>CM052811.1:51628010-51693016 GCA_028533885.1 Nasua narica
GGAGTGAAATAAGTCAAGCGGAGAGAGGCAATTATCTTATGGTCTCACTTACGTGTGGAGTATAAAGAAAATCATGGAGGGCATCGTGAGAAGGAGGGGAGGGGTGAATGGGGGGAAATCGGAGGGGGTGATGAACCAGGAGAGACTGTGGACTCTGAGCAACAAACTGAGGGTTTTGGAGGGGAGGGGGTGGGGGGAGTGGGTGAGCCTGGTGCTGGGTATCGAGAGGGACACGTACTGCATGGAGCACTAGGTGTGGTGCATGAACAATCAATCTTGTAACACTGAAAGATTAAAATAAACAAATTTGGGGAGAAAAAAAATGCTTAAAGCTTTGATTCATTAAAAAACAAAAACTTGGGCGCCTGGGTAGCTCAGTTGGTTAAGCAACTGCCTTCGGCTCAGGTCATGATTCCAGAGTCCCGGGATCGAGTCCCATATCGGACTCCCGGCTCTGCGGGAAGTCTGCTTCTCCCTCTGACCTTCTCCCCTCTCATTCTCAGTCTCTCGCTCTCTAATAAATAAACAAAAATCTTAAAAAAAAACAAAAAACAAAAACTTGTGTCCTGGGTGACTCAGTCAGTTAAGTGTCTGCCTTTGACTCAGGTCATGATTCCAGGGTCCTGGGGTAGAGTCCTACATTGGGCCCCCTGCTCAATGGGGAGTATGCTCTTCCTTTTCCCTCTGCTGCTCTCTGTTTCTCTGTCAAATAAATAAATAAAATTTTTAAAAAAATAAAAAACAAAACAAAACAAAAACCTTTGGGTTGGCATTTCTTTCATGCTCTTTTGAAAGAACAGAAAACTTTCCAATCTCCTGAAGGCTTTAGGACTATGTACACTGAAAACATTTATCTTAAACATATCCATCTATAAATAGAAATCTTTGTTTAATGGTTTACTTCCACCATTTTCCATATTTAGTCTAGTCATAGGTATCCCTCTGCCATTTCCATGTTTCTTCTCAGCTATCTTTTACTTATTTTCTGTTATAAGCTTGGGATAAAAATTCCATCAGCACTTTCATAGATTATTTTGTGCTTCTTTTTACTCAGCAGGAAGTTTAAAAGTAGCAAAACCCAGCTTAGATAGCTATATAATGTTTCTAGTTAAAAACACAGTGTTTCTTTGCAACTTTTCTATAAATCAAACTAATCTAAAATTAAAAAGTTATTTAAAGCACATATTATAAATCACTTCTCACTTATTCAGTTCTTATGTATTTACTTATAGAATTTTTAATTTTGCTCTTTCCCTCTTAAAGTCCCTTACCTATTGACCTCCCATTAAAACCTGTAGTAACTTCCAAAATGCTGAAGAGATGTAAAATGGTACTACTCTCACTATGGCTACATGCTTTAAGCCCAGTAAACTAAAGAGATGACAATAAAAGAATTAGCAGGGGGGCACCTGGGTGGCTCAGTCATTAAGTGTCTGCCTTCGGCTCAGGTCATAATTCCAGGGTCCTGGGATCGAGTCCTGCATCAGGCTCTCTGCTCAGCAGGAAGCCTACTTCTCCCTCTCCCACTCCCCCTGCTTGTGTTCCCTCTCTTGCTGTGTCTTTGTTAAATAAATAAATAAATAAAATCTTTAAAAGAAAAAAAGAATTAGCAGAAAACTCAAATGACAGTAACAAGAAACAAACAAAAAACAGGACAGTTACAGATAGCAAGTCATCCCATGAAGTAGGAGGTAATTATGAGGAGAAGGTGCCAACTAAAACTTACTGTAATCTACAATTTTTTATAGAAATTCTAGTAAGTTCCACGACTTTGGGGTATTTTTTTTTTAACTGCAAAGGGCAAAAAGTAATATATATAGGCAGGGGGAGCTAAGAGGGTGATGTAGTAGGAGGACCCTAGGCTTGCCTTGCCACTCATACACAGCTAGATAACTATCACCTCATTCTGGGTACCCAAGGAATCGACCTGAAGACTGCAGAACAAACTTCACACCTAGTGGGAGAGAAAAGACCACATCAAGGAAGGTAGAAAGTATGGAGACATTGTTTGGGGAAGAAACAGATCTCAGGTGCTGTAGAAGGGAGAGAGCCCTGGTTGCAGAAAAAGGCAAGAGAGTGGAATGCACAAGGAGAACACTTCCCCAAAACCATTGCCTGGGAAAAAGAGGGGCTGATTTTCTGATTTTTGTGTCTTGCAACCAGTGGGGCTCAAAGAGTGGAGTTTTAGAGGTTCATGGCCTTGGCTGGGATAGCAACCTAAGGGCACAGCCACTCCTGTAGAGAAGGCAGGCAAGCAACCGTGGGGCAAACTGTGTGATCTGAGGATCACAAAGGATACATGATGGGAAGACTGTTCTCCCTTCTTGAAGTGCAATCTGTGACAGGTGGCATTGACTCTCTGAGAACAAAGCAGCCCGCAGACCCCATTTTACTACCCTCCACCCAGCACAGGCACAGAGACAAGTGCTGAGGTGGCTAAGCCAGACACTGACTGTTTAGCCTGCTTTGGCAAAAATCCCAAACTCCTGCACTCTAGCACAATTACCCTTCTGGGTCAAACGTGCTTTGGTCCCAGCATGGCAAGACCCTCATCCAGAAGACCAATGCAGGTCCCTAAAGTGGAGTTCTAAAAGCTGGCAGGTTTGGCTGCAATAGAGCCCAAGGGATACTGCATTGCTCCAGGCAGCAAGCAACCCAGAGACAGACCCTGTGAAAACAGCAATCTGAAAAGTACCTGTGATGTACTAGGGGAATTTATTCAATTTTTCACTCTTGCAGGAGGATTTTCCTGAGAGCAATAAGCACGGAATCCCTCTCCATAGACAAAGGAGCTGGCTGGCACCATTTTCCTCCCCTGCCCCTCAGCATAAACCAACTTCAGTAAACAGCACAGCACCAACACTGGCTGCCTAACCTGCTTACACTAGGTTCTGTCCCCCTTCGCTCTGCTGGTACTGCTTTTTTCAGGCAGGTGTGCCTAAGGACCAATGGGGCTGGCCCTTTCCCCAGAAGACCAGCACAAATCCCTGCACACACCACAACTACCAACCACAGAGTTCTGCAAAGCTTCAGTTCTAGTGGAAATACCATCAGGTCTCATTTAAGAAGCAGACCAGGAAAAAAAAAAAAAAAGCAGACCAGAGCACACCTAGTTAAAACTTGCCACACTCTGGCCAAGGTCCAAACACTGTCCACTACAGGCAAGAAGAGCCTCTGCAGACAGCTGACCCGATGGGTAGAGCAGCCAAAACAGAGCAGCAGAGGGTACACAGCACACACCGGAGACACTTTCTGAAGCACCAGGTCTGGGACTTTATATGACCTCTTCTTAATGAAGCCATTACTCACCGAAGCAGGAAACATAACAGGATTTCTAACACAGAGAAAAAGATATAGATCTAGACAAAATACCAAGATGAGAGAATTCATCCCAAAAGAAAGAACAAGAAAAGATCACAGCCAGAGATCTAATTGAAACAGATATGTGCAATATGCCTGATGCGGATTTTAAAGCAACAATCATAAAGATACTCCTTGGGTTTGAGAAACGCATGGAAGTTATCAGGGAAACCCTTACCACAGAGATAAAAGAGCTAAAAAAACAAACAGGCAGAAATGAAAAATTCAGTATCTGAGATTACTGACTGGATATAATAAGTACAAGAATGGAAGAAGCAGAGGAATGAAAAAGTGATATAGAAGATAGAATTATGAAAAAACATAGCTGAACAAAGGAGTTAAAGAAGAATGATAAATCACAAGAGCAGACTCAGGAAACTCAGTGATTTCATCAAATGTAGTAACGTTTGTATCTGCAGAGTCCCAGAAGAGAGAGAAAAGGGAGCAGAAGGCTTATTTGAGGAAAGGAAATTATAGCTCAAAACTTTCCTAACTTAGGGAAGCAAACAAATATCCAAATCCAGGAGGCATAGGGAACTCCCATCAAAATTAACAAAAGCAGGCCAACACCAAGACATATTGTAATTAAATTTGCAAAATATAGTGATAAAGAAAAAAATTCCTAAAAGTAGCAAGACAAAGGAAGTCCCTAACTCTCAAGGGAAGACCCATGAGGTTAGTAACAGAATTTTCCACAGAAACTTGGAAAGCCAGAAATATTCAACACGCTGAATGGGAAAAATCTACAGCCAAGAATACTCTATCCACCAAGGGTATTGTTCAGAATGGAAGGAAAGAATTTCCTAGACAAACAAAAACAAAAAGAGTTCGTGATGACTAAACCAGCCCTGCAAGAAATATTAAAGAGGACTCTTTGAGTGGGAAGGAAAGACCAAAAGTGACTAAGACTAGAAAGTACTAGAAAAATAATCTCCAGGAATGACAAAACAAGTAATAAAATGGCAACGAATACATACCAGTAATTACTCTGAATGTAAATTGAGTAAATACTCCAAAAGACACAGGGTGTCAGAATGGATAAAAAATAAGACCTATCTATATGCTGCCTACAGGAGACTCATTTTAGACCTAAAGACACTTGTAGATTGAAAGTGAAGGGATAAAGAAACACTTATCATGCAAATGGACATCAAAAGAAAGCCAGAGTAACAATACTTTTATCAGACAAACCAGATTTAAACCAAACACTTAACAAGAGACAAAAAAGGACACTATCTCATAATAAATGGGACCATCCAGCAAGAAGATACAACAATTATAAATATTTATCCCCCCAACTTGGGAGCGCCCAAATATATAAAACAATAATATAAAGAAGCTCATTGATAACAATAGAATAGTAGTAGAGGACTTTAAAACCTGACTTATATCGATGGACAGATCATCTAAGCAGACAATCAACAAGGAAACAATGACTTTGAATGACATGCTGGACCAGATAAATTTAACAGATATATTCAGAACATTTCATCCTAGAGCAGCAGAATACACATTCTTTTCAAGTGCACATGCAAAACTGTCCTGAACAGATCACATACTAGGTCACAATCAGGCCTCAACCAGTACAAAAAGATGAAGATCATGCCACGCATCTTTTCTCACCACAATGCTGTGAACTTAGAAGTCAACCACAAGAAAAAATTTGGAAATACAACAAATATATGGAGGTTAAACAACATGCTACCAAAGAATGAATGGGTCAACCAGAAAATTAAAGAAGAAATTAAAAAAAATACATGGAAACAAATGAAAATACAGTGGTCCAAAATCTCTGCGATGCAACAAAAGTAGTCTTCAGAAGAAAGTATGTTTCAATACAGGCCTACCTCAAGAAGAAATATCTCAAATAAACAACCTAACCCTTACACCAAAAAGAGCTAGAAAAAGAACAACAAATGAAGCCTCAAGCCAGCAGAAAGAAGGAAATAAGAAAGATTAGAGCAGACATAAATAATATAGAAACTGAAAAAAACCAAAAGAACAGATTAATGAAACCAGGAACTGGTTCTTTGAAATAACGAATAAAATTGATAAATCCCGAGCCAGACTTCTCAAAAAGAGAAAGGAACCAAATAAAGAAAATTATAAATGAGAGAGAATAACCAACAAGAAATACAATTACAAGAGAATACTATGAAAAATTATATACTAACAAATCATACAATCTGCAAAAATGAATACATTCCTAGAAACATATAAACTACCAAAACTAAAACAGGAAAAACTAGAAAACTTGAACAGACCGATAATCAGGAAAGAAATTCAATCAGTAATCAAAAAATCTTCTAACAAACAAAAGTCCAGGGCCAGAGGGCTCCCCAGAGGGGAATTCTGCCAAAAATTTAGAGTTAATACCTATCCTTCTCAAACTATTCCAAAAAAAGAAAGGGAGGAAAACTCCCAAACTCATTATATAAAGCCAGTATTACACTAATTGCAAAACCAGACCAAGACTCCACTAAAAAAAGAGAACTACAGACCAATATCCCTGATGAACATGGATGCAAAAATTCTCAACAAGATACCAGCAAATCGAATCCAACAGTACATTAAAAGAAACATTCACCACAATCAAGTGGGATGCAAGGGTAGTTTAATATTTGCGAATCAATCAACATAATACACATTAATAAAAGAAATTATAAGAACCATATGATCCTCTCAATAGATGCAAAAAAGCATTTGACAAAGTATAACATCCATTTATGATAAAATTCCTCAAGAAAGTAGGGATAGGAGAGATCATATCTCAACATCGTGAAGGCCATATATGAAAAACCCACAGCTGACATCATCCTCGATGGGGAAATTGAGAGCTTTTCTTTAGGGTCTGGAACAAGACAGGGATGTCCACTCTCACCACTATTGTTCAACATAGTACTGGAAGTTCTAGCCTCAGCAATTAGACAACAAAAGAAAGAAAAGGCATCCAAATTAGCAAGGAAGAAGTCAAACTTCCAGTATTTGCAAATGACATGATACTCTATATAGAAAACCCAAAAAACTCCACCAAAAAATTGCTATAACTGATACATAAATTCAGTAAAGTCTCAAGATACAAAATCAATGTACAGAAGTCTGTTGCATTTCTACATACGAGTAATGACGCAGCAAAAAAAGAAATCAAGGAATCAATCCCATTTACAATTGCACCAAAAATCTTAAGATACCTTAGAATAATCTTAACCAAAGAGGTGAAAGTCCTGTACTCTGAAAATTGTAAAACACTGATGAAAGAAACTGAAGATGACACAAAGAAATAGAAAGACATTCCATGCTCATGAACTGAAGAACAAATATTGTTAAAACATCCATACTACCCAAAGTAATCTACACATTTAATGCAATCCCTATCAAAATATCAATAGTATTTTTCTCAGAGCTGCAACAAATAATCCTAAAGTTTGTATGGAACCACAAAAGACCTGAAATAGACAAAGCAATCTTGAAAAACAAAAGCAAAGCTGGAGGCATAACAATTCCAGACTTTAAGTTATATTACAAGTTGCAGTCATCAAGACAGTATGATACTGGCACAAAAACAGACACACAGATCAATAGAACAGAAAACCCAAAAACGAACCCACTGTTATATGTTCAACTAATCTTCGACAAAGCAGGAAAGAATATCCAATGGAAAAAAGACAGTCTCTTCAACAAATGGTGTTGGGAAAATTGGACAACATGCAAAATAATGAAACTGGACTACTTTCTTACACCATACATAAAAATAAATTCAAAATGGATGAAAGACCTAAACATGAGACAGGAATCCATCAAAATCCTCGAGGCAGTAACCTCTTTGACATCAGCTGTAGCAACTTCTTGCTAGATATGTCTCCAACGGCAAGGGAAACAAAACCAAACATGAACCATTAGGACTTCATCAAGATAAAAAGCTTCTGCACAGTGAAAGGCAACCTTCAGAATGGGAGAAGATATTTACAAATGACATATTAGATAAAAGGTTAGTATCCTAAATATAAAAAGAACTTATAAAACTCAACACCCAAAAAAACAAATAACCCAGTTAAAAAATGGGTTTATTTTTTACAGAAGGTTTGAATAGACATTTTTCCAAAGAAGACATATAGACACATGGAAAGATGGTCAACATCACTCACCATCAGGGAAATACAAATCAAAACTACAATATCACCACACACCAGTCAGAACAGCTAAAATTAACAACATGGGAAACAATAGGTGTTGGTGAGGATGCAGAGATGCAGAGAAAGGGGAATTCTCTTACACTGTTGGTGAAAATACAAACTGTGATAGCTACTCTGGAAAACAGTATGGAGGTTTCTCAAAAAGTTTGAAATAGAACTACCCTATGACCCAGCAACTGTACTACTAGGTATTTACCTAAAGGATACAAAAATACTGATTCAAAGTATCAGTACCCCAATATTTATAGCAGCATTATCAATAATAGCTAAGTTATGGAAAGAGCCCAAATGCCCATTGACTGAGGAATGGACAAATAAGATGTGGTGGTATGTATGTGTATACACACAAACACACACACACACACCTCTCAGCCATCAAAGAGAATGGAATACTACTCAGCCATCAAAAAGAATGAAATCTTGCCATTTGCAACAGGAGCTAGGAAGTATTATGCTAAGTGAAATAAGTCCCTCAGAGAAAGACAAATAATCATATGATTTCATTCATATATAGAATTTAAGAAACAAAACAAATGAACATGGGAGCAAGGGCAGCAGAGAAAGAGAGAGGCAAACCAGAAAACAAACTCTCAACTATAAAGAACAAACTGAGGGGTACTGGATAGGAGGTGAGCAGTGGAATGGGTTAAGTGGGTGACAGGTATTAAGGAGGGCACTTGTTATGATGAGCACTGAGTATTGTATGTAAGTGATAAATCACTAATATTATGCTGTATGTTAACTAACTAGAATTTAAATAAAAACTTGAAAAAAGTAATATATGCAGATAGTAAAAGAAAAACTCAAACACTACAAACAGGTCTATATTCATAATCCTTTTAGAAGTCAGCTGAAGTCATAAAAGTAGTAGTTAACCCTGTGGTGCATTTGGCCCATATCCTTATCAGCTAAAGTGATAGTTTTCAAAGAACTTTCCACATCAGGATGGATTAGAAAAGACCCAGGGAAAGGGTAGAGGACCCAGGGAATTGGAAAAATTTCTAATAGAAAAGATAAGAGGTTCAAAATCCAACCTAACCTGCTTAGGTGACTAGGACTGCTCTTTACTAAAATCAAACTTGTATGTTTCTTATAAGCCAACCCGCCTGTTAGTCTGTGGAAAAAAAATGCTTCAAAATAACTGATAACCACAATTCCCTAAAAAATAAAACTGAAGCCTCTTAACATCATCCTGTTTATGCTGTATACTAGCTTTAAACTCTGCAGTACTAAATAGCCAGTAATTAAAGCAGTGTAGAGTATACTGCTAGTTTAATTATGTAATTCACATTGCTGGAGCAGCCCTGAAAGACTGAAGAAGGGAAGGGGGAAAGGCCACAGGTTATAAAAATCTTCATAGAAGATTAAGGTATAGGTCTCAGTGGTTGAATAAAGGCTAAGAGAACAACCAGCTGAGGATGAAACTAGGCTGACCTCTTCCTTGGGAGAAGTATGGTTGAAGGAAACGGTAGTATTTTAGAAAGATACATATTTGCTCAGCTTGTGTATTTAAGGGAAGAGGTAAAGTGGGAACCAGAACCCTGCAATGGTTTAAGAAGTAGTATATTTTAAAATGGCTCAAAAGGATTTGTTGGGGATGATGGAAAAGTTCTAATTTTCTATTTTGATGTTAGTTACCTGACTGTATGCATTTACCAAAATTTATAACACTTAACACAGAAAAGAGTTAAGTTTATTATATGTAAATTATACTTCGATAAATGTAACATTCAAAAATAAAAGCCATTAACAGTTAAAATGCTGATTAACCTTATAAGGTTTATCAAAATTAACAAAACAAGAACCAGCATCTAATTTTAATCTATTTTGGGTTTATGTTTTACAATGTTGAAAAATCTAAACAAACTGAGGTATATAATGAAGCATGGCTTTTAAATTCTGTTCCAATCTTCCACCATTAATTTCTCTCTTCAATAAGAACTGTAGTTTCTGACAGCTCTCCAGGGGAATCCACTGGCTGAGAACCTCAGCCAATGTACAAGAGCCATAATAAAAGAGGAAGATAAAGAGACACAGCATCTGGCTCTAGACTTGGGGAAACCAACATACCCACCATATGTTCCACAACCAGAAGATAAGCTATATGCTATAAGCCTATGATTTCTACTCTCCTACTATTCTCAAGGTTTTTTTTTCCTCTTCAATTTTCCTCTCATCCTCAGAGAAGTCTTGTCTCAAGGTTACTCAGGAGACTGCCTTAACACCAGGATGTCTTTCCTGAGCCCTCATGGAAGTTAGATGTTTCCACAGCACCCTATGAACCGCTTGTCACACTGCTCTGGAGTTAGCCATTTCTGGGTACATTTCCTCTACAAACTCGAGGCCAAAATGCTGAAGACAGAAGAAGACTTAATTCTGTAGCCCCAGATAGTGACTGGCAGAGGCCAGTAAGAGTTTCTTCAATGAGACTCAAAAGAGTAACTCTTCTTTAAAAAGAGAGAGAAAGAAGTTCTTAATCTATATAGGTCATGAAACTCTTTGAGAATCTGATGGAAACTAGGAAATCTACCCTGAAAAAAAATATTTATACAGTTTAACCCATAATTTCAAGAAATCTAAAGGGCTAAAATCCCTGCAAAGACCTCCCTGATTGAGATGTCCGGTATAAACATTCTAGTCTCATCTTGACTACAGTGGGGCAAGCAGGGAGTCTGCTGTCCACATCTCATCTAAAATAAGGAAAAATTACAGTTGACCCTTAAACAATGTGAGAGGTTAGGGCATCAACCCCCAGGCAGTCAAAAATCGTGTATTAACTTTTGATTACCCCAAAAGTTAACTACTAATAGCCTACTCTTAACTGGAAGCCTTACCAATAATATAAATAGTAGATTTATATATACTTTGTATGTGTATTATATACTGTATTCTTATAAGAAAGTAAGTTAGAGAAAAGCAAATCATAAGGAAGAGATAATACATTTATAGTATTGTAAAAAAAAAAAAAAGTCATGAATAACTGGGCCCACACAGTTCAAACGCGTCTTGTTCAAGGGTCAACATAAGTTTGAACTGTAAAATATCCCCGGGGAATTACAGGACAGAAAGGATTGTAGGTAGGCTTGAACCATTCATCTTGTAGGTTGAGGGCTATTATATAGTAAATAAATGTAAATTCCCTCACAATTGTACCCCAGTTGAAGATGTGAGATAGGAGAAGCTCACAGATATATTTTTTTCATCTAATTTTAAGACATAAAATGCCTATATAAAAGATAGACTTGGAGATTGTAATAAATAAAATTATTTCTATTAGGTCTTGAAAAACATGAGTCAAAGTCCAAAATCTCTGTGTGTAGGGGTTGGGCAGGGGGCAATAGCAAGTTCACAGAGTGTACTACCATCTATACCCATGTTACGATTTTCCCAAGGAACACAACATTGTGGGACTAGATTGTCCTCTGTTCTAGACACAAGGGCAGTTGTTAGAGAACCTGATCCAACACAATTACCTGGAGCCTCTCAAAGCCAATCATGGAACTGACATTAAAATGGCCACATATTTACCATTACTATGTCTGTAGTGCAATAAATATGCAACCTAAATGGAATTAAAAATAACAGTCCCAAAATCAGCCTTCTTTGTCACATTCCCTTCCAGAAAAAAAGGCCCTGTATATAAAAGCATGTGAAGAAAGGTAGTCCTGGGGAAAATTAAATACTATTGATTTTGTCATGGAATCAAAAGTAAGGAATTAGAGCTTTAGCAATATTTGCTAAATTAGTGTAAATATATTTGCTTACATTAGTAGTTCTATATATTACCAGTTTAAAACTTTAAAATCAAGGAAAAGATTAGATTCGATTTGTTGGTATCCAGCCATATCCTCAGGGTCATTTCCTTAAATGTCACTATTTCCTTTTGTGGAGGACTTTTACATTCAAGATCTTATTTTTCTTTGTACACAAACAAAATGAGTCTCTAATGGCTATACCATTAGCTGACTGCAGTTGGAAAATTTTCACCCAACAAGGGTTGCTCAAAGCAAACCATCCTGTAACACATCACGTCAAATCCTCAGCCAAACTGCCTCTAGTAAGTCTTTCAAAAAAGATGCGCAAATATTAGCTGCACAATATACTATGATTCATCTTCCAAAAAAAAAAAAAAACCACTGTGTATTTTTACTCTGCACACATACACTAACTTTCTCAGAATTTCTTACCATTTAAACACACACATTTTAATGTTTTATTTATCACACTGATAGACTAAGAAAAGCTCTCAGTTATTTTATGTAGCACAATAAAATATCTGTTGAAGCTAAAATCATACTATGTGATATTCTTCATGCCAATTCTCTGCTAAAAAAAAAAAAAGAGCTGACTATATAACTATTCCCCATTTACAAATAAATCCTTACCCTTTTGGGGACTTTAAAAGAAGAACAATGACAATCAACGAGGGACTTTGTGTTCCTATCTAAATGAAAAAACCTTCTTTAGATAGCATTTTTTACATAAATGAGAATATACCTTAGATCATCAGAGATCACTGTCAGCCAGGTGAAAACATTAGGTTTTAAGATCAAGTTCAAAAGAAATGGCTGACCACAGTACCCTCTTAAGCAGGCTCTGTACCTCCTTGTTTCTTTTATCTAGTTCTCATCCCTCTCTATCCAACATATAAATTCAAACATTAAGTTTGGTCAGGAACAAGATACAGCTTCTCTAGAAAACAATGAAATGGCCAAATGAAGCTGTACACACTGATTGGTCCCTCCTTGCTCTAATCCAAAATATTAACCTTAATACGTTTTTATACAACTTTCTTTTTCGGCACCTGGGTGGCTCAGTCATTTAAACATCTGCCTTCAGCTCAGGTCATGATCCACATCAGGCTCTTTGTTCAGCGGAGGGCCTACTTCTCCCTCTCCCTCTGCCTGCTGCTTCTCCTGCTTGTGCTCTCTCTCACTATCTCTCTCTCTCTGTGTCAAATAAATAAAATCTTAAATAAGTAATACTTTCTTTTGTTTATATAGCTAAATATCAAGATAAACCTTGATTAACATTTACATAGTTAATAGTCACAAAATTGGAGCAGAGCCTTATACCTTAACTCCATAAATTTGAGTTTTTTTCTCTTAGCCATAATTCAGTAAATCATGGACTCCTTATTTTTTTTTAAGTAGGGTCCATGCCCAATGTGGGGTTTGAACTCATAACCCTGGGATCAAGAGTCAGATGCTCTACCAATTGAGCCAGGCAAACACCTGTGGACTCAATAGGCTTTTCAAAGCAAACATGTATGTGCAGAACAAACCCGTGGTTGTGCAAGAGGAGGGGAGTGGGCAAAGTGGGGGAAGGGAATGGGAGATACAGGCTTCTACTTACACAATGAATTAGTTACAGCGAATATAGGCAATGGTTTTATAATAGTACTGTATGGGAACAGATGGTAGCTATACTTGTGGTGAACACAGCATAATGAATGAAATTGTTAAGAACCACTATTTATACACCTGAAATTAATGTAACATTATGTGTCAACTACACTTCAACAAAAAATCAAAAGTTAAAAAAAACAAACACATGCATATGCTTACTGACAGAGCCAAAATGAAGTATTCAACACGATAGGCAAGAGTGAGTAAAATGGGACAAAATAAAATTTCAGTACATATATATAAGCATGTCCTTCAATATAGTATTTATAAAAAATATTTTTATCTAAAAATTAATCATCTGAACTGAAAATGGCACTTAAGGTCAGTTTTCTGGAGGCCAAAGAAGAAAACTACTGAAGAACTTTTGAAAATAAGTATACTAAAATGGGGTCAGCACAATTTTTCCATAAAGGATCAGGAAGGAAATCTGTTAGGTTATGTAGGCCACATGGTCTCAATCCCAACTATTCAGCTCTGCCACTGTCATAGGACAGTAGGTATAGACTATGTTCCAATAAAACTTTATTTATAAAACAAGATGGCCAACTGGTAGTTGCCAACTCCTATAAAAACAGAGATACTCTATTATGACAGTGTTTATGAGCACAGCTTTGATGCAAGGCTGACATGAGAAATCTTACTCTAAATAATTATTCTCCCACAATAATTTCTTTTTAGTTAGGAGGCTAAAGTATCATTTGCATTTAAAAAACAAAAACTTATGTGTACAGGGGTGCCTGATTGGCTTGTTGGTTTAGTGTTTGCCTTTGGCTCAGTTCATGATCTTAGGGTCAAGGGATCCAGGCCCATGTCAGGCTCCCTGCTCATCAGGGAGTTCTGCTTCTCTGTGCTCTCTCTCAAATAAATAAATAAAATCTTTAAAAAACAAAACAAAAAACCTGTGTGTACTAAAGAAAGTTATTCTTTGAGAGGAAAACTGATCTCTGTATAATCGCCATGACAAGAGATAATCTGTAGAGAAAGGGATGGGGAGATTGGGAGCTGGAGGAATGTAGGGAAGCAAGGTGAACAACATTATCCCATGATCTATATTCTCAGAACTATTTGCAAAAGTTGTTAACATGCAGAGTCAAACATTTGTGCCCTCAAGAAGCTCAGGACATAAAAGAGCAAACTTATCTTTTGCCTCGGAACTCTGAAACCTTCAATATTAAGGACATGTGGGATTATAAACATATTTTCTTTTTTTTTTTTTTTAAAGATTTTATTTATTTATTTGACAGAGAGAGAGAGAAAGATCACAAGTAGGCAGGGAGGCAGGCAGAGAGAGAGAGGGAAGCAGGCTCCATGCAGAGCAGAGAGCCCGATGTGAGAGCTCGATCCCAGGACCCTGAGATCATGACCTGAGCCGAAGGCAGAAGCTTTAACCCACTGAGCCACTCAGGTGCCCCTATAAACATATTTTCTTAAAGATGCTTAAAACCTAGCTTTCAGAATTTTTAATGAAGACTTACACTATAATAAACTGAGAAAAGACTTCCAAAATCAAATTACATCCAGAATTCTATTTATTCTTTTTCTGTATCAACTCTGCATTCCTATCAGTTACTATGGCTTACTACAGGCACACAGTCTCTTGAAAGTGTCTGTCAGAAACTTGTTGGAGATGGTAGTACTAAACTGGAAAAATCCCCAAGTGGTTCTGATCCCTCCCTCCCTTCCTTCCCTCCTCACCCTGCCATCTGTATTGCAAAAAACCCTTCTTTATATCACAATCTGCTCTCAAAATACACAAAGGTAGATTTCTCACTGGCAAAGCAGAACCTTGAATGTTAAAATATACTGAAAGTAAAAAATCTGTGTGCCTTCCTTCAAGGTAGGCAAATGGTGAAGTTTGTGTAGGAAAAAAAAAAAAAGCCCATCAAATCAAATGGTGAAGTTTGTGTAGGAAAAAAAAAAAGTCCAGGTATGCAAGCAAGAATTAACCATACCTTTACACCTAGGTTCATCATTAATTATAAAAATGAAGTTACTTCAATGAGGAATAAATTCCTAGGAAAAAATTATAGTTACCTAAGAGGAGAGAAATACACTTGCCTAAATTTTTGTTAAAATTTTAGGCCTATTCCCAAACGTTTTTTTTTAAAGATTTTCTTTATTTATTTGACAGAGAGAGAGATCACAAGTAGGCAGAGAGGCAGGCAGAGAGAGAGGGGGAAGCAGACTCCCTGCTGAGCAGAAAGCCCGATGCAGGGCTCGAGCCCAGGACCCTGAGATCATGACCTGAGCCAAAGGCAGAGGCTTTAACCCCCTGAGCCACCCAGGTGCCCCTTTTCCCAAACACTTTTAAAAATCTGAATTTACAAATAGTTCCTTCTTTAAAACCATAAATTATCCAGAAGAATTTTTACTTTTTCCATGAGAAAATATTATCAATTCTACACTTAAAATCAGAAAAATAAATCATAATTCATTCACTAAGACCAAGGAATCAAAGACCAAAACCACACACACACACACACACACACACACACAGAAACTGGCAAGCATTATAGGCAGGAAGAATTTTAACTTCAACATAAACAATGAGAAACTCCTCAAGGTGAATGCTTATGTGGGATTTTTTTTTTTTAGCTTGTCTCTTTTCTTTTCCTTTTTTTTTTTTTAATAATAAGGATGTATTTCATAATTTTAAGAACTAAAAAGCACTTTCCACATACTGGAAATAAAAGTACTCCTAACCAGGAACTGTATTTAAGATTTTCTCAGAAAAAATATGAGGGACTTCATTAGCTTAAGCCACCATAAATGGTATATAAATGAATGTGTGCAGTTATGTTCCAATAAAACTTTACAGTCAGCGGAGTAGCCTTCACACAGTACTCTGCCAAACCCTGCTCTAGACAGTATCGTTTTAAAACCAATATTAAATTACCTAACCAATATTAGATGAGACATTTAAGAGATAAACTATCTACAAACAATTGCTCCACTCTACCAAGTCTCTTCTACCTGCAATGAAAAGTACTAAAAGCAGCAGACTTCAAGCGAGAAAGGGAAGAAAGGTCACTATGTCAATAAAACCTATTCCCTAGACGATAACTGCATTTAGATCATCCATTCAACAAACATTTGCCTAGGACACAGGGATCCCTGGCTTCAAGGTCTAGCAAGATGACAACACATGCATAGAATCAACTACTACTCAAGCCAGCTAAGTGTCACATGATGGTGGAAAAAACCACTTGTATCTGAAAAATGCTTCGTGGTTTAACATGTTTCCACATATACTTCTTTTTTTTTTTTTTAAAGATTTTATTTATTCATTTAACAGAGAGAGAACACAAGCAGGCAGAGAGGCAGGCAGAGGCAGAGAGAGGAGCAGGCTCCCTGCGGAGCAAGGAGCCCGATGCGGGACTCGATCCCAAGACGCCGGGATCATGACCTGAGCCAAAGGCAGTTGCTTAACCAACTGAGCCACCCAGGCGTCCCTCCACATATACTTCTCAATAAAGCCTCATAGCAACCCTGTAAAGTACATAAGTCACTTGGTATTATTCGCATTTTACATAAAACTCCTAAGTAGTAAAACCAGGATTTGTACCTCTGATACTATTGCACTATACTTCCTCAGAGCAGCTTTATACTAGGGGTCAATGACAAAGGTGGAGGCATTTGGACTGAGCCTCAAAGAATGAGCAGGATTTGATAGGTGAAGAGACCAAAGTATTCCAAGGAAATGACATACATAGAAGTCTAGAAGCCGGGAAATATAACGTGTGAAAAGCAGGCAGGAGAAATATGGCTATAAAGATAGTTTCAAAGCCTGAGGAGAGCTTTTAAGTAGCTGACTTAGCATCTGTACAAGACACTAAAGGCTATGAGAAATCAGATGGTTTGGGAGACAGAAGGAAGAAAAGAACATAAATGAAGCTCTTACTGTGTGCTTGGTACTTTGCGAAAGAATTACCTCATATTCAGGGATGTCAAGTTATAAGAAGTGATAGGGTGCCCGGGTAGCTCAGTCAGTTAAGCTACCTTCAGCTCCAGTCATGATCTAAGGGTCCATGGATTGAGCCCCACATTGGGCTCTCTGCTCAGCAGAGAGTCTGCTTCTCCCTCTGCCCCTCTCCCGGCTCATGTGCTCTCTCTCTCCCTCTCTCTCTCAAATAAATAAAATCCCTTAGGGAAAAAAAAAGTTATGAGGTAGTATCATAGGGAGATTAGACTTTCCTAAGTCCTCTGCAGGACTAAAAAGATAGGACTAACAGAAGGGAAAGGAGTAGGTTATCTCTGTAGTTTTGGCATGAGGGAAGAGAACGCAAAGCAATTCCTGTCTATGTCTCAAGTAATGGTTCTTACCCATAGTACCTCACCCCCCAATTTAAACCCACGTTTTAAATTAGCTTAAAATTTTCCTACATTTTATCTAAAACTTACCGAATCTTCTGGAGGTCTCTGGATTTTTCCCCAATCCACAGAAGGTCCCTTTTCTTGCAAAAATCTATGAAATAGCTTCCGAAATCCATCAAGGTCTTTTTTAGTGTGCTATGAAAATAGAAGTTCTTATTAAAACTAGCAGAATCCTTACTATCTAATAAAATAAATACATATTATACATTTAAAACACCTTTCAATGAAATTCTTATACTATTAGAACATGAAGTAGAGCAGAGACTTTTCTATATCCCCAACTTAAAAGTGAAGAATAAAAGCTAACAGGAACCATACTTAAAGGAATACAAGCAAATAATCCCACAAATCTCCCACCAGTATCACATAAACTGAAAACCATTAGGTCCATGGAAATTTCAACTGGTTCTCTACATTTATTCACCAATATCTTTCACTACCTCTTTTAATGAAAATTAATCTTTATCTAAAGAAAAAGGAATAAGACACAGCTAAACTCAAAACATTAAGTACAAAAAAATTTGAAAATGAAAAGGATGATCTGTTGATTTATAAGCAGAAACCTCTATGCTGCTGTCTATGCTGGGAAACCTCCATGATAACTGACAAAGTAGCATGGTTCTATTAGAACTGGCTCTCTGGAAAAAGACAGGATATATGGTTGATAAACTTCTCACAATTCTAACTGTATACTGGTATCCATTTTTCTACCCAATGATGATAGAACAGAACAAATAAAATTTTTGTTCTGATTCTTTTAGGCTTTAGAAACTTCCTAGAATTAAAAAAGAAAGGATAATGGTTTAACAATGGGCAAATGCTGAAAATTCTGAAGTGTTAAGCAATCCTTACTCTTTTTATTGCTCTTATTTTTTGTGCTTATTTCAGGCTCGATGATTAATAGCAGCAATAGCAATTTAGTATGTTGATGGATGGAAGCAAAAAACACTGTAGAATCCTTACCTCATACTCATGTGATGGTGCTGTCGTAAGTATTTTTTCTAGTTCCTTCTTCACAGATAATTCTAGCTCTTGTCGAATGACTTCTTGAAACTGAGAAGCACCATCTTGAGACATGGCTTTGCTAAGATCTTAAAAACATAAAACCACCAACAGAAAAATCAGACAGCCATTCAAACAGCTTGGTAAGCTATAACTGATTTATTTCTAGTGCACCGGCAAATAATAACGGTTCAATCCTATGGTCTCATCACCTTCTCGAAGGATTTCAGTAGTATCAACTAATTAAGACTGTATAACCATATGGCCTCAAATCTGGTACACCTATATGCATTCCTAGTATATCTGAAAGACTAATAAAAACTTTTGTTTATTAGGGAAGAAGAGGCATGTGGGAATAAAAGGATTAATCTTCACTTGTGCATATAGTTCTATCTCTACTAATGTTTCCATCTTAGCCATCAAAGCTGGAGAAAAATGAAAACTAGAATGTTAATAAGGGTATATTTCACATAACATGCCCCTATGGAAGTACTGCCTGATAAGAGAACCAAAGGGGGTTAGCAACTTCACAGAAGCAAAAAAACCCCTTTCCCCTCTGGGCCAGATGAAAAAATTAAGGAATTCTTAATTTCACATCCCTTACTAAAGAATAACCCCTTGAGAGACACTAGCAATTCCCAGGCACCTCTATGTCTCTGGCATCAACATTTTCACTTAAAATGTGAAAGTGGGCTTTCCTGCTTCTTGTCTTCAATTTCAGCCAAGACTTTTCAAGGCTTATCTGTGTCAGACAAGACTATCAGGGCTTTTGGCATAGCTGGGCATCTCTGTGACAGACAGATCGCACTAAAGGTAACTCACTAAAGGTGACAGAATTCCCTGATAGATGAAAACAAATAAAAATAGAAAAATATAGAAAAAGAAAACATCCCAGCCCTAAGTACCTTGGGAGGAAAATGCCAACACAGGTTGTTTTATATGCTTAGCTATCTAGATAGTAGTTATCTTGTCTATTACTTATTTAAAAAGGGATAATCAGGGGCGTCTGAGTGGCTCAGTGGGTTAAAGCCTCTGCCTTCAGCTCAGGTCATGATCTCAGGGTCCTGGGATTGAGCCCCGGATCAGGCTCTCTGCTTGGCAGGGAGCCTGCTTCCCCCCTCTCTCTGCCTGCCTCTATGCCTGCTTGTGATCTCTCTCTCTCTCTCTCTCTGTCAAATAATAAATAAAATCTTTAAAAAAATTTTTTAAAAATAAATAATAAAGGGATAAGCAGACTCTTGTTCACTTTACCCTTTTCTTCAATACCTAACTCAAACTTATTTTATAAAGGTAGTTTTAAAACTTATGTTCAAACATTTTGTGTGATAACTAGTCCTACAAATGTTAATTTAGCAGAATAGTTCAATAAAACTAAAAATACTCTCTCCCACACACCATAAATTTTTTTTAAAGATTTATTTTAGAGGTGAGAGCAGGGGGAGGGTCATAAGGGGAGGGAAAGGGAGAATCTGCATTTTTTTAAAAGATTTTATTTATTTATTTGTCAGAGAGAGAGAGACAGACAGAGAGAGAGCACACAAGTGGAGGGGGGGAGGAGCAGAGGAAGAGGGAGAAGCAGACTCCCTGCTAGCAGGGGCTCGATCTCAGGCCCCTTGGGATCATGACCTGAGCCGAAGGCAGATGCTTAACAAACTGAGCCACCCGGGTGCCCCAGAGAGGAAGAATCTCAAGAAGACTCTATTCTGAGCACAGAGCCCAACTTGGGGCTCAATCCCAGGACCCTAAGATCATGACCTGAGCCGAAACCAAGAGTCCCACGCTTAACTGACTGAGCCAGCCAGGTGCATCCAACATAAATTCTTTTGTTATTTGGGCAGAAGAGTTAAAGCCAATATAATACTTTTAAGATACTCATGAGAGCAGAAATTCGTAAATTATGTAACTCTTAAAGCAGTTTATTTAATGTAGTCTCTCCCTCTCCCAAAGACCGAAAAATGTTAATGAGATATTTAACATCACTCTTCAAAAACCTTTTAAAATCCATTTTCTGCTACACTGAAATCTAAGAGGAAAAAAAAAAGTAAATTTAGTGAGAGCATACAATCTAATTCTAAAATAGCCATTTTCTAACTATGCTCTTTTTATAGGCATAAACCACAACACAACTAAGTTTATGACTCTAGTAAAACTTTTAAGTGACCCAACGGTGGTCCATAAATAACTTCTTTTAGCTAAGAAAAATACCTGTGTGTTCTACAACCAACCTAAATGCATGTTTCCACTAGTAAGTAGCAACTTATCATTTGTAAAAATTCCTAACAATGGATGAGCACCTCTTCATTACTATGCTAGATAGATGACTAAAAAAATCCTGCAGAACATTTTAAACTAGAATTAATGTGACATCAACTGTACAGGTTTGCCCCTTGGCTAATTTAAAATTTGTCAGTTTAAGTACCCCCCACCCTGCTGCTCCATGTATACCTGGGATATCTCTCCCCCAATCTTTAAGCCAACTCCCATATTTAAGAAATAATTTAGAAGAAAAATCTACTAAATATAAAATGTCTAAATTAAGAAACACAAATTTTTTGATTCTGTGTCACAGATGGATTAAAATAGATGAAGAACTTTTTAACAATTTTTTAAAAAAATTTTTGTTGGGCTCAAACATCTCAGACTTGCTGCTTTGTTGAAGTTAGAGTCTGAAAGCCAGCATTCCCAGTCACAGCCCCAAAATTAGTGATGTGGACATTTAATTTATATTCTGGGCAAATGCCAAGATGAGATAACAATAAATGTGACTGCAAAGTTGAAAGATAATTGTAGTAGCTATTTGATTTGTCTACATGAGATTAGTAAAAAAAAATGAAAACAAAAAGTGAATGAACCAAAAACCCACAAAGCTTTCGAGACTTTGTCTACAGAACTGCCTATTATTCTACACGGTTTAAGGTCAAAACACACAAAATCCATCTCACAATCCTCCCTATCAAGCCAAGCTAAGAAAGGCTGGCCGAAAGACACAGTCAATGCTACATGTGGTATTTGCCAACTGCAGGAGGTTCAGCCTTAGGGTGTAGCTTCACAAAAACCCAGACACAGATTCAAACTCCGGTTGTAACAAATATCCCTAACCTTTACTCTTCCCATTTCTTTGATACAGCACCAAATGAAAACATAGAACAATCTGTACTCCTCCCAGCCACTCTACAGATATGAACAGCTGATACAACAAAGAATGTTATAAAGAGCCTATCACCTGTTCCACCCTAGCCCCCTGCTGTTTCCTTCCCTTTCCTCTGGGCAGTGCTGATAGGAAGCTTTGTTGTTTAGGCACTGAAGAATAAAGAAGGACTTCAAGGATTTTTTTTAGTATTAACATATAATGTATGATTTGCCCCATGGGTACATGTCTGTGAAGCATCAGGCTTACACATTTCACAGCACTCACCATAGCACATACCCTCCCCAATGTCCATCACCCAGCCACCCTACCCCTACCCCCCTACCCCCCAGCAACCCTCAGTTTGTTTCGTGAGTTTAGGAGTTTCTTATGGTTTGTCTCTTTCCTGATCCCACCCTGTAAGAAGGGCTTTTCAGGATTAAAGCATATGCAAGAATAACAATTTATGCTTAATCAAGAAGGGTGTCTATCTTAAACTCCTCACTCTGATTGGGAGGCACAGAGCTAGAAACCATCTCCCTTAGCAGTGACCTCCTTATCCCTTATCCATCCTGAATTTCTAGTAAAGGTCTGGAATTTGTGGCAGGAAAACAAGTACAGACCTTAAAAGCTTTTTTGGACTTAACACTCTCAGGTTGCACTTCTGGCAATGACAGTTGTGTTTCTAACAGAAGGTCAATTAAAGAACCCCCGGAATAATGCAAGATTCCTAACCTCCCAAAATGTTTTATTCCTTCTCACTTCCTAGCAATAGAGAATTGCTCATCCTCAACTTTGGACAGAGAGTGAATTAGGAATCAAACATTTCATTACAGGGTGCCTGGGTGGCTTGGTCGATTAAGCAACCAGTGCTTGGTTTCGGCTCAGATCATGATCTCAGGCTCGTGAGATCGAGCCCCATGTCAGGCTCCGCATTGAGCATGGAACCTGCTTAGGATTCTCTCTCTACCTCTTACTAAGCTGGACTCCCCTAACCCCTGCTTGTGTATGCCCACACACTAATTAATTAAGATGAAAAATAAAATAAAGAGCTACAAAGTTAAAAAAAAGAAAAACCATTTCATTACCTTGGCCATAACTCAAAACATTTTTAGAGATGAGAGGGGGCATTTTATCTACCCTCAACATTTTACAGATGAGGAAATGGAAGCTGAAATAGTTAAATAAGTTATGCAAGGTCATAGAACCAGCAAATGCTAGTGCTCAGAAGCAAAGCCAATTTATCTAGGTGCATTCCCACTGCAGTGAGGTGGAAATACCCTGCTCATTTTTTCCTCCTAGTCTGACTCTTTAATCTTTGGCACAAAATCCAAAAATAATACTCCGAAAGCATTTTTATCAGAATGTCTTCTTAGACCCAATGGAAAAGACTGCAAACTCCCTTTCACATGGGCTTACTAGAATTGTCCTGGTTGACTTAATTATAACTTAGTCAATTTGGGATAGAACAGGCAGTAACTTTTTTTTTTTTTTAAGAAGTTTTTCTGCCACCTCCATTTCCTAATACTTCCTTGTTCACAAGAACTAAAATTTCAACATCATGGACTTTCCCCTATCCAACTGGAGAGAGAGAGAGAGAGAGAAAGAAAGAAAGAGAGAGAGAGAGAGAGAGAAAGAAAGAAAGAGAGAAAGAGAGAGAAAGAGAGAAAGAGAGAGAGAAAGAGAGAGAAAGAAAAAGAAAGAAAGAGAGAAAGAGAAAGAAAGGAAGGAAGGAAGGAAGGAAGGAAGGAAGGGGGGAAGGAAGGAAGGAAGGAAGGAAGAAAGAAAGAAAGAAAGAAAAAGAAAGAAAGAAAGAAAGAAAGAAAGAAAGAAAGAAAGAAAGAAAGAAAGAAAAAGAAAGAAAGAAAGAAAAAAGGAGAGAAAAGCAATAGAATCAAGAGGTAGGAGACAATCTAACAAGTGATTGTTTACATTTAATTCAGGTATTTCATTTCATCCATTTCATCAACTAAGAGGTATATATAATACCCTTCCCTGACATCCTGATATTGGCACAAACAAAACAACTTCATATTCTTTTTTTTAAGATTTTATTTATTTATTTGACAAAGAGAGAGAGAGAGAGAGAGATCACAAGTAGGGGAAGCAGCAGGCAGAGGGAGAGAGAGAAGTAGATTCCCCACTGAGCAGGGAGCCCCATGCAGGGCTCGATCCCAGGATCCTGCAATCATGACCTGAGCTGAAGGCAGATGCTTAAATGACTGAGCCACCCACATGCCCTACAACTTCACATTCTAAAGGAGAAAGCTAGCTTCACAACGCATAGGCCATGGAAAGACTATAGAAAGAATACCAAGAGCAACAAAGAGTTTAGGAGCTCTCCCCAGGCCACCTTCCCACTCATTAGATCTATCAGTCCCAACCTTCCTTGGAAACTCACATTGAGAGGGACTCAAAGTCAGGGTATTAGAGAACTCAGGAAATGACTTGTGAGCCAAATATGGTAGAGTCCCCATTCATCCGCAATGGATGTGTTCCAACACTCCCAATGGATAGCCTGAAACTGCAGATAGTACAGAACCCCATATATACAACGTTTTTTCATATACCTACATAGCTATGACAAAGTTTAATTTATAAATTAGGCATAGTAGGAGATTAACAATAAGATAGGATAACTGTACTATAACAATATGTGAATGTGGTCTCAAAATATTGTACTGTACTCAGCCTTCTTTTGACTTTGGGAGAAGGTAAAATGCCTACACGATGAGATGAAGTGAGGTAAATGATAGAGGCACTGTGACATAGCATTAGGCTATTGTAGGCATATCTCATTTTATTGCACTTTGCAGATATTGCATTTTTTTTTTTAATACGAAATGAAGGTCTGTGGTAACTGGCAGTGAGCAAGTCTAACAGCACCATTTTTTCAATGACATTTGCTCACTTGTGTCTCTGTGTCACATTTTGGTACTCTCACAATATTTCAAACTTTTTAATTATTTTTATCTTTGTTATGGTGATCTGTAACCAGTGATTATGGCTCACTGATAATGGCTAGCATTTTTTTAGCAATAAAATATTTTTAATTCAGGTATGTATATTTTTTAGACATACTGTTACGGCACACTTAATAGACTATAGTATAGTACAAACATAATTTTAAATGTACCAGGAAACAAGAAAAAAACCTCACTGACTCTCCCTTTATTGCAATATTTGCTTTATTGCTGTGGTCTAGAACTAAACCTGAAATATCTCTTCGGTATAATGTCTGTATTGGTCTTCTGACAGGATGTTAGGAGGAGGATCATCTGCTTCTAGACTTCAGTTGAGGTAAGTGAAATAGAAGATAAGAGGGGACTACTCTAAGTTTAAAACTCTAAGAATGTACTAGTAACTGGAAATATCCATGGAAAAAGTTGAGAACATATACTGACTAGATTTATGACCAATTAAAGTTAACCATTCTCTTCTGGGTTCTCACTGTAGTCCTTAAACTCAGATATTTATGAATATTCCTCCTAGAAAAGGTTTTCTTCTTTGGATTCCATTACCCAATAGTACTCTACATCTTTTCCTACCTCTGTGACCAGGCCTCAATTTCCATAACTGACTCTTTCTTCTCCTACTCACTGAGTTTCCTAAGATTCTGTTCCCAGACCACTTTTCACCTCAATTATGACCTTATCCATCTCATTACTGATAATCCCCAAATATGTGCCTCACATCCTCATCTTTTTTCCTGAGCTCCAGACTCGCATTCCCTACAGCCTTCTAGACTTTTTCCACCTGGACACTCAGGTTGGGTACCTCAAACTCAACATGTCCAAATCATCTAAACCAAATACACCTCCCTGTTCCGCACGATATGAACATTCTCCTAGTCAATGCTAGGTGACCTATAAACCTCAGCACGTTGACTCTTTCCTTCTTTCTCGTCACATAACATCAATCCAATACTATATACTTCAATTGCCACAATTCCATTCATTGCTTTTCATTCCCACTGCTGCTACTTTAACCTCCTCATTTTGATCTCCTGGTCGTGATGACAACAGCTTTCTAACCAGTCTGCCCACACGTCACTCTAATCTGGTGGTACCAAGCAGAATGGATTGGTCTCCCTAAACTTCAACCCCAATCATATCACTTCTTTTCTTCACTGATGGGATTTGCATTTGATGATAAACAAACACAAATTCCTTAGCCAGACTGGTCTTAAAAGCCAAGCTGCAGTAACTTTTTGCGTAGCCAAAGTTAATGAAAGGGCTAAAGCAGAATGCCCAAAAAAGTTGCAATTTATTTCATTTGTGATATCTCAATAGTGCTTCTAAAACTTTAATGTGCGTACAAATCACCTGGAGGGCTCGTTAAGACAGATTCCTGGGCAAGCTCCCAGGATTCTGACTCTGAGGGTAGGTCTGGTGTGGGGGAAATATGCATTTCTAGTAAGTGAATGCTACCTGTATTGCTTTGAGTAGCTCTTAGATTATACTCCACTTATCTTAATACATTTGTAGCAGCCATGCACATCGTTCTTTTCCCTACACAATGCTATTCTGTCACCTATTGTCTGCCCCAAGGCCATGTGCTTCAGAGATGGCACCAGGCGCAGACTGGTCTAAAGCCTTTCCAGATATTGGTTTAAGCATGATACGTAATAGAATTCTGACCAGTGAGCCACAAGGGCATAGTTTGCCAAAGGACTTAGGAGAAAGGTGCTCCAGACTGAAAAAGAAGACACATGGAAATAAATAGTATCTTTTCCACCCCTGGACACATGTGCCAACCCCTCACCTCCAGTTTCATCTGCCATTTAGTGACCTTAAGGGGAGCCAATCTAAAAATGAGAAAGATAGGCTTAGGAAAGCAGAGGAGGAGGAAGGAAAGACAGATACAATCTTTATATTCAATTAGCCAACTCTAGAACATCCCACTTCAAGATTCGTGTGATGTTAAGTCCCTCATTTTTTTAAGCCAACTATGTTTGTACTTTTCTGTTCCATGAAATTAAAAGCATCCTATTTATTGTAAGATTGTTCCAAAACACACATCTCAAGTGTTGTTCAACATATTTAGAGCAGGGTATGCAGAAATGAGGAAAAAATTAGAAATTAGTGGCCCAGCATGAATTCCAAAATCATGAGAAATCATCTCAGACTCCAAGAAACCTCCCTAAAACCGCAATCCCCAAGGGCTCAAACTCTGCAATTTTGAGTAGCTTCTGCTATTTTGGGGGTGGTGTTCTGTGTTCTAGGTGGTAGCTTCTGAAAGAGGCCTTCCTTTCTAAAACAACTCGTTTAATTTAAGGGTTTTAATCACTCCTTCCTCTATACTATACCAAACAGCCCCTAAAGTTTAACTCTTTGCTTAGATGTCTGTGCACACTTCAAAGGCACTAGACATGAAACATTTTTTCCCCAACACCTATCTCAGCACCTGGCTCCAACTACCAGCCCCCTGAAGGCAGGTACCATGATATCGCCAAGGTATACACACAGGTGGAGTTTAAGAGGTAGAGGTGCAGGCCCCTGTCTGCAGAACACACTGCCCTTCAGGGCCAGAAGGACCAGGGCTCAAGCCTGCTCGTCACAGAATCAGGCATGCTGTGCATAAATATGTTTAATCAAAAAAAAAAAATGCAGATACCCGTAATATGTAAATAAGAGATCAAGACTTATATTTTCATATTAGTGGCTTGAGCAGCCACTAATACATATCTTTTGTCAGAATTCAGTTTAAATGTAATCTCCGGGATATCTTTCTAAACTAAGGATGGTTGCCCAATAAATGCTCACATGGTAGATTCTTCTACTTCACCTTTATAACATCATGCTTTTTAAGGTTTATTCAATGTCTATCTTTCCCAACAAGTTATAATCTCTGTAGGAATATATCATATCTATTTTGCACAGGCTATATTCCCACTGCCTAACACAGAGCTTGAAACATAGTAAATATTCAAGTAATGTTTATTAAATAAATGAGTAAAAGCCTACTATGATACTGCTATGTGGTAGAAATACATTAAGAAGGTAAAGTCCAGTCTAGTGAAGGTAGGGTCTGATAAGGACAAACAAAAAGTATTCAAGAGCCAGGAATTATGGTCATCGGAAAGCATGGCTAAGCAAAATATGGACTGTGTCTTGAGTACTTAAAGTCCCCAAGGCTTTTTAAAAAGAGGCTGATTTATCAGTCAATTATCAGGTATGTTATCAAAGAAATTTCAAACTGATAGACAATCTAGACAAAATTACCTCTAAATTTCTTTTCAATTTTTATTATATTGTATATCATTTTTATTATCTTATATAAATGTTAGCATAATGTTTTCACTACCTTTAAAGATTAAATTGGGCAATTGATAGATTTAGATTTAGCTTAATTTAGGAAGAATATAGTCCAGGTCATTCAATCACAAGAAAAATCAATTAGTTGATTTTAAATCAATTAGTTGACTATTTTAGACTGCAAACTATAGTATGATTATTTACATTTACATAGATTTTTTTTTAAAGATTTGTTTTTAGAGAGAGAAAGCAAGATGGAGGGAGGTGTTGATAATCTCAAGCAGATTCCCCGCTGAGCATGGAGCCTAAAGAAAGGCTCAGATCTCAGGACCCCAAGATCATGACCCTGAGATCATGACCTGAGCTGAAATCAAGAGTCAGCCCCTTATAACCCACTGAGCCACCCAGGCACCCCTACATTTACAGATTTTTAAATGGCTCAGTTTTATATACATATGAATGCTTAATAAATGCTTTCTGATAAAGATAAAAGGTACCAGTTTTCTGAGAACTGTTCCAGCACTGAATATGCAGAGCTACTTGCTAATCAAGATTTTTGCTAACTTAAAAAACTGTTTTTAAAACTGACGCCTGGGTGGCTCAGTTGGTTGGGCAGCTGCCTTCGGCTCAGGTCATGATCCCAGCGTCCTGGGATCGAGTCCCGCATCGGGCTCCTTGCTCGGCAGGGAGCCTGCTCCTCTCTCTCTGCCTCTGCCTGCCTCTCTGCCTGCTTGTGTTCTCTCTCTGTTAAATGAATAGATAAAAATCTTTAAAAAAACAAAACAAAACAAAACTGTTTTTAACTGTTAGAATTTATACATAAACCAGATTTCTCATTAATAATTAAAATTAACTCTGCTCTCATACAACACAGTAGCTCTTAAAATCTTAAGGGAAGAAATGATCACTTCTGGAAAACAGAACTTTCAGAAGAGATGTGTCAACTAGTTAAATAATATTACCTTGCATTAAGTTTAACAGAAAAAAGGAGGCATGTGCCAAGGGACCTAGAACACTCATTTGTTGAGAGGAAAAAGAGATACAATATAAACTCATCATCATCAAGCACAAAAAATTATTTGGCAGGCTTGCCCTGTAATTTGATATATGTACATCTAGATAAAACTAGAATTCTAAACTTAGAAAAGCTTTAAGGTCAGTGAGTCCACTTCCCTTATCTTGAGATGAAACGGGGCCCCAGAGATGCTGACTTGCCTAAGGACACAGTAGCAGTGCCAAGCGGGAATCCAAATCCTGGTGACCTGCTTCTCTTTCCTGCAGGAAGGTCTCCCCTTTCTTGGTTACAGTGCTTTTACATGGTTTGTCACCTCTGGGAGTATGCCTGAATGAAACCATGCAAAAACCAAACTATGTCTATAATGTGAGGTTATTAGGTGAGGTTAAAACTACATACCAGAATAAGCATCCTTTTATGCTCTTCACCTTTTCCCTCTATACTGTTTGTTTTCTGGGCAATGAAAAATCGAAGAAAGTTTTTATGCACGCTCTAAATATTTTATTACCAAGGCCAAGCATTTTATCACTGGCATAAGTGAACCTAAAACAGTGCATAGAACTGTGTTATTCCATTTTCCTGCACTCTTTGGAAGTTTTAAAATTCTAGGCAGGGTTTAAACGTAAATGAAACATCACATCAGCCTTTGCCAGGACAGCAATCAAAGGAAAACAAACTCCAAACAACTTGTCTACAGACCTTCATGGCCAAGGAGCAATAGAGTTATTGTTAAAAGGAATATCCTCTAGAATTTCTACACTTTGGTGACTATTAAAAAGTGGACTAAGCATAATATGACTATCTCATGTACATGAATACAATGAATAATTCTTTTTTTAAAGATACAAGTGAAATCACAGAGAAATGGGGAACTCCTGGTTTGCATAGGAAAAATTAACAAATATCTAGAAATGTTTTGGAAAACAAAACATTTTGTTGTTTATGTAATTTAACTAAGACAACATAGCCATTTTCTCCTTTGTTCTCAAAAATAACCCTTAATTGTCAAAATGTTTGGGGGCACAATCGATTTCATTTGGCAATAACTGAGAAAAATAGACAGTGGGACTTTTAGCAGAGGCAGAAATTGAGCCCTAAACAATTACTTTGCAACAAACTAAAGCAGAGGTCTGCATAACCAGTAACTGGGAAATAGCTTTCAAATGTGGTATTATCCCCTTTCTCACACTTAAGCCCTATCAAACACACAAAGTTTAATTTTCTTTTGATAGCTTGGGAAGCCAACATTCAAAGAATTTAAAAGTTATTAGTAGAAAAATGCATGCCTGGTGGAAGAATTTTAGAGGCCTAAGACATATGGCTTCAATTAATTGTCATTGTGCCTGGAACAATCTATCAACTCACCCAAGACGAAGACAACCACAATGCAAAACACTATTATACCAAGTTCAAAATATGATAGTTTAGAAAACACAGGCCATGTCAAAAGGCTACAAGTCTTTAGAAAAAGTTAATCTTCTAAAGAGATTCCAAGCAATCAAAATGGTGGTAAAGTGAATCATACTTCCTCATTCACTAAATCCCAAATCATCAGCAGATCTCCCTCAAATTTTATTCTAATAATGCTGGGACTGTCTCTACTGGCATAAATTCTGGATATCAAGAGAAATCACATTATGGAAACTAAGCACAGTCAACTCTTAATTATTCATTTTTTATAGATAATCCAGAGTTAGTTTGATTTTCAAATATTTATTTATATTAACTTTTCAATAATGGTTATATCTGACTTTCTGAGAACTCCTAGTACCCGCACTTACACGTAAAAGTGCCAAATACAATTTGGTGGAAAATAGAAAACCACAGTATATTATTCTTTTATCTAGAGCATTTTCGTTATTAGGCCAACTAATGTTCCTTATACAAATATCCCATTATTTTAAAGTTACTACAATTCATAAATCTCACAATTTTCTATGAGAAAAAATAACACACATACACAGAGAAAGGTCTCTGTATAGCAATATCACAAGAAAACACCTATTGTTCAAACTTAACATTTTAATTTCCCTATAAAGTTATTTTTCAATTTATCTTCAGAATATTAAAATGGCACTTCCAAGAAGTATACCAGTTAAGATTCCTTATTTCTCTGATGTTCCCTATCAATTTCTTTTCTCAGTAGGCTTTCACAAATGAAAATCATCTTACTAGAAGAAACACTCAGTTATCAAGAACAAAGACAATTTAACCATAGAGATGACAAAGTCCATGGTGGAAAACAAAGTTTTCATCAGCTCAACTATTCTCAGTTTCTTTTAATTTTCCATTTATAACTGTGATTCTAATTTAACTAAGACCCTCGGCCTATAGCAACACAGTGACTCCCAAGCCATGTCTTTAAAAAATAAGTGTGCCTTAGTCATTGCTTTGCCCCCTCTACATGTCACAATCCCCCTGGGCTAAAAGCCTCCTAGTCATCTAAATAATCAGCAATAAGCTATATTTAGTTTGAGGATTTGAGAAGAAGCAGGCCAAGGCCCAACCTCCATAACCAGGCCCCAGAATGCATCTCATTCCTATATTCATCTGAGACCCCTCCAGTTAAAATTAGCTCAGCTAATCCTCCTTGGCTAGCTGCCATTTGCCAAGCAGGAATCATCAAAAAAAAAAAGAGTCATAAAAAAGAGAATTCCAACAAATGGGAAATTCAGTTGGGCCTCAAATATTTTTTAAGTGACGCAGAGATACTCAAATGCCTTCCCCTGAAATATAAGAAAGTACCTCAATTTATTGAATATTAAGGGACTTTTTATATAATTGAGATTGATAACATCCTATTAAAAACAGTTCAAAAAAATTCTCTAATATTACAGCATAAGCACATAATATGATCATAGCTGCCTAGATGATATTTCCTGCACCATTTATAAATTTCAAATCATGTGGAGAGAGATTATCCCACAGCTCTCAGAACTTTTATAAAAAGCTGAATCCCAAATGGCACCCGTTGATAGAGCTAGCAAAAAGTCACATCAGCTGAAGACCCCTAGTACCTCCAACTGTGACAGGGAGTCCCTCTCACTCAGCTAGTACTCACATTTATTTAGAATAATTGGGGCCCTGCAACAACCCCTGGAGTGGAGAAAACTAACAAATGGGAAGTAATTTCACAGGTGTAGGCAGAAGGTGACCTGAGGGCAGAATACAACAGGTAGGCAATTATATCCTAGATCCAGGAAAGAAGAGTCTTCCTATAAGAAAGATATTTAAGTACCTGAGGAACACAGACTTGGGAGATGCCCAAAGAGAGCTAAACCTTCTTTTGGCTAAGGAACATATACTGAGAGTGTCCCTGCCTATCAACACTAAACATTTTTATTAAATTGAACATTTATACCTTAATGACTTACTGGTCTTAGTACTTGAGAATGGAGACACCCAGCTTTCCTACAAAGCACATTGCCTAGCATGGGGAGAAGAGATTCAAGCCAAGTATAGCAACCCAATATCTTGTCTAGGCAATCAAAAGCACATGCACACAACACACAGGTATAATACCTAGAGGTTCTGAATTTCAAGTGCCCACTACAAAGGATATCCATGAAATTTCAATACCGTGTATTGCACATTGTAAGCATTCAAAAATTGTTTTTGTTGACTGGACTGAAACAAAAACTGTCACCAGCTATGTATTTACATCACCATTCAAGCTTCCCCGCCCCCACTCCTGCATATTTTTTTGTTTTAATACATCAACTCCCAAGTGCCGGGGGACTAAACACCAAACTTAGAATAGGAAAATAAAAAACCGTCATATCTGCCTTGTTTCTATTTACTTCTGTTGATGACATGTGGTTATACTTACTGGTGGCAATGCTATCTGTATGGCCACCATCATTTTAAGAAAGAAAAGGAAAACTCACTGATCACCTAATATGTGACTAGGACATTCATATAATTCATCTCATTTCATCTTCTCAATAACCCTGTGGCAAAGTATTAGTATCTAATATTTAAATAAGGAGAAACTGAGGTTCAGAAAAGTTATGTATCTAAGATCACTCATTAGCAGGATTCAAACCTAAATCCAAACGCTTCTATCTTTATAACATTTATGTAATCTAAGTGGTGTTATAAAAAAAAAAAAAAACTACAACTGAAAATAAAAACGTAGGCTAATCAAAACAATACTTGGAAAATGCTGAGTTTCTCATTTGTCATCTGTGTCAAATTCTTTTGGAGCATCTACCCCATCGAGACACTGTATTTCCCCCTAGAGATATAATATTATCTTTGCCCACAGGTAATTGAGAGTCTAGTTGGAGAAACAAGCCATTTGCGTAAGTTTTAATGTGAAAAGCAACAAAAGGTATTAGAAATGACAAGGGTTTTAGACATATACATATATGAATTTCAGTGCTTACGAGCAGTGAACTTTGGACAAGATACTTAAATTTCCTCAGCTGTAAGGTCATGATAAAAATCTACTTCTTAGGAGTTTTGTGAAGCTTTAATGAAACAACATGTGAAAACAGAGGCCTAATATTTGTTAAATCTTTCTTCTACGGCATGAGTTAAGTGTCAATGATTAAAAATATCAGTAAGTGATATAGCGAAGATTCAACAATTTGATCTGGTACAAAAAAACTTCCAAGACAAACCCCCAAACCTTACACTTGAAATCTGATCTGTGGCCACAGCTGAATCATTAGCCAATTAGGGTTATCAATTAGGGTTATCAACAGCAGCAGAGTTAATTGAACATCTAGAAGGTTTACACCTAAGTACAAAATTTAAACAATGATAAAAAAGAACATAATCATGTTAAATTTGGAGGGGAGGGATATCATCTTTTTGTGCAAAACTGCTAATTTAAAAGGAAAACTACCAAGTGACTTGTTCACTTATCCCTAGCATATTCTTGCCAAAAGAAGCTTTCTGGTAATTTTGTTGTTGCTGTTACAAAACCAGCAAATTAACAGCTACCTCGCTTTTTCATTCTTGACTAAGACATTTTTTCAATCAGAATATAAAAAGCCTCTCTAACTACATATAAGTTATAACACGAATTTGAGAGTCTAATGACAAGTGACATTTCTGAGTGTAGTGCTAAAGAAGGCAGGCATAAGTGTCCCATCTGTTTCCATATTAAGACAGGCAAATACTCAATCTATCATACAAAACTCAAACAAGAGTTAATAAAATGATATAAAACTTACTAGGGCATTTTTATTCCTAGGGTCTAATAATGGCCATAACTGACCTTTTTTTTTAAGTATATCTGTTGAGAATCACATTAAGTGGCTGTAAACTTTCACTAACTGTGTGTTCAGTGAGATAGCTGAAGCTTTTACACCCTGGGGTCTGTAAGAGAAGGGTTTACTTGCATACAAGAAGGCAAATCCTATGCTAAATACCAGTGAGTGAGAGGTTTAAGGTAGCCCCAATTGCAATGTGTACAACCAACACACACAACATACAAGCAATGTTAATGCTTAACTCAGTTCAGAGGCATTCACTAACCCTTTTTCAATAGACATGTAAAATTTAGAGGGCAATTTTCAAGATTCAAAGAATTCTTAATAATCTTTCCAGATTTCGAAGAAGAAAATAAACAGCAATGCAGCAAAGTCATTTCTCTTGCTGAAATGACCTCCAGCTTCTACAAGATACTCCCTGTTTCGCAATAACTGAATGAGACTCCAACCACGTACACACAAAGTAGAAGCAGAGAACACTAAAGCTTCCCCAACAGTCCTGGCAAAATCTACCTACCTTCCCTCAGCCCTCCCAGTTCCCCTTCCCGTGAGCACACACATGGTTACCTGGACTTCCACCAGTAAAAGAGAACGGGTTAATCAGCAGGCAAAATCCTGCTTTATGATCATTTACAACCACAATCCTAGCGAGCCAGAGTGCTACTAACTGATTTGAGGGAGTCAGAACTAAACCCAGCAGAACACGGGGGTATAAATTATACGTATCCGAAATGCCAACCCAGCAGCTCAAATGTCAATTTAAGGAAAAACGTTTCGCAAATGGTATCTCAAATGAACATTTCCACTTCCAAAACACCCACCTCCCGACTGAAGCAACCCGGGAGGAGAAAAAAAAAAGGTGTCTTACCTTGTACATATCTCGACATTTTAGGGATTAAAATACTCTGATGTATATATATATTAATTTCTAGAGAAGCCACGCTATAGGGCAGGTCTCTCTCTTCCTCCTCCGCTTTAACAACCGACGTGTTCTTTCTCCCCTTCCTATATTTAGTCACTTAAGGGAGTAATTATTCTAAGCTATTAAAACTGCATAGAAAAACAAACAAACAAACAAGAAAACCTCCCCCACTTCCAAAAAGAAAGGAACTTAGTGTGACTGAGTCGGCTTGGAACTCCTGCCTACACTGCGCTCCTGACCAGGGCTAACTGGAGACTCCCGGAAAAGGTAAAATCACACGAACTTAAATTTCATCAATGAAAGAGGAGGATCCACAACGGCTATTTCACCGCCCCCCGGGTCTCCACGCCCTCCAGGGCTGGACGGCTGTAGACGCTGGACGGCCGCACCCCCCATCCCTTCCCCCTCGCTGCCGTCCAGCCTCGGGCCAGTTCCCCGGGAAACCTCGGTCAACAGCTGCCAGCGCCCAAGCAGGGTGCGGGAGGCGGGTGAGGCCGGCAAGGAGGGGCAACGCAACCATTTTTCCTAGCCCGTAAACACCCTGGGACTAGGAGGCGGCAAGAATTCCGAGCGCCCGCCGGCGGGCCGGGGCCTCCAACTCGCCCGCTTCCAGCAGCGAGAGACGAAATCCTGCCGTGGCTTGTTCTCGGGAGGGGCCGAAGGCCACATCGCCCCTCCCCCGCAGCAAACATAAAGGGTTCATCCCGAGGGGAGAACCCCTATGGTGCCCGGAGCCGGAGGGAAAGGAGTTCGGGACGGCCCGGAACCCCAAATTCGGCCTCCCGGGCCACACAGAGGGTCGCGGAGAGGAGCTTCATACATTTCCCAAAGAGAAACACACAACCTTCTTGGGAAGCCCGTCCCCGCCTCTCTCCAATCCGCCACCGAGACCCACCTTCCGCTTCTTTTAGCAGCTGAGAAATTGGGGGCGTTTATGGCGCCCCGGGAAGAAGGCTCGCAGGCTGAGAGAATGTCACCTCTGAGGCACCTTTCTCTCTCCCCCTTCTCCCCTCACACATGCACAACTTGAACCCCTCGCCAGGAGTGACAGCCCAGCTGCTGACCCCCTGCGCCCACCAGGCTGCCGGCTTCTGACACTCCAAGCCCCCACTTTCTCCCAAACACCTCCCCTCCCCCTCCATTTGGAGCAGCCCCCTCAATGCGGAAATGCCCTCGCGGCTCATACAGACAGGAACAACTACCAGTCAGAAGCCGAGGCCGACGCACAGCCTGGCCAATGAGACGCGCGGAGGTGGCAGGGGGCGGGGCGTCTGCGGCCCGAGTGAGCCGCGCGGAGGTGGGCGCTGAGTGGGACCCTGGGATCTGCCTGTGGGGGCCGCGCCTACTGCGGCGGGGCGGGGGTGCTTCACCAGTAAAATTCCTAGCCTTCTGCAGATACTTCAGCAAGGCAGAGACTCTGAAGCCCGAGCGGTACTTTTTGTAGTCCATAAAAATATTTCGGTTTACCAGGGATTGAAGATAGATATCTAAGTGGTGGATAGAGCCAGAACGCCCCAGGGCAGCTACCTGAGAGAGCCCAGGCCCTTCTCAGGAGATACAAATTCTACTCATTACTCCTGGTCTAGGGAGTGTGAAGATGCACTAAGGACTAAGCAGTGGCATGTTTGGAGCCCACTAACAGAAGAAGGGATTTAGGGCGTCGAAAAAAGTGCCAGGTGAAGGCACCACCCCCAGTACCTATTCCTGTAGAGATTTCTGCTGTGATAGGCATTTACTTTTCTGATCAAAGTGGAAATGGATGTTACCCCTCGAGATGCTTACCTTTAATACTCTTGAAGTCCAGAAGGAAGGAGGATGTTAAAAGAACGTTGGCAGTGGCGTAAGAATGGCGAGAAAGTGAGCCCAGCGCCCGCTAAATCACACCTAGTATTGCCAACACCTGCTAAGACTCAATGGGCGTATCTCAGACTTCCCTTCATGACTCAGTCAACCTGCGTCAGGACAGATGAATTGTCAGCCCTCTTTTAGGGGCCTCCAATAAACCAAGTAATTCTAGGAGTTTGAGGCTTTGGACAACACTAATCAAGGTAAAGTGAGAACTTTTTAATGATTCATCTCTAAACTATTTAGTGCCACATATTCATATGGAAACGTTATTAGATAAGTAACACTGAAAAGGCCAGTGATTTCTCATGCTAGAGGGCAACAATCCTGGGTACTCTATTTCTAATGTGAAATCCAAAAAGACTGACCTCTCAGCTATAAAACTAATTACCCCAAATAAAACCAAAAAAATGTTTAACACCCAGATGTCTAAGTTTTAATACAGCATTTGCAGACACAATCTTAATCAGAATCTCCACCTCCTTTATGTGATGTAGAAAAATTAGAGCAGCATTAAACAGAATTTATCGATCAGTGTTAAGACCAAAATAAGATGCCACCAAAACATTTGGGTCCCATAGGTTGCTTAGCCTGCAAAAGATAAAGGGCAATGAAGAGTCTTTAATTTATACAAGGTTTTTGGTAAGTAGGATGATCTGTTATTTTCTACCTTTACAGAAGGTTAAGGGAGAGGAGGTGAGTTTTAATTGCAGCAAGAACATTTCCTAATACTTAAGAATGACATCTTGATTTATGAGTGATTAAATATTGAGATATAGTACCAAAGGATGTTGTACATTTGCTGCCTCAAGAAATCTCCAAAAAGTAACTACCTGTCTTCAACGGTTAAGTCTATAATTGCCCAGAGACTGGCTCTTAGAGAAGTAGCACCTAGAAGCTATATTCCCAAGTGTAATTTTCAAATGGTGCTCTCTAAGATGGAATTTCTTTATACAGTGATTTAAACTTAAGTCTTGAGCCCCCAAACATTTTGTAAAAGAGCTTCCCACTTCCTCAGAGCCACTAGAAACAACCTCATTTAGCAGATAATGGGGGGGATAGGGAAGGAAAGTCATGGCAGTAAAGCACTTTCAAGTCTGCTTAGAATGCAATTGCCTATTTCTGTATGTATTTATACATCTTAATATCTGAAAACGTCACTTTCTCTGGTGTGTGTGTGTGTGTATTTGATCCTTTTTTTCATGATACACTACTGTGGAATTTCCCTTCAAGGTACATGATGTTGATATATCTATCTATCTATCTATCTATCTATATATCTCATTAGAAATCTGTAACATGGACAGATATATTTACAGATTAAGCCTTTGCAGAAACTTGGGGGGTTTAAAGGAGGTTGAAGATGAGGGTCTGGGAAGGACTGTGTATATAGGGGTAAGTTGGAATGAGATGGGTTTTTAGATTTAGTGCTTGACACAGTGCCTGATGCATAACAAGCATTCAGTAAATGTATACTAAATGACCCGTTTGGTGTTAACAATAAATAAGATTTTAAAATTTGAGGGGCGCCTGGGTGGCTCAGTCAGTTAAGCATCTGCCTTTGTCTCAGGTCATGATCCTGGAGTCCCAGGATCAAGCCCTGCCTTGGGTTCCCTGCTCATCGAGGTGTCTGCTTCTCCCTTTTCCTCTGCCCCTACCACCACCCCTATTCATGTTCTCTCTCCTGCACTCTCTCTTTCTCAAATAAATAAGTAAATAAAATCTAAAAAAATAAGAGATTTTAAATTTTAATTTCTATTTAGAGGTAATGAATTTTTAAGTTTTAGTCATTTCTACCTAGAATGTGAACCTGGGCCAAAGTATAAGAATAATACCAGCAAATGCAATGTCCTGATGACTTTACAGTAAGTTTTGCTAACTCCCAACGTGAGCACTATCCAATAAAAGGTGGTTTAGAAATTGCTAAAGTATGAAGTAAGTGTACAGACCAGCAGTGTGTGTGGTCTTTTTTTTTTTTTTTCTTGTCTATCCTACTTCAATCCCCTACGCACAAAAAAATAAAGCAAGGCAGTTTTGGAGAACATGTCAGAGACGTAAAAATTTCTATGTTCTGCCCTGAGTGTTTCGCCAAGAAACCAGGCAACAATTATACACTAGACTGTTATGCACATTCAATATTGGCTCCCATCTGTACCTATCTAAATCCTAGGCCACCCACATGAAAAGGGAAAAAGGGGCCACTGTTAGAAATTGCCAGTTACTGCCTAGATCTAACAGTAGGGCATTTTTAAGTCAAAAGGTAACCAAACAGGGTTAACTGGAAAAAGATATCAAATAATATCTGCGAGACAAAGTGCTAATGAATGAGTAGTTTAAAAAAATGAATGGTGTTTCTAATTACTTGAGGAAGAGAAAGACTTCATTCTTTCCTGTTGCCAACACCTTTTTGTTAATGAATCAGGAAGTTTGTTGAAACAAGTCGTGAATTTAAATTATGACATATCCTTCCATTTATTCATAGTATGATTTTTAAATTGCATTTGCAGATTATTTAACTTTTATATCTCAACAGTAACAATCATTTCAAATAACTAAGATGCTTTAAAAATCAGTGATATCTCACATTACAGGTAATTACCTAAGAGTTGATTAGAGTTGATAAATCTTCTAAGTAGTTTTAAAAGTCATCAGGCTCAGAAGAATGCAGTTGAACTGCAGCATGCATTATCTTGTTCTCATTTATCAATAATTCCCCTCTAGAGTCTTTTTTGAAAGTTGCATAGAGGGCAAGCCCTTACTGTGTTGTCTCCTGCTTCTCCTGTTCTGCATGTTACCCATAGGAGAGTGTTGGTGAGAAATGGTTATGCTCATGAAATTGTACCTCATTCATGTGCCAAACTCACATCTCCCCTTGATAATAGAGGCAGAGGAGTCGTATCCCTGAATGGGTAGATAGCCATAAAACAAACTCTATATTCTCTCGGGGTTTTTAATGTAATCATAATTCAGAAATATAAAAGATTCACTAAAAAATAATACATCGCTTCTAAATTCATAAGATAGAATAAATGTTCTGCTTTTCTGTAGTGATATATGTATAGATGATGAGGCTACTTACTGACTTTGAAATCCGCATAGAGAAGAGCTGTGAAATAGAAAAGTATTCAGTTTAATCCTATTTTTTTCTTCCTCTTTCAACCATATTAAAGATTCCCTGTTGTGCATTCCATCAGATGCCTTTGATGGTTTTCCAAACATCTCTGCCTCTGGTCTAGCTTATTAAATTTCCTGCCAGTGCCACCACCGGGAAGGAAAGGATAAAGAACTTCTGTTCCCTAACTTAGTCTCAGAGAATTTATTTTAAGCACTTAACACCCACCACTCTAATAATAAAGAGAAGATCGTCAGGACTGTTTTTTGGAAGAGGCCTAAATAATTGGGTAACTATATGTCATTAAATAGATAATATGATTAGGGAATAAAAAGTAACAGTGTTTTTCCCTCTCTAGAGCGGAAAGGAGGAGGAATGTCATTTAGAGAAAAGGCCACAGAAAAAAATGTGGTATATTAATGTTAAATTCTGGTACCATTTTTAATTGGAGTTTTAAAAAAAAAAATTCCAATAAGGTTGCACATCTTTAAAAAAAAAATTAACCAGTACCAAAATGTCCATAATGAATAGCAGTACTCCTCTGCCCTACTTCTCTTCACTCCATCTTTGCATGCCAGAGGCAACCATTTTTCTTCTGACAGTCATACATACCTGATAGTTATTTCTAAATGCTTATACTGCCTTTTTTTTTTTTTGGTTCGTGGATTTTAGCCAGTAGGTGTTTGGCTTCTTATTATAACAGATATAGACTTTGCTCACTTAACACCCTGGCCTTGTTTTCTCTTTTGTATTCATTTCCTAAACTTTGTAGAGCTATATTTCCCAACCTTTTCCTCATCACAGCACAGAGAGAAAATGATATTTCTGTGGTGTCCTGAGATAACTTAGAGGGAATTTGTGGGCATCATATTGGACCATTTTTAAATAATAAAAGCATTAAATGAAATAATAGTAATATTCTTATAAATGTATTATAAAATAAATTTATAATATATAAATCATATATAAATATAATATATAAAAATATATAAATCATAAAATTATTATTTATAATAATAATATAATAAAAGCACAAAAATAAAAATAAATGCAAATAGGGGAATTATTAGATAAGGGACTTGTGTAAAACTGAGATAAAATCTTTTCAAATTTTTGGATGAGAAATTTGAACTTGTCTACATGAATATAACCTTTAGAGTCAGGTTTTATGCTTGAAAAAGCTACACATAGTTTTTCATCAAGAGTTTCAAATTACATGTGGAGCATAAGGAAAAACATGGAGGACATTAGGAGAAGGAAAGGAAAAGTGAATTTGGGGAAATCGGAGGGGGAGATGAAGCATGAGAGACTGTGGACTCTGAGAAACAAACTGAGGGTTTTGGAGGCCAGGGGGTTGGGGGGTTTGTTGAGCCTGGTGGTGGGTATTAAGAAGGGCACGTATTGCATGGAGCACTGGGTATGGTGCATAATCAATGAATCTTGGAACACTGAAAAAATAAAATAAAAAAAAAAAGAGTTTCAAATTATAATCTCTTCAAAGTCTTGATAGTCACTGTGGAAGCTGAATAATAGTCCTGAAGATAACCAGTTCTTAAACCCTAGGACCTGTGAATGTCAAACTGTCCCTCTAGGGATTTCAAAAGTGTGACTGAATTATGGATTTTCAGATGGAGAGATTATCCTGGATTATTTGGTTGGATCCTAAATGTAATCACCAGTGTCCTTATAAAACGTAAACAGAAAGGGTTCCCTGGCCAGCTCAGTCAGTAGAGCATGTGACTATTGATTTTGGGGTCATGAGTTCAAGCCCCACACTGAGGGTAGAGAGTACATAAAAAATAAAATAAGTAAAAGAAAAATAATAAAATGTAGGCAGAGGGCTATTTAAAGACAGAAGAAAAAAGTGACCTGTTAATGGTGGCAGGCAGAGAAAAGACAACGTGATTCAAGGCCATGAGCTAAGCAATGAAGATAGCCCACAGAAGCTAGAAAAGACAAGGAAATGTCTTTCCCCTAGAGCCTCCAGATGTAGTGTGGCCCTTACTAACACCTTGATTTCAGCCCAGAGAAACCCATTTCAGACTTTAGGCTTCCAGAACTATAAGAGAATAAATACAGATTGTTATAAACCATCCAGTTTGTGGCCATTTGTTTCAGCAACCAGAGGAAACGAACTCAGTCACCATTCATGAAGGTTGTTGTATGAATAGATTCTTTAAAAAATTTAAAACCATTTCTTTAGAAACCATTAAAAATGTATAATGGTTGAATTATATTCATGGAATCTGGCAGCTCTTTTTATTGCTAAACACAATGATCAAATTTGGTGTGATAAGGCAAGTGGATTTCAGCTGAACCTTTATCTAGCAAATATTTTTAAATAATGATGAAGCTTTAATTTGTAAAACACACACATTGTTCAATAAGTAAGATGAAAATTAGTTTGGATGCCATTAAAAGAGCATATCAGCTGCAAACAATCAGGAGTATCTGATGTCTGTAAAGTCAGAGTTTCAGAGCCACCAAAGTTGCACCATCCAGGAGCTCCATGCTGGCTGTGATGTGCTAAACACAGCCAAGGAGGTATTCTGCCATTTGGACATCTGCTTCAGCAGCCAGCTGCTGAGCATACTGTTCTTCACCTTGGATAAGTGGCCTGAGGAACTACTGAATGTTTTTCATCATCCATTCCACTTGTAGAGACTTTGTTCCTCTTGGGCCACCCTTTGATAAAGGCTGCTAGCAGCTGGAGGTAACCAGCCCTCGGGATCCCAACTGCCTGCCCCAGGCCTTAAAGGTTCAATGTCATTTCACAGCTGTAAGCCATTCAATTGAGTGAGAATTGAGAATTGAGTTAGAAAATTCTGGTCTATATTACCCCTCCCACCACTGCTGGGCAGCACACCAAAACAATGAGAATTTGGAGCATAGAACAGTGCTAGGAGAGACAGGCCATTCTCAATTATCAATGACTTTCAACCAGAGTTTAACAAAGGGAACATTAGATGTTTGCAAACCTACTGAAGTCCTGGCTTTGCATGGATCTATAAGATAACAAAAACCGAGATTATTGAAATAATAGAAGTAAACTTATTGAAGACTACAGTGTGGATTTGGAGCATCACAGATAGATTCAGAGACTTTAAGCTGTTTGATATCTTTTTAACACAGGCCAGCATGGGATGGAGACCAGATAAAGCCACAAATGGAGTACCAGGATAATGAAAGAAAAATAAGGATCCAGATAGACCAAAACTTTCTTTAAGCCATATTAGCTTGAGGGTTTTACCAATTTCCTAGTGAGAAGGAATAAAACAATCCTAAAATCACATGGGTAATAATTTGAAATTTTTGTGTGCACATATATATATATGTATGTATGTTGGTATATATTACATATGTCCATATATTTATTAATAACTTACATCCTTTCTTATTCTAAAAAGAATTTGGGGTCAAGATGTATATATTTCTGATTAAGTTCATTGCTTAGTAAACGATATAATATAGTTCATTCTATAGTGGTAATTCTGTAGTTTAGTCATTCTCATCTAATCCCTTTTGTTGTCTTTAGATAGTCATATGAAAGAACCCCTACAGGTATTCTTTTTAAAATGGCTTTTTCTCAACCTAGTGCACCCATATGATAAGAGTCTAGGATCCAAAGAGATTTAGGAAGTAAGTGGAATTTCTTGTTGTGTAGGTAGGTGTCCTGGATTAGGTGTTTTATGCATTACATGATCAATCCCTAAAGCTATAAACACTGAAGTCTTTTGAGAAGGATCCATACAAAATATGTATCATCATCTAAGATTTTCATTTGTTTATTTTAATTTATTGGTATTTTTTTTTCCATTTTAGGTACTCATATTGGTTTCTAAGGAGGCAGAAGAGTATACTGGGGAAAAAAACAGACTTTGGAAAATAGCCTGTTTTTTCTTTTAAGTTCTGCCACTTAGAACCTGAAAAGCTTGAATAAATTACTTGATTAGTTCTATGAGACTTAGTTTCCTCACCTAAAAATGAAAGTAACAACTGATAACCTGTCTTGCCTCTTATGGAGTTATCATAAAGATCATTTCATTCACTGTTGGCGCAGAGTATGAGTGATGGTGATGATTTTAGTCAATGATTTCCTGTATTGCCTTGATATGACATTAATCTCAATTATTAATCCTTGTTATTACATATTAAATATATGTTTTCCCTACATAGATGGTAAGCTTTTTGAGAGCAAGGAGCTTTTATCTATCTTGTATCCCCAGAGCATATATATCACAGTGTTTGGCACTCAAAAGAAATTTGTTGAATGAATTATTAAATAAGATCTTTATGAATGAATTTAAAAGCTATAGAATGCTATATAGGTATATATTTGGATGTTCCTCATTATATTTCTAGGAATCATGTTTTGGATGGCAAATGATCAACTTATAAATATACTTTTAGAACACTAAAGGAGGCATTTCAAAACAAATTCTACTGTGATAGAATGTTTGCATAGATGACCATAGTTCCTTCCATCCCTGTGCACCACTCCTTTACAATGTGACTTTGTCACTCCTCCCATTAAGAGGTGGAGTCTTTTCCTCCCAACACACCTTGAGTCTCAGTTGGCCTTGACTTATTTTGACCAATAGAATGAAGCAGAAGTGATATTGTGTGACATCTAACCTTAGCCCCAAGAAGCTTTTCAGCTTTTAGTTTCCCCATTGGAATGCTGCCCTGAGATCAATGTATGAAAAAGCCATTTCTAACCTATTAAAAATGGCAGGCTACATGAAGTAGAGCTTTTCCAGTTAAGATTCCCTAGACCAACCAGGACTAACTGTCAGGCATGTGTTGGAGCCCATCTTGGGCTTTCCAGCTCTAGTCCAAACCACCTAATATATCAAACTGGCCACATAAATGACTCAGATAAGATCATAAAATAATCAGTCACCCAGCTGAGCCAAATCCAATACTATGTAATTTCACAGCACAGAAGACTGATAGATTCATTAATGTAGTGTCAAAGAAAAATCAAATCATACTCATTTACTTTTTGTTTACCGCAGAACTGCCCTTAATCTTTGCACACTGGGACTGTATTTTTCAGCCCACTCATTTTCTTACCTCTAAACTCTATTCTCCAAACCCTTCTGAGGAAGAGATTTCTTCTGATTACTTCCCTGGTTAAATCAGTATCCCTAAGGGGCATCTGTGTGGCTCAGTTGGTTAAGTGTCTAACTTTTGATTTTAGCTCAGGTCATGATCTCAGGATTGTGAGATTGAGCACCACCTCAGGCTCCACACTCAGAGAGAGATTCTCTCTCTCTGTCTCCCTCCTCCAGCACTTTTCTCTTTAAGAAATAAAGAAAGAAAGATCAATACCCCTAAACTTAGAGATTTGTCTTTCAGAGATTTTGAAATTCTTTAAGTGGAAAAGATAAGTTTTGATTTTTAAATATATTTTTAATATAATTTATATTGTTTTAAAGGTACATTAAATACTTCCAAGGTTCCAAGGATATTTCTTACATTGTTTTAATAGAAAAATGAAGATATAACTCAAATGTCACTAAAAGGGGAATAAAGTATGTTAAATACATTTGGTAGTATATATATATATATATATATTGACATGGAAAGATATTCCTTATATCCTAAGTGGGGAAAAATAATCAAGCTAAAAAATATATGTAGAAGGCCAGTTTTTACAAACTTTCATTTAAAAAAAGTTTGCTTGCTTATTTGTTATCTAAGACTAGACAAAAATATACCAAAGTGTTAATGATTACCTCTGGGTGGTAAGATCATGGGTGACTACTTTTCTTTCTTTTTAAAATTATTATTATTATTATTATTTAAAGATTTTATTTATTTGTATTAGAGAGACAGAGAAAGTGAGAGAGAGCATGAGAGGAGAGAAGGTTAGAGGAAGAAGCAGACTCCCCGTGGAGCTGGGAGCCCAATGTGGGACTCGATCCCGGAACTCAAGGATCATGACCTGAGCCAAAGCCAGTTGCTCAACCAACTGAGCCACCCAGGCGCCCTAAAATTATTTTTATGTACTATTACTTATACTATGAAGAGGTATTTGTGTAATAAAATAAAAGTCACGTTTAAAGTATTTATCTACCTAACAAGAAAGAAAACCCATACTCCAACACCAATATTCATCAACCTAGTCCTTCATTCATGAATATGGAAAATCAAGAATTACCAGAAAATCAAGAATTACCAGATATTTGAGGAAAATCAATGCACCAAAGAGAAGGGCAATGATAAAACAGCCTAAATATGAAGGACATGAAGATTAAGTCAGAGAATTAAAAGTACTATAAACATAAAATAAGAACAAGCTATAGAAAACTGACAATCAGAGTACAAGAGATGCTGCTTTGGGATTAAAAATGTAATCATTAAAATTAAACCATTTGACAGAAGGGATGAAAGGCAAAGTTCAAGGATTCCTGGAACATACAGCAAAGAGACAAAAAAATAGAAAATAGGAAAGAAAAATTATGACATGGTATATCATCCAGAAATTTCATCATCCACCCATGTCCATTTTATTTAACTGTTGGAACAGTGTCACAAACATAAAACTATTCTTTTTTCTAAATGCTATCTTCAGTCATGATCTGTCAAGTTGCCCTTTCCTACCTCTTGACAACACTGGTTACTTTTGGCTTTCAAGACTTTAGTAGTTCAGTTTGAAATTATAATTTCATATCCCATTTAAATCTCATCTCCCCATTCTCCAGTCATTTTGGTACAGGCTTTACCTGTGACTTCAGGAATCTGGAGAGGAAAGTATGTCTGTATTTTCACTCTTCCCTCTCCTTCAAAAATACTCAACAGTTGAGGTTGTTGTTGGTCTTCTCTTCTTGTGAGAAGTGATTTTCAGTCATCATACCTCACTTAGTTTAGGAAATAGGAAACACAGTCCCCTGGTCCATTTGGAAAAGATGCTGCACTCTTGCCTACAATGCTGACAATTTCTTTTTTTACTCTCCTTCCTCAATCATCTAGTCATAGACCTGGGATATATGGGGAAGGGGGATTGGGGTACTGATTGAGAGTAGCAAAGCTCTACTTATTGAGGCTTTTCTTTAAAATGAGAGATACTTAACACCTCTTGGCACTCAGCTTCACGTATCACCAACTCTAGGGCAATGGGATAAGTCCTAATCAAATCCTATGATGTGTCAAAAAGAGGTTTCAGGGAAACAGAAAAATTCAAGGACTAGAAATAATTAAATAAATGCTAAAAGAAAATGTGAAGGGAAACAAGTTTTCAGATGAAATGTGTCTAGGAAAAACTAAACTGGATGACTCAAACCGTTTTCTTTTTCATATTCTTACGACGTTTCAGAGCATGGATTCATCCACTTATTCATTCACAATATATTCATTGAACACTACCATGAACCAGGCACTGGTAGGCTGCAGGTTTATAATAGTGAATCTAACAGAGAAGTATACTAAGTGTAGCTGACAGGCTATAAACAATAAATAAAATAAAAATTAAATAACTAAAGATTAAACAAAAAGCTATGAATGAAATAGAGTGCTGTGATCCAGAATAACAAGGAACATTAATATGGTAACATGGTCAAGAAAAGGCTTTTTAAGAGGTAGCATTTAGATTTCTGCCAATGGAAGCTAAAATCCAACTGACACTGTATGTTCCAGAAGGTTACCTTTATGTGTAGGTTAACCTGGAAGCCCTGAACATTTAAGATAAAATCTGAAGGATAAAAAAAAAAAAAAAATCAACTATATATAAAGACCATGGAGAATGTATGCTAGATAGCACAGCAAGTACAGAGGCTCTGAGATAGAAGGAGCATTGTGTATTCTAGGAGATGATAGGAAGATGGAGTGAGGAAATAAGTAAGTGAAAAATGGAGAGACACAAGAAATAATTTTGGAGAAATAGGAAGGAATCAGACATGTAGAGCTGGTTGTACAGGTTTTGGATTTATCCTAAATGCAATAAAAAGCAACCCAATCATTTAAAGCAGGGAATTGACATGATCTAATTAACATTTTTAAAGAATATAGAGATATATTTTGAAGGTGGAAATAATAGAAATTGGTGATGGATTCTTTGAGGAGGGAGGAGTCAGGAGGAGTGAGCAAAAGGGAAGAGTCGAGGAGGACAATTTATCACAGGGCTGTTTATTAAGGTGATAAAGACTGAGGGAGATCCAGATTTAGAGAACCATTTTGGTCATGTTAAGTTTGAAATGCCTGGGAGACATACAAGAGAGATGTTAAGTAGATATTTAAAGATGTGAATCTGGAGCTCAGAAAGGAAGTCTAGCCTACTGAAATAAATTTAGGAATTGTCAGCAGATAGTTTTTAAGCTATGAGAATGGATAAGATCATGTAGGGAGAAGTCATAGAAAATTGAATAGAGGATACAAGAACTTTGGCATTTAGAGGTCATATAGAGAAAGGAAAAACATGTGAAGGAGAATGAAATGAACAAGAGGAGCCAATTATTCAAGAAAACCAGGATAGTTGTGTGGTATAGAGCCCAGAGAGAAGAGTATGAGAAAAGGTCAGTAATGAAAGCTTGGTTAAACTGAGGACAGAAAAGAGAGTCAGCTGACTAGAGATTGTCAGTTAACTTTACAAGAGCAGTAGAATGAAGGAAAGATTGAAATAAAGTTTGCCTTTTATCTTCTCAACAACATCGATTTTTAGAAGACAATGAAGCAATACTTCAAAGTTCTGAAAGTAAATGACCCTGAACCTACAATTCTATGAGCAAAACATTCAAGGATGAGGACAAATTAGGGATCTTTTCACCTTTTGGTGGGGGGCTTAATGCCTTTTCACGGGGGAAAATGCCTAAGGAAATGTTCCAGCAAAATGAACTCAAAAGAACTCAAGACAGAAACATGGGAATTTAATAATAGGATACTTCAAGAACACAAATATTTAGGGTCTCAGGGTAATCAATAATAGTAGAACAGAAGGAAGGATCTAGAAGAATATCTTTAAGAAAAAAGTATATCCATTTTATGAAATAGTATGATTAAAAACATTAATAATCTTAATGATAGGGTGACACATGCTTCACCTGTCATTAACACCAAAGAAAGATAACTGGAATCTTCAGTAAAGGCCAAAAATTGTGTAAGCGGTGGTCCAAAGATGAAACAAACTAAAATTTGACATTATTATGAATAATCAGTGGACACATAAAAAAGGGAGTCCATTTGACATTGCACCTAGAACATTCTCATTCAATAAGTGTGGATCTAATAACATGGTTTATGACTCCCTTTTCATTAGTTTATTCATACTACTTGTTTCAGCAATGAATAAGATTTTAAAAACGGTTATGCTGAAAAAGAAACCCTTCACTTTTCAAATTAAAATTAACGATAAAATGTGGAAGACTTGATTTATTCTAACCGTAAATATAAATATTGACAATGTAAAAGTAGTGATAGAGCTAGTGGAAGCTGGTAAGTGGAGGGAAGTGAAAGGATGCCAAATACATTAATCTTACATAATAGAGGAATCAAGAGACACTTTCTGAAGTGGGTGGATCAATAAATAGAGGTATGAGTATATTCTCACAATATATTTATTTTGCAATAAAGTAACAAATAGAACTTAATGTAAAATAATAAAAATTTCAAAGAGGAGACCAAGGGAAGAAAAACAAGGAGTAATATAATTGAGCTAAATTCTTACCGTTCATTTTCAGTGTGGAGTCAATAAAAAAATGTCAGGAGTTGAACCAAAAAGTGGCAGTATGTGTGTATTGTTTTCAATTATGAAGATAACTATCAGTAATACTAAAAACAGTATATAGCTACATTTGGGGCATTTTTGTTTTCAAATTGTGGGCATGAAATCAATTTAGTGTGTTAAAACTTATATTAGAAAAAGAAGAAAAAAGGAAATATTAAGTTGCATTGCACTAGTAAGGGTAAGTAAAATCGATGAAGCTTTTCTTAACTTTGTGTGTATGTGTGTCTGTGTGTAAAATGTATTTGTCATTTGGATCCTGGTCAACAAAGTGCTCTAGGAAGTAGAACTAGGCTGTGGACAGTCGTTGGGCTACATTTTTATCTTTCATTTTTCTTCTCATCTGTTTGAATTTTTTTTAACTCATGTATGTACTAATTTAAAATATGTATCTTTAGTTTTGGAGGGTTTCTTTGTTTTTAATACATAAAAAATACAAACCCATAAGCTTCTGTAACAAAGTGGTTTATTTCCTAACAAAAGCAAGTATTAGGCAATTTTTTTGAGAAACAAAATGATAGGCAATCTTCCATTACTTAAGAAAGGAAGAGTTAACAATAAGTTTTGAAGATTACTTAAGGCTCAAGGGAGGGAAGTCTGGGGCAAGAGCAAGAGTTTAAAATGTTAGAAGTCTAGGCAATGGATTAAGTAAGAAGAAGATAAAGCAAGAGAAATCAAAATTTTAAAATATTAAAATTTTAAAATTTTAAATTTTAAAACACTGTAAGCCAATGCTAAAGATAATTTTAAATAAACAAATTATTTTATTGATTCTATATAATAGTTTTATCTAACAGTGAACACTATAATTGCTTGCATTTCTATGGTGGCTTTCAATTTTCCTCAGTTTTCCCTTAAAGCAAATTTGAGACCATTTTTGAGTACCTGCATACTCAGACCCTCACCTTCTAAAAGCTTCTATTCCACTGGAGTAAGACCTCTGTGGTCTTGTCTACCTTGTGACCTGCCACCTAGCTGTATATACCTAATTGGATCAAAGAAAGACTACTGACCCAACCAGTACCAGTGAGATTTCTCTCCTGGGAATTTGGAGTTGGAACTCAGAAATACTGATCATTTTGTGTTGGTCACTAATAAGAATATCAGTCTAGGGCAGCAATATTTGGCCCATCTTCAAAGATACACAGAAAAGAACTCATCTGCTTAAAAAGGAAAAAATAAAGCATGGAGGAGAGGCCACTAGTTCATCATATCAACAAATACTTAAGTACCTACTGTTCCAGGTACTGTTCTAGATACAAGGGACACAGCAGTGAATAAAAATGAGTCTCTGCCCTTGCTAATATATATTCTGGGGAAAGGAGGAAGATGATGAACAAATACATATTTAATAAAATGTGAAGTAGTAATACTATAAAGAAAAATGAGGGCAGGAGATAGAAAGTTTGAAGCTGGGATCGGGAAATAATTTGAGCAGAGACTTGGACCAGTTGGGGAAGGTAGCCAAAAATATATCTGAAGGAATTGCTTTCCAAGCTACAGTTTCAAGACATGCAAAAACTTTGAGTTGGGAACATCCTTGGGAAGTTTAGGAGACACAGTGGCAAGAAGAAAGAAAAGATAGACCTACCCCTTGATAAAGATAAAGAGGAGATCTTAAAAATATCCAGAGAGAAAAGATAGATTACCCAATTGTTATAAAAATGGGATCAAAAAAAAAAAAAAAAAACAGGATCAAGATGGCATCTCTATATATTGGTCTCTATATATTGTTTACTTATTCCCAGCAGGCTAAGACCTTTAAATCAAAGCTTGCTAGTGCCAATGCAAATTCTTACACACCCAGTTGCCTTAAGTGCAGCTTAAACAAGAATATTTCTAATATTTAGATCCTGCCTACTAGGTGTACCCCATGAACTTCACCCTACATCTTCTAGCCATAGGTAAGACAAACTCTGTAGCTAAACTCTAAAAGAACTCTAAAAGAACCCAAACTGCTGTTGCCCTTCAGAGCTCTCTGACCCAGAGATTCCCTCTATGCTACTGAGTGACATATCCTAGACACATGAGCCCCTCTCCAATTCCCCTCTCCTGGGAAGTTCTGTTGCCTTTTACTCTTCTGAGTGGTAGCCCCATGTAGCTATCTCTGGATAGTCTCTTGGGGTGATTGATTTTCCCTTTCCTGTGGTCCTATGCAACTGCCACCTATTAAACCTTATTAGTAATATTGTCATCTCATGATCTTATCTCTTCCTTGATCTGTCCTGAAATTCTTGAACTTACCACACCGATAGAACAAAATTAGATTGAAACTGACTTCTCAATTACAACAATCAAAAGACAATAGAATAATATATTCTAAGTAGTAAGAGCAAATAAATGTCAGCCTATAATTTTATACCTAGCTATACTACAACTTGAGAGACAAAAGTTGAGAATCTCTACTAAAGGATATACTTCATAATTAAATAAATTATGCCACAAGGAAGAAATGAGATACCAAGGGAAAAAAAAATGAAAAAGAAGAATAGCGATGGGAGCAGGTAAATACATGGGAAAATCTGAACAATTATTAATTGTATAAAACAATGATAATAGTAATGACTCATGAGGGAGTACAAAAACAAAATGCAGCTAAATACTAATGATAATAACATGTACAATGGAATAAGGCAATCATAGAAAAAACTATGTTAGGTCTTTGTTTTATTCAAGATCAAGGTAGTTATATTTATCAATTGTAGACTTTAAGTGTTTATATTAAAGATATCACTAAGAATATATATAGGATCAGGGCACCTGGCTGGCTCAGTTGGTAGAGCATGCAACTCCTGATCATGAGGTTGTGAGTTTGAACCGCACATTGGATATAGAGATTACTTAAAATCTTAAGAAAAAAATACGTGTAGGATGTATTACTCCAAAATGCAGTAGGCAGAGGGAAAGATAAAGAAGGTTTATTTAATACAATAGAGATAAGCAAAAAATATATATTTTAAAAAGTAAAACCCAAAGATATTTTTTTATTTAAAAGAGAAAATAAGCATGAAAAAGATGATACAAATAAATCCAAATATTTGTATTATTGAACATTAAAAAAATACCACTTAGACTAACTCACAAATTTAAAAATAGGGATTATTGGGCCACCTGGGTGGCTCAGTGGGTTAGGGCCTCTGCCTTCGGCTTGGGTCGTGATCTCAGGGTCCTGGGATTGGGCCCTGCGTTGGGCTCTCTGCTCGGCAGGGAGCCTGCTTCCTCTTCTCTCTCTGCCTGCCTCTCTGCCTACTTATGATTTCTCTCTCTGTCAGATGAATAAATAAAATCTTAAAAAAAATAGAGATTATTAGTTTAGATTATTAGATTAAGAAAACATATAAAATGCACCTGAACGGAATTTATAGGAAACACATCTAATGCAAGGACACAGAGATATTTAGGTAGGTAAAGGAAGAACTTCTATAGTAAGTAAACACAAAAAAAGTTAAAAGATTGGAAGGGAATAAATAAAACTGTCATTATTTGCAGGTAAGATGATTGTCTGCATAGAAAATCCAAAAGATTCCAGCAACAAATCATTAGACTTAATCAGATAATTAGCCAAGGTGTCTGATATAAAATTAATATACAAAATTTAAATGCATTTTATATACAACTAGGAAAATAGCACTTTAAGAGATTTTTTTGTGATAGCAAGGAAAAAATGAGAATATCCTTTGGATATTAGGCAACACCTTATAGAGAAAATTGTAAAACTTTAATGAAAAATATATTGAGAAATATAAAATATTGTTGGATAGAAAGACTCAATATTATAAAGAAGCAAGTCTCCTAAAATTAATCCATCTATTCAAACTAATTTCAATTGAAATTTTAGGTAAATTTTTTTCATTTTTTTAATTTTAGAGACAGAGAGAGTGAGCATGAGTGGGGGGAGGGGCAACGGGAGAGGAGGAGGGGAGGAAGAGAATCTCAAGCAGACTGCCTGCTGTGTGGGGAGCCCCATGCAGGGCTCAATCCCAGGACCCTTAGATAATGACCTGAGCCAAAACCAAGAATTGGACACTTAACCAACTGAGCCACCCAGATGCCCCTTAGGTGGATTTTTTTAACTTGGCAAGTTTGATAGAATTTTATGTAGAAATCAAAGGCTCAAGAATAGACAAGATATTCCACAAAAAGAAGGGGGGAAGATTTTGCTCTATTACATAAAAGACTTCTTGACTTCTTATAAATTTATATTAAGTAAAGCATATTGACAGTGGCGCAGCAACAAAAACTTGACTAGTGGAACTAGAGTAGAGTTAAGAAACTGATATATATATATATATATATATATATATATATATATATATATACTTAACTGATATATATATATATATCAGTTTTTTATTTTATTAAAGATTGCTGGAAAAGAATGAACTTCAGTAAATGATATTAGCCTTTGAACTGCCTATCTTCGATTTTCTTGTTAAACGAGATCATAAATGTCTACATTGTTTACTATTAGTTAGATTTTTCTGTTAGTTGAAGCTCAAAAAATTCATAACTGATAGGTGTCCTAGGACCTCTTGGCCAAAGACATGTGATTAAAATGGTCCAGTCAGAGTGGATCCTGTGACTTGTGGAGCAACAACAGGGAAGAAACTATGACTCTTCTGCTAAACTTGAATCTGAATGAATGTGTGCCTGGGGTTTCTGGGGAGTACCACATGGCATCTAAGAGTAAAGCCAACACAGTAGAAGGCAGAGTAGAGGATGAAGAGAAACTAAATCTGGATGATAGTTTGAATCCTTTAACTGAGATCCACCTTCTGCTATCTACCCATGACTTTTCAATTATATAAGCCAATAAATCCCTTTTTTTATTTGTTTTACATATTTAAAGTAGAATTTTCAGTCTTAGGGAACCAAAATGATCTCACTAAAAATGGTAAACTCAACTCACTTTCTCTAATTTTATGATATAAACCATGATCAGACTTTGAATTTTTAAAATGTTGCTGGCTATAAAGATGAGTATAACTCATAAAACCAATGTGCACCTAACATATAGATGAGAAAACAAAAGCAGTACACTGTTTCTTTTCTTTTTTTTTCTTTTTAGTACACTGGATTGGTTGAAACATTTGGATCATAGTAATTACATCTTTTGAAAATCCCATGAAAAACAAAGAGTCAACATGTTTTGTTCAATAAAACCAAAGCTGAGTGAATGAGGAGACCATGATATAAAGTCAGAAGGAGGGCTTACTTTGTTAGCCAAGTAATAAAGATGCAAGAAATCATAGAAAATAAACTCTTGCCTCATCCTCTAGGTTTAGGGAAGCAATTTTTACAAATATGTAATATAAACTACTTTTAAAATTCTGGTAGTTTTTTCACTAGGGAGTCTTGCTAGGATGGTTTACAAAGAAGAGAGAGTTAAGAAAAGTATGAAAAGTTAAGAGATAAAATTTGTGTTTTAGAAGATCTTTCAAAATGAGAGATCTAAAACTCAAATAAATACCAGATGGATTTGTGACAAAGAAAATAATCTGCAGAAGTGGTTATCAAAATTGATTTTAGCATTGGAACCTTTTCTTACATGAAATCTTACGGAGAATTTCAATATGTAAATTAGATAAATATATTTGTTAGTATGGAATTTTTTTAAGTTGAACTATATAGTATTTACTTATTAAAGAGAGGAAGGATGCTAATCTGGAGAATACCCTAAAATTTTAAAATCAAGAGTGATGGATAACAGTTCCACTCTTATCATCATTAGCATTTGATTATCTATTAGTTTTAGTTAAGCAGGAGTAAGATAAAATATTTGCAAATGGTAATTTCAGGATACTTTTCAATTAAATTCAGAAGACTGAGAAAGAAGTAATATATCTTTAAAAATTTTTATTTCAAGGTTAAGCCACTAAGCCTGTTAGTAGAATTATTTATCATAAATATGAAGGTTTAGAGAAGGAACTAAAAGTTACAAGTATTGCTTAAAATACTTATAATAGGATGCAGTATTATGACACCATGTTTACTTGTTAGTGTGTTGTATTCGTTGCATAATTGGCTATTCTGCCTTAAAAGAGAATTTGCCAAACTCATGCATTTGAACTTTTAACTGGTTTTTAGTTGAGCATGATGCTTGTGTGTTGTGGATTTCTGTTCATTTGTATAATTTTGTCAGCAAATGTGACATAAAATATAAAAATAAATTTTTAAAAAGAAAAAGAATGAAGGATCATAACTTTAAATTTAATCCACATTTATAAGAAGCTTAAGTGAGCCCACAAACATACTGGTGTGGAAATCGCAAGGACTGTTCACAAAAATTCCAGTTCTCTTCCTGGATAGTGATAGGATTGTTCTTCCCTGATGACCTTGGAGTTAGTTATGCCCTGGTGCCTTGCTTTGGCCAGTGAAATGTGAGCACACTTAGCATGTATCATATCTGGGCAGATGTATTAAGACCAAGTGCCATTGCACAATTCTTCATGTTTCTTTTCCCTGCCACTTTGATCAAAGAAGCACACTACTGAGAGGGAGTCTCTATCAACCTGGATTCCTGAGCGATGATGAATAGAATCCTTTGCTAAACTGTAGTAGACTTGTGTAAAATCAGACACCATGGATAAGGCAAAGAAGCCAGTTAGCAGAAAGAGGAGAGTGGGACAGAGCTGCAAAGAGATGTAATGTGCCACGAGAGAAAAATAGAGGGAGCAGCTGATCCCTAGAATTTCTTTGGTTCCAGGTGTTTTCCAGGTCCTATGGGTTCCTTTTTTTTTTTTTTTATTTCTTCTTTACTTTTTAAAAAAAAAAGATTTTATTTATTTATTTGACACAGAGAAAGAGAGAGATCACAGGTAGGTAGAGAGGCAGGCAGAGAGAGAGGGGGAAGCAGGCTCTCTGCTGAGCAGAGAGCCTGATGAAGGGCTCCATCCCAGGACCCTGAAATCATGACCTGAGCTGAAGGCAGAGCCTTTAACCCACTGAGCCACCCAGGAGCCCCAGGTCCTATGAGTTCTAATACACAGCATCTGAAAAACAAAACAGGTATCTGGCTGGGTCACTGGTAGAACATGTGACCCTTGATCTCGAGGTTATAATTCATGCTCCACTTTGGACATAGAATTTACTTAAAAAAAACAAATTCATAGAGGGGAAGGAAGTTTGGGGGGTAGGCGAATTGGGTAAAGGAGCTCTGTCGTATGGTGACGCCTGGTAACTGGACTTACATTGGTGATCACTTTGTAGTGTACACAAATATCAAATTATAATGCTGTATGCCTGAACAAATACCAATTTTATCTCAAAAAAAAAATAGGGGAAAATAAGAGTAATACCTTTTAAGTGAGGTTTGTTTGTAATTTGGTTCCATGTTTAAGACAAAATATTGGTATCAGAGTTTCTAATGAATATATTTTATGCTATTTTAAAAAAGATTCAATTAAATTTAGTAGGGTTTTTTGGGTTTTTTTATACATTCCATGAAGTAAGTTAATAATAACGAAAGCTGATTTGGTTAACTACTTTCCTCTATGACTCATTTTGAGAACCTGTGTGAAATAAGAGCTAATTTAAATTAATATTTGATTTAATATTTGATTTCTTCAAGGAATTGATTCCATGTACAATTGGAAAACCATAAGGTACATAGAAATAAACCTAACCAATGAGGTGAAAGATTCTGAAGGTCTCTGAAAGGTACTGAAAGGTACTCTGAAAACTATAAAACACTGATGAAGGAAATCAAAGATGGCACAAAGAAATTAAAAAACATTCTATGCTCATGGATTGGAGGAACAAATATTGTTATAATGTCCATACTACCCAAAGCTGTCTACACATTAAATGCAATCCCTATCAAAATACCAACAGCATTTTCCACAGAGTAAGAACAAATAATCCTAAAATTTGTATGGGACCACAAAGGCCCCAAATAGCCAAAGCAATCTTGAAAAATAAAAGCAAAGCTGAAGACATCAATTCCAGACTTTAGATTATATTACAAAGCTCTAGTGATCAAGACAGTATGGTATTGACACAAAACAGATACATAGATCAGTGGAACAGAATAGAAAACCCAGAAATAAACCCACAACCAAATAATCAACTAATCTTAAAGCAGGAAAGAATATCCAGTGGAAAAAAGACAATCTCTCAACAAATTATGCTCGAGAATATTGGAAAACAACATGCAAAAGAATGAAATTGGATTTTTTTTTGTTTTATTTCTTTATCTTTATTCTATATACAGAGAGTGCAAGCATGGGGAGGGGCAAAGGGAGAGAGGGAGGGAGAGAATCAAGACTACTCCCTGCTGAGCACAGAGTCTGATGTGGGGCTCAATCTCACACCCCTAAGATCATGATCTGAGCTGAAATCAACAGTTGGATACTTAACCAGCTGACCCACCAGATGCCCCTGTACTACTTTCTTACACATTCAAAATGGACGACAGATCTAAACGTGAGACAGGAAACCATCAAAAGCCTAGAGAACACAGGCAGTAACCTCTTTGACATTAGCCTAGCAACTTCTTGCCAAGGCAAAAGAAACAAAAGCAAAAATAAACTATTAAAAATAAAAATAGGGCGCCTGGGTGGCTCAGTTGGTTGAGCAACTGCCTTCGGCTCAGGTCATGGTCCCGGAGTCCCGGGATCGAGTCCCATATCGGACTCCCGGCTGTGCGGGAGGTCTGCTTCTCCCTCTGACCTTCTTCTCCCCTCTCATTCTCAGTCTCTCTCTCTAATAAATAAATAAAATCTTTAAAAAATAAAATAAAAAAAATAAAAATAAACTATACTATAAACAAGATAAAAAGCTTCTGCACAGTGAAGGAAACAATCAACAAAACTAAAAGGCAACCTTCAGAATGGGAGAAGATATTTGCAAATGATGTATCTGATAAAAGGTTAATATCCTAAATATATTAACTTATAAAACTCAACACCCCAAAAACCAAATAACCCAGTTAAAAAATGGACAGAAGATATGAATGGACATTTTGCCACAGAAGACATATAGATGGTTAACACACACATGGAAAGATGGTCAACATCACTCACCATCAGGGAAATACAAGTCAAAACTACAATGAGATATCACCTTACACTAGTCAGAATGGCTAAAATTAACAACACAGGAAACAACAGATGTTGGTGAGGATGCAGAGAAAGGGGAACACTCTCGCACTGTTGCTTGGGAATGCAAACTGGTGCAGCCACTCTGGAAAACAGTATGGAGATTCATCAAAATGTTAAAAATAGAACTACCCTACCACCCAGCAATGCACTTCTAGGTATTTACCTAAAGGACACAAAAATACTGATCCGAAGGGACACATGCATCCTGATGTTTATAGTAGCATTATCAACAACACCCAAATTATGGAAAAAGCCCAAATACCTATTGACTGATGAATGGAGAAAGAAGTCACGGTACACACATACACACACTAGAATATTACTCAGCCATAAAAAAGAATGAAATCTTGCCATTTGCAATGATGTGGAGCTAGAGAGTATTATGCTAAGTGAAATAAGTCGGTCAGAGAAAGAAAATACCGTTTGGTTTCACTTGTATGTAGAATTTAAGAAATGAAACAGATGAACATAGGGGGAAAAAGAGGTGCAAACAGAAAACAGACTCTTAACTATAAAGAACAAACTGAGGGTTGCTGGAGGGGAGATGAGCAGGGGGATGGGTTAAACGGGTGATGAGTATTTAAAGAGGGCATGTATTGTGATGAGTACTGGGTGTTATATGTAAGTGATGAATCACTAAATTCTACACCTGAAACTGTATTACACTATATATTAACTGGAATTTAAAGATTTGCTTGTTAATTTAGAAAGAGAGAAAGAGAGAGGGGATGAGAGAACACAGAGGTGGGGAGGAGCAGAGGGAGAGGGAGAGACAGTCCAAAGCAGACTCCGTGCTGAGCATAGAGCCAGATGCAGGCTGGATCTCACAACCCTGAGATCATGACCTGAACCAAGAGTTGGACATTTAACCGACTGTGCCACCCAGATGCCCCTACTAACTAGTATATAAAGAAAAACTTGAAAAAAATTAACATTTGACTTTTTGAATCTGTTTTATGTTTTCAGTAGTAATGTGAAATCAAATTTAGTGTATGCACACTGAAACTTTATAAGTTTTAAAATAAACTTCTGAAGCTGAGTTTTATTATGAAGATTTTACAAACTCAAATTTCTTTGTGTTATGTAATAATACAAAAGTAGCATATAGCCCAGTGCTTTGTTAGCATTTTTCATGACTGTTAATAGTCTAAAATTATTATCCTAACCACTTTTGCATACTATGTTGACATCTTTTTTTTTTTTTTTTGACAGAGAGGAGAGAGATCACAAGTAGGCAGAGAGGCAGGCAGAGAGAAGGGAGGAGGCCGACTCCTTGCTAAGCAGAGAGCACAATGCAGGGCTCAGTCCCAGGACCCTGAGATCATGACCTGAGCAGAAGGCAGAGGCTTTAACCCACTGACCTACCCAGTCGCCCCTATATTGACATCTTTTATATATAACTATTAATATTATTCTCCATAGTTTTCCCTTTAAATATCAAATTGATTCATAAATCCAAACTTTCTTTTCTACTTCCTTTAATAAAATATTTAGTTGTTACACAGGAATCACACTCTCTCTGCCCTTACACAAAGATGTCTCAGATTTTTATCTTATGTTAATTAGTTAAGCTGCTGGAAAAGGATTTTACTGACCACCAAGAAAATACACTTATCTTTACTCCTTAACTTCTTACTTAATATGTGTGTGTCTGTGGGGAGGGGGGTTGTGTGTTTTTTCCTGAAATCCTCATATTTTCAATTTTGCAGTCTTTTTGCATACTGTAGGCCTTTGGATAGGGCCTTGGTTTTAGCTCATTTTCAGCAATTATTGCATTTTGTATAATACGACAATTTAAAAATAATTTAAGGCTGGAGCACCTGGGTAGCTCAGTCAGTTGAGTGTCTAGCTCTTGATTTCGGCTCAGATCATGAACTCAGGGTGGTGAGACTGAGCCCTGCATTTGACTCCCAGCTCAGTGAGGAGTCTGCTTGAGATTCTCTCTCTCCATCTGCCCCCACCCCCAGATCATGCACTGCCCCCCCAAAACAAATAGATCTTTAAAAAATAATAAAAATAAAAACAATTTAAAGCTACTGTCAAATCTAACATTTGGAAACACAATAAACAAAGTTCTGCCTCCTGGGGGCTGTTGTGACCAAATCCTAACGTGACTTTTTGTTGAGGTACTTCACTGTGGTCCACTCTCTGTACTATTGCCCCTAAAGTTGTTGCCAAAACACAAATCAAATCTTGACCTTTGCTGCTTTCAAAGCTTCCATGGCTTCCAGCCACCTACAAGTAAAATTGAAACCCCTTAGAACACAAAAAGAACCTTTCACCATCTGGCCCCACCTAACTTTTTTACCCTAATTTGCACCCCTCTGAATATGAACACAGGAACTATAGCCACGTAGAGCTGCTTGTCAGTCTCAACAAATTATTTTTTAAGTCAGTGTTCTCTCTTGTTTTGTTACTTCTGTTTAGAATGTCCTGCCCTTCTCTCCCCATCTCCCCACAATTCTTGGTATCTTTCAAAGCCAACCAAAGTTCCCTTCCTCAGTGACAACACGTTCAGACTGCGTGGCAGTCACTTCTTCTAGGGATTGGACAGTCATTATCTAGGGATGGAGAGTGACAGAGAAACAAAGAAACACATGATCAAAAGACTGTGAACTCATTAAGGACAAGGACTTCATCTTTTATTCACCTATGTGTCCCCTAAACCTACCAGTCACATAGTAAATGAATGTTGAATTGCATTTTACCGAATAATATGGAATGAGTCTAATAATTGCATTTTCACTTTTAAGAATATTAACTATGTAGGTTTTCTCAAGTTACAGGTTCATAATATGACTTTAAAAAAACAAACCACAGAATAGTTGCTAAAATTTTACAAATAAATATATTCTTTATTTATTTGAATAAATATATTCGTTTATTTGAATAAATATATGTATTATTTATTTGAATAAATATGTTTATTCAAATAAATATGTTTATTCAAATAAATAAATTCTTATTAAAATTTTTAATAAATTTTAGTTAAATTTATATAGGTTTTCTGGTTTGTTGTTTTTTACTTTAAGTAAGGTCTGTATAATTCATAGAACTCATGTAAATGTCTCAGGGTAATTTCAAAGTATATAAAGCATAGAAATACTATTGGAATGGATAGCTAAGATAGAAATATTAAAGTATAGGAATGTGCCAAAAAGAAATTCTCGCCTGGAGAGAATACATGTTTTTTTGCAATTGGCAAAACCCTCAAATATTTAATAAGGCATTGCAAAATCTGCCCCTCCCTCCCTTCCACCAGGGGAGGCAAAGTCAAAGTTCACACTTTAGTTTGTTTAGAAACTTTGGAACCATGTGTTTAAAGAATGAGAGAGGTTTGTCAAGACTTTCTGCCAAAGCACATCACAAGCTTAACACGTGTTTATTGCCTGCTCTCAAAAACTAGTCTCCATGAGCCAGCCAGCTGCTAGCTAGCATTAGGGATACCTGCTAGCTAGTGAGGCTTCAAACTGGATCACATCTCCATTTCCCAAAGGAAGCTCTGGAAACTTTCTGCTGTCTTCTTTGTTTCTCATATAATTTGTTAGCTCTGTTTTATAAAATTCTGCAATTTTAACCTTAGAGTCATGACATTAAAATATATAAATATGAAAGTGCAGATATTAAAATGTTCTTAACTAAGTTAATAAGCTTCCTGATAAACTTGCTTTTTTTTTTCTTCAGATTAGACCCTTTTGATAACTATGTCTCCAAGAATCCAACAAAGTTTGCTAGGCCCTTCTCAAGCACTGTGTCATAGCCCGTTGGGAGCACTTCATCTGCTGGCTAAGTTCTCTCGGCCCTGGCCCCATCCATTGCTGATTTTGTCTTCCATTTCTCTGTAATCACCCATAAAGCTCTGAAAGGGAGGCAAACTTTTACCTTCACCCTCTTAGGGTTCTTTTTGACTGGGCCTGATCAGCAGAAAAGCATACCAATTTACTTAATACAAGTTTTACATGACATGGGAGCCTTTATAATGAAAGAAGACCCAAACAAGTGGCAAAACCTACTGGCTTTTATATTAGGTTGGACAAAGAGAGGCAATTGTGGAAAAATGACTATATGGGAAGGCTAAAAAAAAGAGAAGAATTTTTTTCACAAGGTTTGTATAGCATTCTCTTGGTCTTAACTTCTTGTCCTGATGATAGTGTTATGTTCCTTGTGGTATAGGGAGGTCATCTTTCATATAGAAAATTCATCTCCTGCTTTTTAAAAAAAAGGGAAAATCAGAGTGTTTTTCTTATATTTGCTGTTGTTCAAGTGCCTTTAATTCAAAATATTAATATGCCAGAGTAGCATATTTTGGGGTGACATTTCTGAACTGCTTCAGTTCCTAGCATGCCTCCAGATGAGGCCATACAAGTTAACACATATATGGATAATATGCCATGATTTGGGAGAGTGTAGTACTGAACTATTGTGCCAAAAAATGGCACGTAAAAGAAAAATGAACTGATATTAAGATCCTAAGATTTAACTCACAGTCTCACCTAGGTGCCTAGGGTGAAGGCATTTCAAATGTCTTACTTAGCAAGCACTGCTAATTTATACCATTGAGTATAATGAGAATTATAGGATGTTAGACAAGAAAGGGCCTCCATAGCTACAGGCATAGTTATAGGCTATAATTTTAGTGCAGAGGTAGGCAAACTTGCTCTAAAGGGCTAGACACTATATATGTTCAGCTTTGCAGGCCATACAGTCTCAGTCACCACTACTCAACTCTGACTTTGTAGGATGAAAGCAGCCCTAGACGATATGCAAATGATTGGGACTGGCTGTGCTCCAATATAGTTTTATTCGCAGCAGGTCAGATTTGGCCCATAGGCTGTAGTTTGCCAACCCCTGACTTGGTGTATAATTTCAATCCTCATTGCTGTTTGTTGTTTTGTTTTTTCTCAGTTTTTTTTTTAAGATCTAATTTACATTGAATAAAATGTAGTAGCCCAAGTGTACTTTTGCATGAGTTTTTGACCGTTGTATTCACCTATGTAATCATCATCCCAATCAAGATGTAGAACATTTCTGTTCCCCTAGAAAGAGCCTTTGTGCCTCTTTCCAGTCAGTCCCCACCCCCACGCTGAGAGGTTAACTATTCCTCTGATTTTTATTCCTATAGATTAAGTTTACCTGTTCTTGAACGTCATGTAAATAAAATTATACAGTGTCTTTATGTCTGACTATATGACTTCTTTCATCCAACTACTTTGTGAGATTCATCCATGTTGTTGAGGGTATCAGTAGTTGATTCTTATTTATTGCTAAGCAATATTCCAATGTGTGAATATACCTGTTATTAGTTTCCTAGAACTGAAGAAATTATAACAAACTTCATAGCTTAGAACCACAAAAATTTATTCTTTCACAGCTTTGGAAGTCATAAGTCTGAAAACAAGGTGTTGGTAGAACCATGCTCCCTCTGAAGACTCTAGGTAACATTTCTTCCTGGCTTCTTCTAGCTTCTGGTGGCTCCTAGTCCTTGGCTTGAGGCTGCACTTTATCTCTGCCTCTGTCTTCTCATGGCCTTTTCTTCTGTGTCTCTGTGTCTTTCTTCTTTTATGTCTCTTATATGGACGGTGTCATTGGATTTAGTACCCACCTTAATGGAGGATGATCTCACCCTAATTAATTGTATTTGCAATGATCCTTTGTTTCCAAATAAGATCACATTCACAGGTTCCAAGTGGACATATCTTTTTGGGAGCCATTATTCAACCCACCACTGTGTATCACAGTTTTATTTATCTGGCGAGCTAATAATAGATATTTGAATTTTTTTCCTCTTTCTTTCTTTCTTTCTTTCTTTCTTTCTTTCTTTCTTTCTTTCTTTTTCTTTCTTTCTTTTGCTATTACAAATATATTTCCATGAATATTCTTGTATAATGCTTTTTGTGGGTGTTTTCAACTTCATAGTTTTTAAATTCCGGTTCTAATTATCCTACTATAAGATGTGACTAATTTTCTTTTTAGTGATAATCACCCATAATAACATTAACTCTGACAGGAATTTCTGTAAGAATTGATTAGCCTGGGGCCCCTGGGTGGCGCAGTTGGTTGAGCGACTGCCTTCGACTCAGGTCATGATCCCGGAGTCCCGGGATCAAGTCCCACATCGGGCTCCTAGCCCCATGGGGAGCCCGCTTCTCGCTCTGACCTTCTCCCTTCTCATGCCCTCTCTCACTCTCTCTCTCTTTCCTAATAAATAAATACATAAAATCTTTAAAAAGAATTGATTAGCCTGCATACACCTGATTTTAAAATGTTCTTCAACAGATGAGTGGATAAGGAAGAGGTGGTACATCTATACAATGGAATATTATGCCTCCATCAGAAAGGATGAATAT
>CM052811.1:51693516-51717973 GCA_028533885.1 Nasua narica
TCTATACATTTAATGCGATCCCTATCAAAATACCATCAATTTATTTCAAAGAAATGGAACAAATGATCCTAAAATTTATATGGAACCAGAAAAGACCACAAATAGCCAGAGGAATGTTAAAAAAGAAAACCAAAGTCAGCAGCATCACAATTCCAGACTTCAAGCTCTATTACAAAGCTGTAATCATCAAGACAGTGTGGTACTGGCACAAAAACAGACACATAGTTCAATGGAACAGAATAGAAAGCCCAGAAATGGAACCTCAATTCTATGGTCAACTAATCTTCGACAAAGCAGGAAAGAATATTCAATGGAAAAAAGACAGTCTCTTCAACAAATGGTGTTGGGAAAACTGGACAGCCACATGCAAAAGAATGAGACTGGGCCATTTCCTTACACCACACACAAAAATAGACTCAAAATGGATCAAAGACCTCAATGTGAGACAAGACTCCATCAAAATCCTGGAGGAGAACACAGGCAGCAACCTCTTCGACCTCAGCTGCAGTAACTTCTTCCTACAAACATCGCCAAAGGCAAGGGAAGCAAGGACAAAATTGAACCACTGGGACTTCATCAAGATCAAAAGCTTTTGCACAGCAATGGAAACTGTTAACAGAACCAAAAGACAACTGACAGAATAGGAGAAGATATTCGCAAATGACATATCAGATAAAGGGTTAGTATCCAAAATCTGTAAAGAACTTCTCAAACTCAACATCCAAAGAACAAATAATCCAATCAGAAATGGGCAGAAGATATGAACAGACATTTCAGTAAAGAGGACATCCAAATGGCCAGCAGACACATGAAAAAAATGCTCAACATCACTCGGCATCAGAGAAATACAAATCAAAACCACAGTGAGATACCACCTCACACCAGTCAGAATGGCTAAAATTAGCAAGTCAGGGAAAGACAAATGTTGGCGAGGATGTGGAGAAAGGGGAACCCTCCTACACTGTTGGTGGGAATGCAAGCTGGTACAACCACTCTGGAAAACTGTATGGAGGTTCCTCAAAATGTTGAAAATAGGGCTACCCTACGACCCAACAATCGCACTACTGGGTATTTACCCTCAAGAGACAAATGTAGTGATCCGGAGGGTCATATGCACCCAAATGTTTATAGCAGCAATGTCCGCAATAGCCAAACTATGGAAAGAACCTAGATGTCCATCAACAGATGAATGGATAAAGAAGAGGTGGTATATATATACAATGGAATACTATGCAGCCATCAAGAGAAATGAAATATTGCTATTTGCAACGACGTGGATGGAACTAGAGGGTATTATGCTAAGCAAAATAAGTCAGTCAGAGAAAGACAATTATCACATGATCGCTCTGATATGAAGAATTTGAGAGGCAGGGCATGGGATCGTGGGGGGTGGGGAAGAGAAATGAAACAAGATGGGATGGGGAAGGAGACAAACCATAAGAGACTCCCAAACTCATGGAACAAACTAAGGGTGGCTGGGAGGTGGGGAGGGTAGGGTTATGGACATTGGGGAGGGCATGTGATATGGCAAATGCTGTGAAATGTGTAAGCCTGATGATTCACAGACATGTACCCTGGGGCAAATAATACATTATATGTTAATAAAAAATTAAAAATAGGGATGCCTGGGTGGCTCAGTTGGTTGAGCGGCTGCCTTCGGCTCAGGTCATGGTCCCAGGATCCTGGGATCGAGTCCCACATCGGGCTCCTTGCTCGGCGGGGAGCCTGCTCCTCTCTCTGCCTCTGCCTGCCTCTCTGCCTGCTTGTGTTCTCTCTCTGTTAAAATAAAATAAATAAAATCTTTTAAAAAAAATTAAAAATAAATTAAAAAAAAAGAAAGTGATTTCCCTAAAACTTTTGCGACTCAAATATCAGACTATGAAATATCTGTAGATTTGGTCAAGTGGGACACAGGGTGGGGGATAATGACATCTGTATTAGTTTTCTATTGTTATTTAACAAATCACCACAAATTTTAGGGGCTTAACACATACATTTATCATTTCACAGTGAGAAGGCTGGCACAGGTTAGCTGGGTCCTCTGCTTAGGGTCTCACAAAACTACAAAGTGGTAACAGGACTCTGTTCTCATCTGGAAGCTCACCCAGGAAAGAATCTGCTTCCAACCTCACTCAGATTGTTGGCAAAATTCATTTGTTTGCAGTTGTATGACTCAAAACCCCACTTCTTTCTGGAGGTTGCCCTCAACTCCTAGAGGCCACCTATAGTCCCCCTCTATGTGGACTTTCCCAACATGTCTGCTGACTTCATTAAACCAGCAAGGAGAACCCCTACAGTGAGTTTGCTAGAAAGGTAGTGCAATATGGACATGGGAGCGGCAGTTCATCACCTTTGCTAAATTCCATACATTATAAGCAGTTATAGGCCTGCCAATACTGAAAGGGTTAAAAAACCAGAGATGTGAACACCAAGAAGCAAAGATCATGGGGAACCACCTTACAGTCTGTTTGTCAAAACACTCTCAAAGTCCTCTCTATCCTCAGGATCTGCTTAGTGAGTACTATCTCTGCGAGTGATCTTGGAAGTGAAGCTCAGTTTCTGCCAAAACAAACAGACAGAAAACCAACCACTCAAAGTATTTGTGAGTTAGTACTTTATGGAACATAAAGAGACCCTGCCTTTGGATATTTTTCTGGCTTCTCTCACTTCTGTTCTATCTCCCTAAAGTTATTTTAAGGAATTCCTTCCCTCTCTAGCAGTTCGGCTTCTCTAGCTTTCCACTCACAAATGTGTACAAACAAAACTTTTCAGGGGCTCAACAGAACAAATTTAATTCGTGCTCTTTAGAAGGCAGGAGGTATTAAAATAGACTTCTTTTTTCCCTGTTATACCCAAATCTGATCCTGTTGTTCCTTTCTTAAAAAGGCCTTTAATATTTCTCTCTTGCTACACAATAGGAATCAGAAATGTAGAACACCTTTGAATTCCCAAGTATGACAAGTCAGACCCTCCCTGATGTGGCTCTTGCCAGGTTTCTGGCCATTCCCCACGTTGTACTCTAGGGCCAGTGTTTAAGGGAACTATTTCTCAGGCTGAGTCATCATTCAGGAACTTGACTTACACTGTTCTTTCTCCCTGATAGTGTCAGTCTACTTGCTCCCCTTCTGTCATGACTTCCCCTAGACATCTATTCCATCGTTATTTCCTCTATGAAGTTTTACCTCTCTTTCTTTTGTACTTATAGTAGCCAGTACAAACTGATATTATTAACACATATGTATAACACTTCCATCATTTTTAACATATATATACATATGTATATATATAAAATATAAAAAATATATATTTTATATATACATATGTATATATATTTTATACAACACTGTAAACTTCTTGAAGAGGTTGTCCTATGGGAAGAGAAATACAGGTCAACACAGCAAGAGAGAGGTAATGGTTGGAGTACATGTTTGAAGGTGATTAACATATCAGATGATATTTGAAAGCATGAGAGTGGATGAGATTACTCAGAAGAGACTAGAAGAGGACAGATCAAGGCAGTAGAAGACCTCTAATTAGGGTGTTCAATGGATTGTAAAACTAATCTTGTGTTTGCAGTTTTTCCTGGTCTTTTGCTACTATTTTATATATTGCTTTTAAAAAATTCTTTTTTCTCTTTACTACATTGAAGGGCCAAATGTTAGAGAGTGGTTTGGAGTCTCACCAAAGTCTAAATAAAGTATACAGTAGACAAAAAAATTCACTTAAAGAAAAATTATTTCTTATGAAGGAATTAAATTTTTAAAAACCTTAGATAAAATATTCTATTTTTAATAATTTGAGCAACTCAAATGATTTTTCAGTATCCTTCCAGTTTCATTTCAGTAAATTCCTGTTCCAAATAGCATTTCTATTAAAGAACATAACATGTAAATTCACAGCTTTGTGACCTCAGGTATTTTATTGAAATGGTGAGCCCTGAATGAATTAAAGGTCTTAGTGTTGAGAGTTAAAAGCCTATTTTCTTCAGATTTTATATAATCACTCTTTGTAATAATTCAGCAAATACATTGAACACCTATTATATGAACCTATTACTCACTGCCTTTGTTGATTTGATTGCTTTCAAACAGATGGCTTCTATATATTTGTGAACTTCACCAATCCAGTGTAATGTTGTTTCCTGATTTTTTTATTTTAAAAGTCTTATTATTTAGAATTAAATTGCAAGCAAAATTCATCTTAGTTTTAATCTTAAATTTCTTTCCTATGGAGTAGTTCTATTTCCAGCATTACTTCCTTCAAAATAGGTTTGTTGTTAAAATTATTCACAATATGACATGTAAGATAATCATTGTGATAAAACTTTGAGAGAAAAAATCCCTACAGTGGTTTAAAGTTTATTTGTTAATTTCTTATTGCTAATATGTTTGGGAGAGGTTAGTAAAAGTCTTTTATATATTATTGAGAGTAGACTAGCATTCTGTATTAGTAATTTACAGTACACTCTTGCTAGATAGTTCTCAAATTATTTTGAAATGAAGTGGAGGAATCTATTCACCAGACTTCCTATGGTTCTGTCCCTCATAATGTTGGGAAGTAATGTGTTTCCCCCCTACTTTTATTTCAGAAGTGATGTGTTTCCCCCCCTACTACTATTCCAGAATAACACTCTGGCCTCATGCCCCCCTGATTAGTAGCTGACATCCATGAATCCACAGATTATAACTGAGTAGAGTTAACCTATTAAAAAGTACATACGTGGGGCGCCTGGGTGGCTTAGTGGGTTGAGGCCTCTGCCTTTGGCTCAGGTCATGATCTTGGGATCGAGCCCCACATCAGGCTCTCTGCTTGGCGGGGAGCCTGCTTACCCCTCTCTCTGCCTACTTGTGATCTCTCTTCTCTCTGTTGAATGAATAAATAAAATCTTAAAAAAAAAAAAGGTACATAAGCAGGGGCACCTTGGTGGCTCAGTCGTTGGGTGGCTGCCTTTGGCTCGGGTCATGATCCCAGGATTCTGGGATCGAGCCCCGCATTGGGCTCCCTGCTCAGTGGGAAGCCTGCTTCTCCCTCTCCCACTCCTCCTGTTTGTGTTCCCTCTCTCACTGTTCGCATAAACTTTCAGCCCTGGACAGGATGGAGGCAGTATCAAGTTCTGTTCAAGGATTGGTCTGGGGGCTGGGTTGGGACAGAGTAAGTCAGGAAATATTAGCAAGTTCCTTTGGCTTTCAGCCCTAACCCTTTTTCCCCAAACAGCCTTCACAACAATAAAGGTAATATTTTGATCTTTAACTGTCTAATTCCAATTGGAGTCACTAGGATGCTTTCTAGCTCTGAAATTCAATGATCCTAAATGGGATTAGGTGGGGTGTTCACTAAATAGATAAGTTCTCAGCAGAAAGCAATTTGGTCAAAAGTACACTTAATTCTTGATTGGAATTGTTAGTCCTGACACCTTTCTTTCTATGAGGGAGAATAGAACTGCACAAATTTGATATGACATGACTAGCTTTCCTTTTGCTTCCATTTGCAGCCAGAGACATGCTGGCATGGCCTCTACATATGCTCTTGTCATGTATGACAAGGAGATAGGCCTGAAGAAGAAGGGATTAGTGGATAAGAGCTGTTCCACTGTGGCTCTGAAGATTTCTGTTAAGTCATTCTAGCTGCTCACCAACATTATTTTGCAAAGGTGGGATCTGGCTACCTTGCACTTAGAATGATAAGGGTACATACATGGAGTTGGGATGAGAGGATCTGGATTGTTCTTCAGAACATTTCTATGCCCCCAGAAGCCTGGAATAGAAACTAAGAAAGATGCTTCTCCTTTATGTGCTTAGGAAAATATGGTACCAGCCCCGCTCTGGGTATGAAAGGGAGAATTGAACCAGATAAAATTTTATAGTTAGTCACAATCAAATACCAAGTGCAGTATCATCTAGGATAAACCTGTTTTTTGATGAAAACAACACCCCCCTGAAAGGCAGCTAATTCAATTCAATGCAGATTTTTCTCGCTCTGTAGCATGTAGTTTTCTGGTGGTAAGACATGGGAAGATAGAAGATTGAAAGAACAATGTGAAATTAAATATAAAACATGGCATTTAATTTTCAGTGATATTAAAGTACATGTCTACAACTAACCACTGAAATTATGTATATTTGTGTTCAATAATTTATATTCCCAAAGGATGTATGAAAATGCCTTACCTATACTTGGCACTGAATTTAGTACGTGGTGAGTGAGATCAAGGGAGAGCTCAAGCCTAAGCTATAAACTCCTCAGTAATATTGAAAGGTGAGCTACTGGGAAATAACTTACTTTTTTTCCTTATTGTCTGCTACAGACTGAATTTTTGTGTCCTGCCAAAATTCCTACGTTGAAACTTAACCCTCAGTGTGATGGTATTGGAGGTAGGGTCTTTGAGAGATGATTATATCATGAAGGTGGAACTCTCATAAATGGAATTAGTACCCTTGTAAAAGCGACATCAGAGAGCTCCCTCCCTACTTGCCCTTTGTGCAGACACAGGGAAAAGATGGCTGTCTATGAATCAGGAAGCAGAATCTCACCAGACATTGAATTTGCTAGTGCCTTGATCTGTAACTTCCCAGCCTCCAAAACTGTGAGAAATAAATTTCTGTTGTTTATAAACCCAGTCTATGGTATTTTATGACAGCAGCCTGAATGGACTAAGATATTATCTGTTTTATAAACATAGCAAAACATAATAAAATAAATGGAATGTTTGAATAGTAATTTCTATATTAAGAGCTAAAAAGTATCCAGAAAAATCATTTTAAACACCCAGAAAAAAAAGAGATAGGGGTTACAGCAGATGGTAAGTGCTGGCAAGTTATATAACTTACTACTCAAAGTTACTTTAGCAAGAGCCAAATTTTTCAACTTTTGGTATGTTGGTTCTGTATTACTCAACAATATAGTATGAAAAGACGATACTTTTCTGCTTTACCCTATACTAATCCTGCCAAAAAAAATATCATTCTATTTTTAGCATATATTCCATATGTTTATTGCTTGCAATAAATGTGCAAATTTATTGCAGGCAATAAATCTGATGACCAAATTTTTTTTTTCAGTAAATCAGAAACTTTTTCCTTTTGTGTTTGAAATTGATAGGTCACACTCACAGCATTGTTGGCTATCCGGTGTCTCTGCCAAGGAATAAATGTCAAAGTGAAAATGCCAGAATCTCCTGAGCCATAGTTCCATTTAGAAATTTACTGATAAATTTCCATTGGTAATTAATGATAAACATCACTAGTTTGGAAAACAAATACAGAAGAGGCAGGCATAGCCTCTTCTGACCCATTTTTTGAAGGGTCTATGTTACTCCATATATAGATTTCAAGGTATGGGCCCTCAGAATATCAGAGTTTCTAGAAATGCTATAAAAGATCTAACTACAAAGAAAAAACCTTGAGTTTTTTTTTTTGTGTCATGACCATGTGAAAAGGGTTCACTTCCTGAGCAGGTGCAAGTATGAAACCTAGTATTTCAGTTGGTTAGAGTTTGGGTAGAATGCTCTATGCTTACAGTAAGTCACTGAATCTCAGTGAGCCTCAGTTATCTCGGCTGTAACTTGATAATGTTTGAGGTCACTTCCAAATCGAAGAGTCTGTTTCTAAGGTACTACCAACCCTGTATAGTTTACCGACCTTTGTATTCAGTTTCTGTTCTTGAATTCAACGATAAGATATTGGTGGTTTTTTTTTTTGTTGATGGCTTTCTTAATTAATTTACACATAGGCTAGATTTCCTGGCCATTTTTGTTCACTTTTACCAAAGTTGCTCTTCAGAATTGCAATTGATTTACATAATAGGAAAAAAATTCAGAAAAAGAGAATTATTTGTATTGTCAGACTCTAAAATAAGAAACATTCTTAAAAAAAATAAGAAACATTCTTAGTAGGTATGTTAATTAAGCAAATGTATGAAACACACATTTGCTCACTTCTAAAACATTTCAGATCATAGATGGATCTGGGAACACTGATGAGCTTCCAAAATTCAAAATAAGTCATTCTAATGTTAATGTTATTTCAACTGAGAAATTTAACATTCTAGGGATATTAAATATAGTATTATTACTGTATTTAGAAGATGATACCTCAGATTTTAACTCAATAACTAATTATGATAGATGTAATCTAATCACAAACCAAAATAAAGATATTTGTTCTTGCTTCATTCTCATAACCAGAGATTTCTTCTGGGATAAAGGAAAGATTTGGACATGAAAATGGCATTTTTAATATTTATTTCTCTCTCTTACAAAGAAGCTTAATTTTACATGAATGGCTCAAAAACAGCATACTCCTCTAAAGTCAAATACCTCTAAGGTATTTACTTTTAATTCTGTTCCTTAAAAAAACTCAATTGCAAAAGAATTATCCCATGGCTTCCTGCAAATAGGTAATAGATTATAATATTAAGACAAACTTAGAAGAGCTAAAGATAAGTAGACTTCAAATAAAATTTTAAATCTTATTGTGCTGTGACCACTTACTTCTTAGGTAACAGTTGCAATTTTTTTTTTTTTTTTTGAAAAGGCATCTGAAATCAGTTGGACTATAAGAATTTTCACCATGGTTTGGCCTGGGATGTGTTGGTAGGGAGAGGAGACTGGCTGTTAAACCTCCGTAGCAAGAGGAGTCTGGTATCTCCCTGGCAAAGTAAAAGTAGTTCTAATTCCTGGCTCTGAGCAGCTAAGAGAAATAGAACAATGACCAGTGATGATGGCTCTATGAAATTTGCTTGTCTCCTTTAAAACCCAGCACAGAAGTTATCACTTTCTGTAGAGAAAGCCTTCCATGGCTATCCCTTCCTAGTGCTACCTTCCTTTCATCACCTAAATTTTCTTTTCCTTATACCATACTTCGTAAGGTAATTATCTTTTTGTTATTGTTGTCTTAGTATTCTGTTAGGTTATCTATGAGAGGATAAAGGCCATAATTTTAATTTGGCCTTCATAATCTCCACATCCTGGGAACTTTACTTATAGTCTGGAGCAACTTTTAAAAATTTCTTCATTGCAAATCTTTTAGATAAAACCTTACTAATTAAGATTAATTATAGAAGCTGATCTGAATTGTCAAATATTTTAAGACTAATGCAACACTTTATTCCTCTCATAAGCATAACATTTACTTATCATGAACATTTATAACTGAAATCTGTGTAGTACACACATAGAATGATCAGCAATTGACATATGACTTGTTGAATTATAAATAGTTTCTTCTAAAGTGTTTGAGAATAACTTCTCTCTTAATTGGTTTAAATGTGACTACCCAGTCAGCTACTTTATTGAACTCTTTGAGAACAGGGAGTAAGTACTTCCAAATCTATGCCTACATAGTTACATCTATATTTTAAAGTTTTTATTAAATCCCAGTTAGTTAACATACAGTATAATATTAGTTCCAGGTGTACAATTTAGTGATTCAACAGTTACATACAACACTTACATGCACTACATCCTAGAAGAGATGGCACAGACATTGTATTAGTTTGCTTAGGGCTTTTATAACAAAATACCATTTAAACTGAGTGGCTTAAATAACAGAAATGTATTGTCTCATGGTTCTGGAGGCTAGTAGCCTGGAACTGAAGTGTTGACAGAGTTGGTTCCTTTTGCAAGCTGTGAGAGAATGATATGCTCCAGGCTTCTCTCTTTGGCTTACAGATGACTATCTCCTCCATGTCTCTTCATATCATTTACCTTCTATGCATATGTGTCTCCAAATTTCCTATTCTTATAAGTACACCAGTCATATTAGAGTAGGATCCACCCTAATGACTTCATTTTAACTTGATTATCTCTGTGAAGACCATATCTCTAGATAAGGTCACATTCTGAGAGACTAGGGGTTAGAACTTCAGCATATGAATTTGGGTAGAGGTGACAAAATTCAATCCATTACAGATACTGAAAGACTAAGGTCTGAATTAATATTTGTGTGGCATGACTGAATAAAGTCTTTGTGCTCCAAAAAGTAAACTTTAATATAGTGTCTAGGTTAGTGTCCAGGCTCGCTCTACCTTCAATGAGCTGTCTCTAGGAAAGTTTGCATTATGAAATATTAATCAGGTGAAAACAGCACTCAAAGAGTGAACAAAGAAATAGTATATTGGTGAGATTGCTTTGACCAACAAGGAAAAACATTCTCAATTTAAATAGACTTAAACACAAAGATATTATTTTGAAGAACAAGAAATCCTGAGGTGAAGAAGCTATGAGACTGTTTAATTCAGTGTCTGAAGGATCCTAAATTCTTTCCATTGTTTTCCTCTCCTAAGTATTCTATACTTTTGTATAGAGTATAGAATAAGACTCTCCTTATGGTCACCAGATGACTGCAGCTAGTCCATGTATCATAACCTGACATAATCCTGTGTACAGCACACAGAGAGAGGCTATGTCTTTCTTGTGTCTCTTTTAAAAAGTAGAGAAATCATGACCAGAAGTCTTCTAGCAAACTTCTCATGTTTCATTTCTCAGCAAACCCATGTCTAAAAGAGTTACCAGCAAGGGGACTAGGGGAATCATGATTGGCCTAGACTAGTCTGGGCCTGAGACCATTCTCTCCTGATTCACATGAACACAGAGAAGGGAATAGACTCTTTAAATAAGAAGAAGGGGGAAATGGATGTGCCATAGACAACCAACAGTATCCCATATGATAAGTCAAGTTTCATACCTCCTTGTTCCCACACATACAGTCTTAAAAATGTCCATATCTACATGAGACACATTCATTATCTTCCCAGTGGAAGATAACCCAGAGTCTCACTCAGTAACCATATCCAGCTCCAAGGCCAGGCGCTCTGCCAGGTCTGAATGGTTCCTTGGGATCCAGGGATTCATGGCTTAAACATACATTTTCCACTTCAAACATTTTCAATATACAATAATGGAAAAGGTACAGAATAACTACACTTAAAACTCATTTGAAAAGGAGAGAATGGGAAACAACACTCAGTGGACATTGGTCCATTGCTCATATCATATCCTATTAGAAAGAAGAGGCCTGCCCATCCTGGCAGTCAGACAATCTGGTAGCCTCTGATTCTTGTTTTCTAGGAGAATCCATTGCCCTACATGGCCCTTGGTGCTGTCCTTTGAGAGCATCTTCCTTGTTCATTGTCTTCAATGGCCACATTTGAGACAGATATTGAAAACAATGGATTTAGGTAGAGAGTCCCATCTGTAATCCTATATTTGACAGAAATTAGCTATCTTTGTCCAATGTAGATTACTTAACAGAAGATAATTAGGTGAAACTTTGACAACTACACTCATCTACTACTGCCTCCCATGTCCTTCTCTGCTTTCAGCCTAAGCTTTGCTCTTTGTTATAGGTTTTTAGTGAAAGCCATCATAAGTGGCCAACACATGCTAATATTCTCATTCTTACTATTATTTTCCCAAATACTAGAGTCTTAAAAGTCTGTCTCTAATACAAAGTGATAATTCAATGAAATGTTGTTCGCCCACAGAGAGGAGTGACAGTTTTCTTAGTCTGGAATAGTGGGATTCTGATCTACCACTGTCCCCTGATCTACCACTTCCCCTCATCCAATTCCACGATTTGGGGTTTGTTATTTGAAGTGTCCTACATTTTGCTAGCAATTTTTTTTAAAGATTTTATTTATTTATTTGACAGAGAGAGAGAGAGCATAAGTAGGGGGAGTGACAGGCAGAGAGAGAGGGAAAAGCAGGCCCCCCACTGAGCAGGGAGTGCAATGTGGGGCTTGATCCCAGGACTCTGGGGTCATGACCTGAGCCGAAGATAGATGCTTAACCAACTGAGCCAACCAGGTGCCCTGGGAGCAAACTCTTTATCAGTTCAGTTGTTTTCAAATTTAAACAACAGAATGCCCCAACTCATATTGTCTTAAACAAGAGAATATTTGTCAGTCAGATGATAAGAAGACTGAAAATAGTGTACTCCAGCAGTTAATTGACATTATCAAGGTCTCCTGTTTGGCTTTTTTGTCCCATTTTTCTGTTTTGTCTTTTTTCAGCATACTGACTTTGTCCTCAGGCTAGCTCCTCTCAGGATGCACTGGGTTCATAAAGTCTATCCTACATGATAATGCCTAGTGGAAGAAGCTAGGAGCAGGTATTACCTAGAAAACCAAATGTTCATTCTAAGTGACTAGAGAGAAGAGTGCTGATGGTTAAAGCTAAGAAAGATAGCCAAATTGTACATGAGGTTAGAAGTGAAGGTGACAGGAAAAAGTGGTAGAAAATTGCATCGCTTAGAATGCTTTCACCGACAAGTAACAGAAACCCAACTCAGAGTGGTGGCTTAGTATTAAGAAACTTTTTGGTTCACACAATTAGAAGTTCAGAGGTAGACTGAGCTTCAGGTTTGGTTGAAACTCAGTTCAACAATGTTATCAAGGACCCAGGATAATTTTTCAGTTCTATCCTAAGGTGGTTTCCTCATGGTCACACAATGGTAGTAACAATCTAGGAGATACATACTTCTTTGTTTAAAAACAAAAAAGTACCGTTTTTTCCTAATGATTCTCACTTAATAGTGAGAAAACATTTCCCAGAAGCCTCCAAGCAATCTTCTTTGCATATCTCATTGGCCTAGATACACAGTCATGTACCTATTCCTAAAGCAGACTGTTTGTAAAGGAATGCCATATGCTGACTGGTTTAAGCATTGGTTCCTAAGCTAATTATAGGCAAGAAGGACCAGATTTTCTTGATTGAGTCGAATTTATCAGGGCCTGTCTCAGTTGCTCAGGTCAATTTTTTAAACCATAGAGCTGATGAGCGATGCACTATGTCAGGAGGGGGATGTTGAAGAGATGACCTCAGGGTCTACTGCACAAGTGGAAACCAATATTGAGGAACGAAAGATAAACAGTGAATTACAAACATGAAACAGGGAAATTCAGAGATGGGCTTTGGCTGGAGTGTGCCTTGTTGGTATGATCTCGCCAGCTTGACCCCATAAGAAAGAAGCTTCAACAACCAATCTCTGACATTTTTGACCTAATATTTCTTCTGTATGTATGATTCAGCAGATGCTTCTGTTCCCTTAATTTCCTGCCAGCATCCTCAAAATGGAAATGTCACACACTCATATACCATGAAAGTACTAAGTATTTTTACAAAATTGAGAATTTTAAGAATTTTAAATTGTCCATAACACAGAGTTTGATGTAGATATAGTTCTACACTAATCCTTGGAAGACTAAGCATTTCACATTAAATAGAATTTCCATTTATAAAGTCATTTTCAGGGGTGCCTGGGTGGCTTAGTTGGTTAAGCGTCTGAATCTTGATTTCAGCTCACGTCATGATCTCAGGGTCATGAGATTGAGTCCCATGTTGGGCTCCAAACTGGTTGTGGAGCCTGCTTAATATTCTTTTTTTCCCTCCTTCTCTCCTTCCTCCTCCCAAAAAGTCATTTGCCGTTAGACCTATGATTACCAAGGGCAGAGTGTTAAGAACATAGATTTGGGAGCATGTGTAGGGATCCTGGAATTTCATTTTAGTCATCTTTGAAGATTTATAATTTTGTGGGGGTTTTTTAATAATTTAAAAAAAAAAACTCCACTCTCACAGTAAAAGACATTTTTATTTAAATTTTTTTTCATTGTCCTTTGAAATCATTTTGGCATGATATTTATATTACAAAATTGAGAGGAATGGCTTGAGTGTCTTGAAAAGGACATAGGCTTTTCCACTGGTGGTTCTGCCTTTGTTTTCAGTGTTATTCAAACATTTGGAGTGCTTTTTCTAAAACGTAAATCTGAGCATGTTGCTCTTCTGCTTAAAACCCATCAACAGCCACTCACAGCCCTCAGGTCTGATCCCAAACTCCTTAGCCCGGCCACAAAGGCAATCAGGAGAGACCCCTACTTACCTTCCCATTTCCCTCTCTGACTCATCTGTATTCCAGCCAAACTCACCGTCTACTTACAGTATCCCACACCCACCAAACTCTTTTAAGCTCCTTCCAGGAGCACTGTTTTTCCTCTTTTCTTTCTAATCAACTCTTTTCTTTAGGGTTGTCCTTCCATGATCATCTCTTCCAGTTTAGATGCCCTTCCTATTGAATATTCATATCACACTGACCTGACATCTGTCATTGTACTATCCACAGCAAATTGTGTTGAAGATTCCTCTTAATTTGTTCTTTGTCCCACTACAGGGACCCATGTCTGATATTTTTGCTGCATACATTTTTGCCGCCAGCATTTTTGCCATAAGCGTTTTGCCACAAGCGTTTTGCCACAAGCGTTTTGCCACATTTTTGTTGCACAACTGACTATAAGGCAGTTTTGCCATAAAAGATAAAATCACAGGAAATAATAGAGGGACATTTGTTTAAAAAAAAAAAAGAACATAATGAAACTTTAAAAATGAGTAATTAGGGGCGCTTGGGTGGCTTAGTCTTATTAAGCATCTGCTTTCGGCTTGGGTCATGATCTCAGAGTCCTGGGATTGAGCCCTGCATCGGGCTCCCTGCTCAGAGGGAAGCCTGCTTCTCCCTCTCCCATTCCTCTGCACTTGTGTACCCTCTCTCGCTGTCTCTCTCTCTGTGTCAAGTAAATAAATAACTCTTAGGAAAGAAATGAGTAACTAAAAAAGACATTATTCTGAAATGTAATATATTTAAATACATTCGCAATGTGTAGTATAGATTCATGGCAATACTGCAAAAATAACTGAATTTATGTTGTGGATTGTACCTCAGCATTGTCTCCAAAGTCTTTCATTCATAATATTGTCCTTTTTTTTTTTGCTTGTTTCTTCATCTCCATGCTCAGCATTGCATTTGTGTGTGTGTGTGTGTGTGTGTGTGTGTGTGTGTGTGTGTGTTTTGCTGAATTTTCTTCCTTCATTAAGACAGGTATAAGTTTCCAAATACTAGGATGCATATTTGTAAATGAACTCTGTCTTGCATTATGAAAACCTTCTATACTATTGTTTGTTCCAGATATATTATCACTGTCCATTGACAGAAGTTCCAAAGTTCTGTAGGAAATATGGATTCAAACCTTTGCCACTGTTCAGACGTTTATGAGGGCTAAGATTTATATAATATAAAAATGGGTGTACTGCCTCAGTGGAAACATGAAATTGTACTGTCAACCACTTTATGAAACCAACAAACTGTCAAACTGAACTGTCAACCAGTTACTTTTTTATCTTTTAAGGCAAATTTGCCTTACAGTTAATTACTTCCACAGCCAGTGTGTTTGTGGCAAAAATACTGTGGCAAATATGTCTATGGTGAAGATGCTGATGGTGCAGATACCTAGAACCTAGAAGGCCATGTCATCTTCACCTTGATACCTCTCTCCAGAGCTCAGTCAAATACTTGGCAACTCAGGCACCTGGATAGCTCAGTTGGTTAAGTCTGACTTTTGATCTCAGCTCAGCAGATATGGAGCTCAGTGCAGGGCTTGAGATCAAGACCTGAGCTTTCACCATAAAAAAAAAAATACTTGGCAGGGGCTATCGTAGATGTTTTATATATTTACTCATTTAATTTTCTCAGTTTTCATGTGGGTAGGAATCACTATCCTCATTTTTACAGATGAGGAAATAGGCTCAGTGACTTAACTACAATCAAGTAGCTGGTTGAGGTCAACTCTATGTCTGTCAGATTCTAAATCTTTGGGGTTTTTTACTTTTGTTTTTGTTTTTTTATTCCACACAACACATTATGGAGATCCTATCTAATACCTGAAGTGGGAAGGTGCCAATCTCAGTGTTGTTCCAGCAGATAGTCAGGCAGTAAGTAATGCCTGACAAAAAACCACCATTTCCATGGTTTAGGGTTATTCTTATCTTCAGAGAAGAATCTCAGTCAGAAGATAAAGGTATAGGAAATAGGATTCAGTCTTTCAGGAGTCAAGATCCAGAGACAGATCCATTACCCATCCAAATGGACTGGGGCTTGGTATAAGACTCTATCCCAGCAATTAACTGGCATACTAATGCAGGAATTGAGCCATGATATGTGGTGGTAAATGATGAATCCCAGTGACAGCCAGAACTGGCACAGGCCATCAGGCAATGAATCAAGAGAAAAAATGTGCAGATCAGCTTTGTAGGTGAGGAATGTACAACAAACAATTGCTAACTCGGTGTTTAGGAAGAGAAAGCTGCTTTCATTGTCCTAACTTAATGCTTCCTGAATTTAAAAAAAAAAGGAAAAGAAAAGAAAATATCCTTAATTACCATCTTTATTAATTTCTTTCATGCCTTAGTATGTGTAAAGGAAAGCTAAAGAATATATACTTTTTTAAAAAACCCTAATTATTTCTTACTCCCAGTAAAAAATATTTCCCCTTACTAAGAAATCTTTTTTTTCTTAGAAGTAGCCAAAAAGATTCAAGTTATCTCCCTTTTGTTGTTAGGTTTTATGTATATGTTCTTTTTTTTTTTAATGTATATGTTCTCTTTTGATGACTTATTTTAAAAGCCCTGTACACAGGTAGGGCCTTCTGTTACTTTAATATCAGTCAGGTCTTATCTGGTCCAAGTCTCTGCAGTCATCTTCTTCTCTCCACAAAGGCTACTTGGTCCTAACCATGAGCTCAGCTCACCCTGCTGTCTAATCCAAACCTCAAGCACAAGAGATTTATGGGGCTGTAGCTTAATGCTATGGTATTCAGCATCAAATTTTCTTTCTTGCTAGCCCAGCTCTGATTACTTGCCCAAGTTCTGATTACAAGTCTCTTCCTTACCCTCTAAGACCTGCTTGTGCATCAGTTTGGTTAACTGAGTTTCTGCTTTGCTTCTCTGTGGCTGTAATCTGACTTAGCATCTTCAACAACTAGAGCCCTGTTTTGTTATTATCAATTTCTACTGTCACCCCTTCACTGGGACTAGAGTCTGTTCCTGAATACCAGCCGGGTGGCTAAAGTTCTCTCCTGACAGGACTCCTTAGTGCTGCCTTCTTGGACCTTTAAGCTGCTTTCCTCTTGATTGACTATTTTCTCCTTTTTGATACTCTTCGTATCATAACTCAGAACAACCTTCTCTCAGCACCTTGAGAGAGGACTACCTACTCCCTACCTCTCCTATCAAGCCCCATCTGGTCTGCTGGGTGGGTTCAATTCTAGGTGCTGGTACCTCAGAAGCATTTCCATCAGGAAGCAGTTAGCCTAACCATGTGTCTTGATTTTGCTTTGTCTTTGGTTAATAGAGCTTCCTATACTTCTGGCATTTGATGGAAATGAAGCACTCTGGAGATTTTGAGGTTAAACATTCATTGTCGTAGAATGGGAAAATTGCCATGTAGGAACCATGAATAGCAATATCAGGTCACAACATGCATTTTACTTAAGTAAGGTATTTTAACTTGAGACTCTGTGTGAAAGACTTCAGTCATTTCCAAACATTGATATCTTGGGACCTGATGTAATCCCACTCACACATGATTTGCATTATTCCATTTAAAGGGAAGGAAGAATAACCATTTTCTTCAAATGGGAAACATAATTCAAAGGAATAAATTTCCAAACACATGAAACTTGATTTGCATATTCTTTGGGGATAGGAAGAATTTATTTTAATTAACTTCAGCACCCTTCAAGAATGAAAGCATAAGGGGTTGTGGGATCGAGTCCCATGATTCATTCTTGACTATGAGACAATACGACAGGCTCCAGGCTAATTTTCTCTGGCTCTGCCATCTTGGCTTCCCACTAGCTGGGTTCAGGATCTCTGCTGGCAGGTGTGATCCCACCACAGTTCCCAAAGTGGTCTAGCTTGGAGGCTGGATGTGTTAAAGAACCTCAGTATTGGTTGGCCCATCCTTCACAAGCTGAATATCATGTCACCATCTTCAGGTTGACAGCAATTCCTATATATTCTTTTAAAAAACATCTAATGTGCCAGTTCTGAGCCAGGTGCTGGGTAAAATCAGATCCATATCTTGTTTGACCTGAGTTTATATAATTTGAGGGCCCTCTTTAAGAAAAAGAAAACTAAATTACATATCAAAAACAGGTATGAAGGGGCACCTGGGGGGCTCAGTCAGTTTAGCATCCAACTCTTGGTTTCAACTCAGGTCATGATCTCAGGGGTTGTGGGATCAAGTCCCATGTCGGGCTCTATGCTCGGAGGGAGTCTTTTTAGGATTCTCTCTCTTCCTCTCCCTTTGACTCTTCCCCTCCTCTGTAATAAATAAATAAATATTTTTAAAAAAACAAGTGTGAAAATAGAGAAAAATCATGACAGATAAAGCTTCTAAAAGCTGATAAATACCACATAAATTACAAAAATCTAGAAAAATAATATAGTATCTTTATTAACCTATCATCTGACATACCTCTGAAATACTTATCCCCTATTTTTTCATTTGCATACTCTTTGGTAGTTTCTTCATACAACAATAATTTTATAAAATTTTTCCTATAGAAATAATGGAGAGTCTTCTAGTATGGTTGCTCAAAAAAATTTTATTTATTTTTTTATTTTTATTTTTAAAGATTTTATTTATTTATTTGAGATAGAGACAGTGAGAGAGAGCATGAGAGGGGAGAAGGTCAGAGGGAGAAGCAGACTCCCCGTGGAGCTGGGAGCCTGATGAGGGACTCAATCCCGGGACTCCAGGATCATGACCTGAGCCGAAGGCAGTTGCTCAACCAACTGAGCCACCCCGGGGCCCAAAAATAATTTTTTTAAATTATGTTATGTTAGTCACCAAAAGTTCATCATTAGTTTTTGATGTAGATTTCCATGATTCATTGTTTGCATATAACACCCAGTGCTCCATGCAATCCATGCCCTCCTTAATACCCATCACCAGGCCACCCATACCCCCACTCCCCTCCCTTCTAAAACCCTGTTTGTTTCCTGGAATCCATAGTCTCTAATGGTTCATCTCCCACTCCAATTTCTCCCCCCTTCATTTTTCCCTTCCTTCTCCTAATGTCCTCCATGCTATTCCTTATGTTCCACAAATAAGTGAAATTATATGATAATTGACTTTCTCTGCTTGACTTACTTTACTTAGCATAATCTCCTCCAGTCCCATCCATGTTGATGCAAAAGTTGGGTATTTATCCTTTCTGATGGCTGAGTAATATTTCATTGTATATATGGACCACATTGTCTTTATCCATTCATCTGTCGAAGGGCATCTCTGCTCTTTCCATAGTTTGGCTATTGTGAACATTGCTGCTATCAACATCGGGATGCATATGGCCCTTCTTTTCACTACATCTGTGTCTTTGGGGTAAATACCCAGTAGTGCAATTGCTGGGTCATGGGGTGGTTCTATTTTTAATTTTTGAGGAACCTCCACACTGTTTTCCAAAGTGGCTGTACCAACTTACATTCCCACCAATAGAGTAAGAGGGTTCCCCTTTCTCCATAACTTCTCCAACATTTGTTGTTTCTTGCCTTGTCAATTTTTGCCATCTTAACTGGTATGAGGTGGTATCACAATGTGGTTTTGATTTGAATTTCCCTGATGGCTAATGATGATGAACATTTTTTCATGTATCTGTTAGCCATTTGTATGTCTTCTTTGGAAAAGTGTCTGTTCATGTCTTCTGTCCATTTTTTGACTTGAAAGAAAGGAGATTTGAAAATGTGAGGATAGCCAAGGCAGATAGAAAATGTATGTATCTAATCATCATTTGAGGTTTTTTTTAAGATTTTATTTATTTATTTGAGAGTGAGCAAGAGAGAGAACACAAGCAGGGGGAGTAGCAGGCAGAGGGAGAAGCGGGCTCCCCACTGAGCAAGGAGCCTGATGTGGGACTTGATCCTAGGACCCTGGAACCATGACCTTAAGGCAGACACTTAACCCACTGAGCCACCCAGGCATCCCTCTAATCATCATTTTTGAAACCCATTTGCAGAATGGTATAACAAAAAGTTATAACAAAAAGATGTTTCTTTTCTTTAAAAAAAAAAATCAATTGCAGGGGCATCTGGGTGGCTCAGTCATTAAGCGTCTACCTTTGGCTCAGGTCATGATCCCAGGGTCCTGGGATCGAGCCCCACCTCGGGCTCCCTGCTCAGCGGGAAGTCTGCTTCTCCCTCTCCCACTCCCCCTACTTGTGTTTCCTCTCTCGCTGTGTCTCTCTCTGTCAAATAAATAAAATCTTAAAAAAAAAAATCAGTTGCGCAACTTAACAACTGAGCTATGATAGTTTTGTTTTGTTTGTAAAAATAAAAATGCCCTTTACATAATATACTGATTATAAGAAATAATAGTATAAGTGAATAAAATAGGACTGTATCTGTATTTAGCATTAGGAAGAAAGGAAGTCCTTAAAAGAATTCTAAGAGAAGCCCTAAAGATGTACTCCAAGTTGTGGCTGCAAACAATTTTCACAGGCTTCCCACCACTGCTCAGTCATCTAAGTATTAAAACATATGTTTCTCTTAAGTGTAAAAATATGAAGTTGGACAATTTACTAAGAATTCTCCTGTTTCTCATTACATCTGTTAATCGGACTCCTTACTGGAAAAAGCATTGGCTAATGTCCTGCGAATCATACCCATTAGTGACATATTGCTCATTTTATTATTTTATAAAACTGACTTTCCTGGAACATCATGGCCTGGAAAATTATACCACTTGTTTGCACTTGTGTCTTGAAGGACTGTATGATTGTTCTGGTTATAAAATGTTGCCTCATATACCTACAGACTGCTAGATATCATGAGTTCTGTCTAAGGTTAAAAGAGAAAAATAATATGATATTGGCTCCCAATTTTACTAATCATATTGACTTAGTATCTTGGTTCTGTTCTATAGTTTAGCAATTATTTATAAGTGCTATAATTTTAATTGATAGAGGTTGGATTATGATCAGTCCTCAAGTTTACCTTCAATTTTAGGTAGTGCTGCTCTGATGTATATTTGTTATAAATATTTCTTTTAAACTAATCTATTCTGGAAAAGCTAATGAAAATAAGTCACATATTTGATTCTTCAAAATTTCAGTGCCCTTAATTAATAGATGAGGTGTTATTTTTAAGTAAGGCAAAATTACTTTGGTCTAAGATCAAAGGAAACTCTCTCCAATGAACGCATTGTTTCATCTTTTTTTTGTCCAATAGTTTTAGCGATAGGTATAGGTAGAGGAACTCCTCAGTCCATTTTTGTAGTTTTCCTGCTTAAACACACTTTCCTTGTGGTGTGGGAATGCAGGTGGCCCTGGGCAAGATTACCTAGTGGGTAATGTTTGTCTTAGTTGTCTGCTTTTTCTTTACTAAAGACATCCTTGCCTTTAGGGCCCCATCTCAAATACTCTATCCTTCTAAATTTTTGTTTTCAGTTCCTAGCAGCGCGTTCTATAATGCGGGTACCGTAATTTCTTTCCCCAGTTTAAACTTACCTGTTCTGTGTTTATTTTTCTTAGGATCCCAGGGTATCTACTAGAAATGATGCCCTTTCCTCATTTATATTGTCTTGATTATTCATTTACTTGGTATATTTATTGAGCATCTATTATATGTCAAAAACTGTGCTAGACACTAAACATTTATCAAGTTCCAAAAAATAAAATTCCATGTGCTTGTGGTGCTCACATTTGTAAAATTTTAATCTCTTGAGAGTATGAATCATTCTTTTTCGTGTCGTAAGTTATTACATCAGTGCATGCAATTTGAATTTTTTTGAGACTTGTTCCTCTGATTGTACTTTATGTCATGTCTGTATTACTTAATGAAACGCAATCTCATGTCTTAGCTGTGGTTGTTTAAATGACCAGTCAGTAGCTTGCTTCTCAGCGTATTGAAAACAAAGTGAGAGGCTGACAGGTTAAAGTTCAGCATTTTCATGGAGGTGAGGATAAAAGTCAGAATCTAATGAGGCTGTGATCAACATACACATTGGGCACCAGCTATATCATAAGCAAATCCTGGACATTAAAATTTATCCAGGATTCCTGAAAGTTTGCATTAAAATGCTTACTTAAGTCCCTTCTTCAAAACTTCATAGAAGCATCCTCCTAAAAACATTCCATAATGGGACTGAATTTTTTTATTCAAATATTTACTTTCTGCTTAATTGACAATTGCCTAGAGAAACAAAATGAAATGGGAACATAAAAATTTAGAATAAGGAATTTGTGGCAAACACATACCTCTCTTTTAAAAGTTTATCTGAAGCTAGGTCAATATAATTAATCTTGTTTTCAAAACATGAAGCGGTGCTACTGATGTGCACTCTGTTTTTACTAATAAAAATGTATATATTGGTTTGAAATATTCCAGGGGCGCCTGGGTGGCTCAGCTGGTTAAGTGTCCCAACTCTTGATTTAGGCTCAGGTCATGATATCAGGATTGTGAGATGGAGCCTAGTGTCGGGCTCCATGTCCAGCATGGAGCCTGCTTAAGATTCTCTCTCCCTGTGCTCCTCACTGCCCACTCCCCAACCCCTGCTCTTGCACATGCCTGCATACTCACTCTTGCTCTAAAAAAAATAAAATAAAATATATATATATATTTACCGTGATTATTCTGTCTTTATATATTCTTTTTTTTGAAAAATTGTCTTTGTCTTGCTAAACAATCATATAAAAACCTAGTGTAAACAATTCAAGTTTCTCCAGATGACCTAAATCAAAACTTGTAAAGTTCAAATTAGGGGACAGAAAATTAATCTAAGATTCTAGGGGTTCCTTTGCTTTTGCTTCAGTTGAGTGGAAGAGTATATGTATCTGCAATATGCCTAATTTTAAGCAAAAAAAAAAAAAGGGACAACAGAGGAATATGATAAACCTTTTTTAAAACACAGCACTCTAGGAAAATAAATTATTTGCAGGAGAGTGAATTAAGAACTTTATAAATAGGGGCACCTGGGTGGCTCAGTTGGTTGAGCAACTGCCTTTGGCTCAGGTCATGATCCTTGAGTTCCGGGATCGAGTCCCACATCGGTCTCCCGGTTCCGTGGGAAGTCTGCTTCTTCCTCTAACCTTCTCTCCTCTCATGCTCTCTCTCACTTTCTCTGTCTCTCAAATAAATAAATAAAATCTTTTTAAAAAAAGAACTTTATAAATATTAAATAGAATAGTAAATGTATATCATATAATATTTATGGATTCTTAATTTATAAGTGCCAATTTAGTATCTTTTTAAAACACCAACTTAAAAAAATGACATTCTACCCTTCTTCAATAATGAATGAGCTCAGCTCCCTATACCAGAGGGAGGGAGAAGCAATGAGTGTGAATTCATGCTAAGTAGCCAGCTTACTTGTGCACAAAAGAAGCAGAGGGGGAGAAGTGAGGACGGAAGAAATAATTCCTCCAGTATGAGAAAGAACCTAGAAAGGAAAAAGGAGATATTTTCTCCTCTGTGCCTAAGGAACACATTTTCACTAGTGTTGACTAGGAGAAAAAAGAATATATTTAAATATTCTTTTTACAAATGAGAAAAAAAAACAATTCTATGAAGTTAAAGAGGAAATCTAAAAAATAGATTTTTTTTTAAGAAATAGTCTTAAATGCTTAAAGGAGATAGTTTCATATATTTAACAATAATTACCATCTATTGAACTCTCATAACCTAAGCACAGCCAGATTCTTTATATACATTGTCTCATTTAATCTTTTTTTTTTGTCTCAATCTTTACAACTTTGAGAGGCAGCATAATTATGTTCGTAGTTTATATGAAGAAACAGAGGCTTTCAGAGGTTAAATAATCTAAAAACGTCAGGATTCATGGAGCTTTGTCTATTTTGAAGCCTGTGTCCTAAAATACAACATTGGTTCCTTATACAATTTCAACAGATTTGAATTAAAGTACTATAATACAATTGCATATGTGGTCTATGGTTCTCAGTTTATAAGAATACAGTAATCTTAAAACAACATTTCAGTTCGTTAACATTTGTTTTGGGTAATTGGACCTAAATTTTGAGTTAATCATTACTTCATTGTCTTTTCTTATTGTAGCAAGATCTTTGTCAGGGAGGTGCCTGGGTGGCTCAGTTGGATAAGTGCCTGCCTTTGGCTCAGGTCATGATCCTGGGGTCCTACATCTGCCTCCTTACTCAGCGGGAAGTCTGCTTCTCCCTCTCCCTCTGCTGCTCTCTCTCTCTCTCTTTCTCTCTGTCAAATAAATAAATAAATAATCTTTTAAAAAAAGATCTTTGTCAGGGCTTCCCTCTAGAAGCTGCGTTTTTTAAAATGGAGATTTTTTTTTTTCAGAAGTTTGGAATTTAAAAAAATCGTCTTTGAGAAGTCATCTTTCATATATTTGTCACTTACATTTTTTCAGTCTATACAATTGGTATTATAGAAAGGATTGGAACTTTTTTGAACCCACATTTTCTTATGCCCAAACTCTGTTATCAAATGCAGTCACATTTCATTATTTTCTTTTTTTTTTTTCCCCAAATTTATTTTAATTTTTCAGTGTTACAAGATTGATTGTTCATGCACCACACCCAGTGCTCCATGCAGTACGTGCCCCTCTCGATACCCACCACCAGGCTAACCCCCCCCCCCCCCGCCCCCCCC
>CM052811.1:51718473-51745020 GCA_028533885.1 Nasua narica
GTGCTTTGCAAATCTGCTCCCTGAAAGGATTGGAGCATCTTTTGCCACATGATTTGTGTGGTTGTCTTTTTCCCCTCTGGTTGGGTGGAGGGAGTACAAGGAGAAGGGATTCTGGCAACGCTGCTTCTGTTAGTGCTCTCGTCCAATCTAGGTCTATAGGTCCCTGTAGCTTAAGGAGACATTCACTCCTTTGTGCAAATCTCACTTGTGTTGCATTGAGTTTGTCCACAGAGGTGGAGAGTTTCACGAGGGAGGTGGCCCACTTGACTTGAGGCCCCGGGGTCAACTAAGGGGAGGAGCAGAGCCTCTTCCAGGTCAACTTCCATGGCCTGTGTTCTAGCTCCCCCTGGTGGTGGAGGGTTCCATTGGCCCCCACGGAAGCCTGGGCTTGCGAGTAGGTGCCTGAGTAGATTGTGAGGGGAAGGAAGGTCTTAGGGAAGAGATCAGTGGCTTTGGAGGAAAAGAGGAGGGCAAGAGAGTCCAGAGGAACAGAATCTCTGCAATGGTGTTGTGCCTTCTGGGTTCTAGCTCAGTGAAGAGGTCTTAGCCCATTCCTCAACATGGGTTCTCTGCACTGACCAGTGCCCTTACAATGAATACACTCTGCGCTGGGGCCAAATGCCATATCCAGCCACATAGCTTGGGGTGGTGGGGGTCCCCGAGGCAAATGTCGTCATGCTGGCTCTAAATCCTGCGGCGCCAGGCCAAGCCCCACGAGAGCTCGTTCTAATCGCTGCAAAGTTTCACTCATGTATTTACCCACAAGGAATGAAAATGAAAAGCCATGCACAAGAGTCCTCGTGGCAGCTTTATTTATGAAAGCTCGAAGCAGGAAATAACCCAAGATGTCCATTAGTAGGAGAATGGCTAAACCATGTGTTGTTAACCTTCCAAGTAAAAACTGCCAGTTTATCAGCAAAAGAAGAGGTTTATTTGAGAATAAAAGAGAATAGAAATCTGGGACAAACAAGCTGGGACAAAACGGGGGGCAAGTCTGAGGAACAACGGAGAGGTACAAAGTTGCAAATTCAGATAAAATAGTTCAGATAGAAGACTTTTGTGAATTCTGAGCTTTCTAGCCCTTCAGAAATACTCACAGGATCACAGTGCAGCTGTTTCTGAAATGCTCATAATCAGAGGAGGTTTCCTCCTTTTGCAAGAGATTGGGAAATGTAGACAAAGGGCATTTTCTTTCCCCAGTAGAGATGGGAAAGGCATCGGACCTTAGGCTTGGTCTGGAAATCTTGGGAAAACTGTCTTTCCTGATGTCTATTTCAGTTCCCAGAAATCTTTACATTCAGGTCATCAGATGGTGTGCAGGTGCAGCCAGGGTTCGGTGCTTTCTTCAGGTATGTCATGCGGATCCAAGGGTCTAGTTCCTTATTTATGATGTATGTATGTATGTATAGCAGTGCCAAGGGGGCGGGTATTAGGGTCGCCTTGTGTGCTGGTGTCCGTGACAGTCACAGGTCATGGTCATTGATCCAGTATTATTGACAGTGCCTCTCTGGCTCTCAGAAACATCCTATTTGGAGGATGGATTGCAGCATCACGTGCTAACTCTTACGTATCTGAGGCAGTCTGAGAGTCGAGGGGCCACAATTCAGGGAGAAGAGAAGTGCCTTGAGGTGAGTGTGACACCCAGAGAGGCTGTCCTCCCTGATGCGTTGGCCCATAGGTAAGTGGGAGGGACCACGAGGAGGAATACTGGGCAGAGAGTAGTACTTCTCAAGAGTAATATATGCTTTAAAAAAAAAAAAGAGGGGCCCCTGGGTGGCTCAGTGGGTTAAAGCCCCTGCCTTCAGCTCAGGTCATGATCTCAGGGTCCTGGGATCGAGCCCCGCATCAGGCTCTCTGCTTGGCGGGGAGCCTGCTTTCCCCCTCTCTCTGCCTGCCTCTCTGCCTACTTGTGATCTCTCTCTCTCTCTCTCTCTCTCTCTGTCAAATAAATAAATAAAAATATTTAAAAAAAAGTATGTCTGAGTCTAAAAGAGTACTTTAAAAGAGAAAGAGTTTATTTACCTGACAGAGAGAGAGAGAGAAAGTGCACAGGCAGGAGGATCAGCAGGCAAAGAGAGAAGCAGGCTCCCTGCTAAGCAAGGAGCCCAACATGTGGCTGGATCCCAGGACCCTGGGATCATGACCTGAGCCAAAGCCAGACGCTTAACTGACTGAACCACCTAGGCATCCCTAAAAGAGCTTTTTAAATACGTTTATAATAAAAAGTTTAATATGAAAGCACAGCATCATAATTAAAATGGCAGCATTTTTTTTCTTTCTTAATGGTACATAAAATGTATATTTCCCAGTTTAGGGCATCTTAGAGTTGGTAAAATATGTTATATTTGTTCCCATGTATGAGTGTCTCTAAAGGACAGATTCCTAGAGGTGAACTGCTGGGTCCCAGGATATATGCATTGGAGAGATTCTGCTGACCTGTCTTAGAAACAAAAAACAACAGTGTCTGTTTCCCACACTCTTACCTGCACTGAGTGTTAGCAATCTTTTCATTTTCTTCTCATCTGTTGGGCTCTTACCAGATCTTCATTTCAGCTTCAATCCAGAGTGAAGGGGTCTGTGTTTCCCCAAATTATCCTGTCCCACTCCTGAATGTAATTGGTTCAGTCTGCATCACACTTCCCTGGAGGTTGGGCCTTGGGACCAGCACATCCTTCTCCTCCTCGAGGGAAAATAGTGGGTCATTGCAGGGTCATATGGTAGCTCTATTTTTAATTTCTTGAGGAATCTCCATGATGTTTTCCAAAGTGGCTGCACCAACTTGCATGAACAATCAATCTTATAACACCGAAAAAATAAAATAAATGTATTTTTGGGGAAAAAATAAATAAACGTATTTATTTTGGGGGAGAAAAAAATTAAAAAAAAAATAGAGGGTCATTCCCCCCACGTGGTGCTGGAGAGGACTGTGGACTCATTAGCATAGGAGGGGATCGCAGATGCTGCCTGATCCCAGGGGTTCTGAAAGGCATTCAAGGTGGTCCACACTGTTACAGGTGGCAATGACATCTTTCAAACTTATAGTTTGAAAAAAGTAATGAAAGTAACTCTTCAGACAGATTCTTGCCCCATGAACATGGGATCCCTCTGGGAGCCTCCTATGCATTTCCCAGCACCTGCAGCGGCACCGGAAACCAGGTGTGTGCCTAGGACTCAGCCACTCCCCTGGAGCCTCTGTGGGTTTTGACTACTCAATGGCAATTTTTTTTAGTCCTATACTGCTTAATATATGCTCACAATGGAATGCTGGCTAAAAATATAAAATGTGAAAAGTTTGTGTGAAATGTGAAAAATGAAGACCATAACATGAAAATTCCACACGATGACTCAAGATACTCTTCATTCAATAGATGTGCAAAATGCATTCAGCTGATCAAAATGTTTATCTGGCTCGTCCTGCTATCTCTTCCATGTCAGAAACCAAAGCCAAAAAAGAGAAAACAGAGTGGCCATTCTATCCAATATAGCCTTTCATTATTAGGAATAAACACGAGCGAGACTCACTTCATATTGTCTGCAGAATGATGCTTGCACATAGCAGCCTGAACCCTTCTGTTTTATCTCATCATTTGGACACAAAAACATGAAAGTAATAAAAATAAATCAGTTTTTTTAAAGTGCAAAAGGCACAAATCCCAAACATTCATTTAGAAAAGAGGTTTTTGTCTATTTCTGATGCTGTAAAGAGTCATTAAATTTCATACACTTTGTCATACATTTGTTCCAATACCAAATATGATAAATGTTTTTTAAAAGTTCTTTGTGAACAGCACTGTTGATGGAAATGCAAACTGGTGCAGCCACTCTGGAAAACAGTATGGAGGTTCCTCAAAAAATATTAAAAATAGAACCACTCTATGATTCAGCAATTCCCTACTAGGTATTTACCCAAAGAAAACAAAAATAAACAAAAAATTCAAAGGTGTACATGCACCCTGATGTTTATAGCAGCATTAATTACAATAGGTAAATTATGGAAATAGCCCAAATGTCTATCAACTGATGAAAGGATAAAGATGCACACGCACACGAATATCACTCAGGCATAAACAAGAATGAAATCTTACCATTTGCGATGACATGGGTGGAGCTAGAGAGTATTATGCTAAGTGCAATAAATCAGGCAAAGAAAGACAAATACCATATGATTTCACTCATATGTGGAACTTAAGAAATAAACGAGCAAAGAGGAGAAAAAGAGGGGGCAGAATCTTAACTACGGAGAACAGATTGATGGTTACCCGAGGGAAGGTGGGTGGGGGGATGGGGATTAAAATAGTCGATGGGGATTAAGAAGGGCACTTGCTGTGATGAGCGCCAGATGTGGTGTGGAAGTGTGCAATCACTGTTATACACATGAAACTAACATCACACTGCATTATGTTAACTAACTGGAATTAAGTAAAAACTTTTAAAAAATGTGTTGACAAAGCATGCTGTTCCCTTACGTAAATTAAAATTAAACATTTTGCACTACATGGTAAATGGAAATAGGTTGGGACTAGTTTTTATATTATAGGCATTACGGGAGATTGTTTTAAAGTTATACATGTATCTAAAATAACTATTTTAAAAATAACATTATACACGTTATGAAAATTATTATGTGATTTAATAGCCTCAAGATGTTCGCAAGTATACACATGATGAAGAGTTTTCCAGTTAAGACTGGCTAGAAAGCTCTTATTTGGTCTCGATCCCTCAGATTATAGATGAAGAAACTGAGGTCCAGAGAGGGTAAGAGATTTACTTAAGGTCACACAATCAGGGAAGGTCACAGCTCAGACTGTTAATTCATGGCTATTCAGAGTCAGTCCGTATGAGTTTAAGTGATTTGAAGGTCTTAGGAGACTTCTTGCTGGAAAAATCTCTCTGGGAGCAGAGATTCTAACGCTGCCCGCCCCCCCCCCCACCCAGTTCAGCATTGCCTGTACTAGGTCCTTCCTTTAGAGCCCCACTTTCCTTGGGAACTAAGCTATTTTAGTTCCAAGTCTGTAAGAGGTGCTGCCTTCCCCTCTCTTGCAACCAGGATCAGTTAATATCTGCTGAACCAGTGAAAGAGTAAATCCAGGCTGGGTGAAGTGAGAGGGAAGTGGACCACCAGGGGCCAACCTTACTGCTCGTGGTTCAGCAGGTGCATTCTACCTGAGGGACTTAGAGGGAGGAAGAGAACACTCAAGATGCTACTGGATTTGAGAAGACACTATGTATAAGTCCACGAATTACTTTCTTGTTCATCAGGGGAATGATGAACAAGGGAAAATTAACCCCTTTCAATTTAAAATTTAAAAATTTGGGGGGGCTGGCTGGCTCTGTTGGTGCAGCATTCAAATCTTGATCTCGCAGTTGTGAGTTCGATCCCCACACTGGGTGTAGAGATTACTCAACAATAAGATCTTAAAGAAAAATGAAACCTTCAAAAATAAACAAAAATTTTAAAATTTAAAAAAATATTCCCATCTCAGATAAACCATGAGATTACGTTAACAGCCTGTTCCAACTTATTTATTTCAAGGTCTCACTCTCCCTTGCCCTGGAAGTACCCTGGACTTGGCCAGGCATGCTCCAGGAAGCCCTAATCTTGGCGTGCCTGGTGGGACCTTGCAGGTGTGTGCTGACCATCCCCTTTTCTGAGCTCTTTCTCTGGACTTATGTCTCTTACAGTTCAAACTAACTGGAGAGTCTCATCTACCTCTTTTCTCTGGGCAGATAACCCAATAGGCACCGGGCAATGAGCTTCCTAAAAACACCATCATCGGGAGCCCCCTGCCTTATTGCTACTGTCTTCTCATTGCTTGATCATTCTAATCAATTCCACTTGAATTTCAAGGCTTTATAAAATCCTACTGCTTGATACTGTCACCCTAATAATAAAAACACTTGATACTGTCACCGCCTGTTACTGTGGGCGGTCACCATCAAAGTGACTACATACAGGATCTTTTTTCCTGCCTCCCATCACTTGCTCATATCCATTTCCCAAATCTATTATCATAGTGTTCGGTTGTTTGCTCTCCCGGCTCTGGTTAACCAAACAGGGTGACCAATAGGCGCAGGGAAGCCCAGTTGACAATGGACAGAAGCAACCTGGAGGAAGGCACCCAGAACGTGGTGGGTACTTTGTGGAGGTGGCTGCAGCTAACCTCACCGGGGGGCATGTGGGTTCTGGGTGGATTTACCAACTAGGTTCAGTAGGCACAGTGCCTAGAGGCCCCCAAAATGTTCACATTTTAAGTTCTTCTGAAATCAGAAGAAAAAATAAATCCAATAGTCATATTGTCACAATAAATCCAGCCTGGATTAGTTTGCAGGAATAAAATACCATTAATAATAATAATTATGGAGGAAGGGTTCCACAAAGACAAAAGTGCCTGGGGCTCCGGACAGTTATAATTGGGCCCGAGGTAGACTGTGACATTGTCTGGTTAAAAAAAAAAGAGAGAGAGAGAATGGATATCCAGATATTTGTATGAGACCTCTTGATTTTAAATACTAGGAACTCGTTTTAAAATTAAGCCAAACAAAACTTGTTGCGGCCCAACAAAACACGCAGGCTTAGCCGGCACTCTGTCGAAAGGCCCGGACTAGCGTCATGTCCCCGGAAGGCCCGCAGCTTGACACGACTTCGGGGACACCCCTTGTGCCTGCGCTCGGGATGGATTAAGGGCCGACCGGGCTCTGAAGCTGAAGCCCTCGCCCTATCCGGGCCCGGAGGCCCCGCCGGGGGAAGCCGCCCTCGGTCCACCCCCGGGCCAGGGCGCCGCCTGGCTGCCCCACCGGACGGCTCAGCTGACGTCCAGGGCAGCGTGGGGAGTCCCGCCGGGGCCTCTCGCTCACTGGTCACGAGGGGCGCGGGCAGGGGGCGGCCGCCGGTAGAGTGCGGCAGGTGAGCCGGGGCCGTCCCGCTCGGCCCCACCCCTCGGCCCGCGTCACCACCGCACCGAGGCCAGCCCGCCGCCCGCCGGGCTCCTCCCGGGGCCGGCTCCCGAAGACGAAACTCCCGGGGGGACGCCAAACGCGGCAGCCGAGGCTCCTCCTCTCGCGCTGCTCGGCGAGGCGGGCTGCGCTCTTTTCAACGCCCCAGTGGCCTGCCCGTCACGGTCCTGCCAACCGGCCCTTCATCCCCGGGGAGACCCTCGCAGGACGCCCCGCTCACTCCGCGGGGGATCGCGGGGCCCGCAGATGCCGGCGACCCGGGGCTCGGACCCAGTCCCGCGGAGCCCGGAACCGCGAGTGCGCATGCTCCGCCGGAGCCCGCACCGGGCCTGGGTGAACCCTGATAGAGCCATCGCGAGGCCGGCTAAGCGGAGCTCCAGTGGCGCAATCGGTTAGCGCGCGGTACTTATACAGCAGTACATGCAGAGCAATGCCGAGGTTGTGAGTTCGAGCCTCACCTGGAGCACGACCCTTTTGGACATCCGCAGCCCCCTTTTATCTCCTTACCCAAAGGAACGAGTTAGTCTCTCTTTAGCGTTCTCAGTTCCTGTCGCTGACTGCCGGCGTGCGCTTGTCGCTCCGCCGCAGCCAGGAAGCTTCTCTCCCTGGATCTTCTTACCCGCTGTGCCAGCTACTTGTTGCCCCCACGCACCACCCAGCCGCTCGAATCTGGACTTCTACATACGGCTTGCTCCTACTTCTCTTCCCAGGCCTTGCCTTTAACCGCATCCAGTCCCCGGCCACAGTACCCGCTGGTGTAGAAGAGAGATCCCGGGGCGCCGCACCGGTGGAGGGGCATCGACGTCGAAAATCTACCCGGCGTGCCCCAGCTCCTGGCGCTGGGACGAGGTCAGGCTTCCCGTCCACAGCCCCTAGCCTAGGGCCGGGTGGGGCGAGGCGCGGCGCTCTGCGGGTGGCGGGTCGCGAGCCGGGCGACCACTCCCGGGAGTTGGGACCAAGGGCTCAGTGCAGGGCGAAAGTGGAGCAGCTGCTTCCCTCCCTCCGAATTGCAGACACCCCAAGATCGCAGGCCCTTCTCCCCTCTCCAGGCACACTGGCCTCCCTGGGCCGACAGACAGAGTTTGGGAAAAGTGCTATGGGCGTTTTCCTCTCCCCATCTCGCGCCTCCTCCTCCCGAGGTCAGTGTGCGGTGGTGCAAGTCGCCGGCGGACCCGAGAGGAGACGTTTTCTAATGATGTCCTTTCATGCATGCCACAAATGCCAGGCTCAGAAGTCCTCCCGGGGAGTGAGGGGCAGGAAATCTGGTTTTTGCAGCCAGCGTGGGAACACTCCTCTAAAGCGTGGGGGCTCCTTTGCCATGGAGTGGAAGGGTGCCCCACATCCCTAGGAGGTGTGGAACAGGGGACAAGCAGGGAACAAGTTTAGTCGGGTGAGAGTCGTCCCAAACGCGTTCTCCCCAAGAGGGGTTTCTGCTGTTTTTATGGACAGGATGGTAGTAAAACCCTGGGTTGGAAAGACTACCTGGAGCTCTGAGAAGCCAGATCTAGAAGCTCAGAGAAAGTGGGTGGAGGGTGGAGCTCTGGTCTGTCTCCTTTGCTACTAACCCCAGCCCCAGATTGAGGATGGAGAGCCTCAGGCCCACTGAAATGCGAGGAAGTCTGCCCTCCTCCCCTAACCGGAGGCCAGGCCCTTCCCCAGCGAGAGCCTTTTGCTCACTGGTCCATCCTCAGCAAATGCTGAGAAATCTAGTTCAGGCCTGGAGACAAGTATCTCTCCAATAATAATGATAATAATAATAATAAAGTTTGCTTAAGTTAAAAAAACAGGTTTAAGAAATAATTCACATACCATTTTAAAGTGTATCATTCAGTGGATTTTATTTTATTTTTTTAAAGATTTTATTTGTTTATTTGACAGAGGGAGGTACAGCAAGGAGGGAACACAGGGAGTGGGAGAGGAAGAAGCAGGCTTCCTGCTGAGCAAGGATCTGGATTTGGGGCTTGATTCCAGGACTCTGGAATCATGACCTAAGCCAAAGGCTCAGGCTTAAGGACCGAGCCACCCAAGCACCCCAATTTAGTGGATTTTAGTATATTTACTGAGGTGTGTAACCATCACTAGGTTCAATTTTGTTTATTTTTCCAATTACATTTGTTTTATTTTTTCAGTGTTCTAAGATTCATTGTTCATGTACCACACCCAATACTCCATGCAATAGGTGCCCTCCTCAATACTCTCCACCAGGCTCGCCCAAACCCCCACCCACCTCCCCTCCAAAACCTTCAGTTTGTTGCTCAAAGTCTACAGTCTCTCATGATTCATCTCCCTCTCTGATTTGAACATTTTCAGCACCTCAATAAGAAACCCCATATCCTCTAGCTATCACCACCCTAGCTCCCCAGTCCAGCCCTAAGCAACCACTAATCTACTTTCTGTCTCTCTACATTTCCCTACTGGGGACTCTCATCTGAATGGAATCATAGAACCTATGATCTTTTGTGCCTAGCTTCTTTCCATTAATGCTTTCAAGATTTCCCCATGTCTAATCCTGTATCAGTACCTGATTTCTTTTTATGGCTGATTAATATTCCATTGTATGGATTCTTCATTTTTGAACAAGGTGAAAAGGTTGGCCTTTTTAAAAGAAAATTAGACAAAAACTTTTTAAAAAGGGAACTAATTTTAAAATGCACAAAGCATAAAATGATCAGACTTGCCAAGTAAATGTTTCTGACTGTCCGAGGGTAGTCACTGCAAGAACTGGTCAGAAACTTCTGAGAGCTGAGCACAGAGCAGGTTCCCAACGTGGACAGAAATAAATGAAATAAATAAGATCATTCCGCCCAACTTCCCATCCATGTTGGAAGCTCTTCTACAAAACCCCAGCTCCCATTTGAAGATTTCTGGCACCAAAATGTGTTTTCTTCACAAGGCAACCCATTCCACTTCCTGTCAACTCTCAAGGCTAGAACTTTGTCTTAAATATTGTTTCAGTCCCTATTGGTTATTGCTGGAGTGGTGGTGGTTTGGGGGCCTATTTTTCTGGTTAAATGGTGAGGTGGGAGGGAAGGGAGTGAAATGAGTTGCCCTTTCTCTATTTACTCTAGAAATCCCCTGCTAGGAAATTAGGAGTGGGCCAGACACAGACTACTGACATTTTGTAGTCTGACATCTTTCTTTTTATTTTTTTTTTAAAGATTTTATTTATTTGACAGAAAGAGAGCGAGCGAGCACGAGCACAAGCAGGGGGAGCTGCAGAGGGAGAGGGAGGGGGTTCCCCATCAAGCAGGGAGCCCCATGTGGGGCTTGATCCCGGGACCCTGGGATCATGATCTGAGTTGAAGGCAGACACTTAACCGTGTAGTCCAATATCTTAATGTGACATCGATTGGATTTTTCAGGATGGTGAGAGGTGACAAGGATCAAGTCAGGATATTATGACTTTAAAATGCTTTAAAAACCAAACAGTACCATGCAGATAGGAGAATGGCATTATTGAGGCCACGATTGGTGAATTAGGCCTGTGTGTGATGTAAGGTGGCTTTAAGGAGCAGATGTATAAATACAAGGTGGATGAACTTGGAAAGGGGTCTGAAGTTATGAGTGAACAATTGGAGTTTTCTAGCAGAGAGAAGCCTGACATACCCCAGGCCGACATTAGCTTTGTAGTTACTCTGGATGAAGACAGGCTTATTGTGCGCCATACAAAGCTGGATGGGAGTACAAATTCAATAGAATTTGGAGGACAGGCAGAGACAATCCAGAGATAAATGATTCTGACAAATGACAATTTGCAATTGGACAGAGATAATCAGGTGCCTGTGTTCGGTTCAGAGTTCAGTGGGGGGGCTGCCTGGCTTGACAGCTGTTTGCATGTAGAGGGTCTGGGGGTTTCAGATGTACGCAACCTCATTTGTCCCAGCGTGTGACCCAACCGGTAAAAATGTCAACAATTACGAACGCATCACAGCTCTGTATAATGCATTACATGGTGTAGTCAGAGATCCCAAGACAGCAGTGTGTGAAACAAATGTAGCCTCCTGACAGGTTTTGTTTGGCTTTCTAGCATGGACTGGCCAAGCATTTGAAACATTTTTAATCGTTTGCCTACATCTTGGGAGATCCTACTGAAATGTCCAGATTTCCACTTTGTAAGGAAAAATTGGAGAAGTTGGTCATCTGGGGCCCCTATTCCCGCATGGCAACATTAGCTGTTCCCTTTGGACTGGGCATGGGCTCTTTGGGGCGTTAGGATCCCCCCACTCCCCATGAATCCACAGCACAGAGGTACGTGCCAGCTGCCTTCCACCTGCTCGCTTTGCAGTTTTCTTAACCCCTGACTCATTTCTCTCCCGTGTGCCCCGCAGACACTGAGCATGTGGTCTCCGTGAGAATCAAGGAGGGAATTCTCCTATTGAACTCTCAGTAGGTCAGACCTCAGCCTGAGAGCTGGGATCTGTACGGATACAGCCTATTTAAAATTCAACAGAACAAAACCCCAGTTCTTTATTACGGAAGATATATCCCAAAGTGGGGGAGATCGTATATTTACCCCAACCCCGTGTATCCATGCATTATTACTCCCAAGACTCGTCGACGCCGTTTCATCTATGCATTTCCACATTTTCCCCTATCCCTGCACCGTGATCACTGAACTATTTTAAAGGAAACCCCAGATATGGTTTAAGTATGTATATATGTATATCCACCAGCTCACCACTTAAAAAAAAAAAGCATAATCACAGTATTATTATTATACCTTGTAAGATTAATAATAATAATGTTCCTGCATCACCTAATTCCTAGGCCATGTTCAAATTTCCACAGTTATCCCTGAAAGGTATTTTTGCAGTTGGTTTGCTTGAATTAAGATAGAAACAAAGTTCACCCATTGCATTTGACCAACATATCTTTTTAGTTTCTCTTAACGTGTATCAATTCCCTCTCTCCCCGTTCCCTTTTATGAAACGTATTTGTTGATCTGCAGAATTTCCCAGAGAATTTGGCCAATTGCACCCTCAAAACACCCTATAACAAGCTCTTTGGCCCCTCCTGACTGGATGCTCTAAAGCTTGATAACATTGATTCAATTTTTTTTTTTTTTTTGCAAAATTATATTCTAGGTGGTACTATGTGTTATTGCATCACAGGAGAAAGTACATAATGTTCAATTCCTGATGTTAATCTTATGGTGACTTCAGATGTAGTCAACCTAATTCATCATTATTAAATTGCACATCAGCTTCTAACCTAGTGGTTTCAGCAGCCATGGATGTTCTTTGTCTAGATTTATTATTTTATTAAGGATTACACAGTAGTGAATTTCTAATTCTATTATTCGTTCTGCATTTATGACTGTGATTCTAAGAATAAAAAAGAACTCTTTTTTTTTTTAAAAAAAGATTTAGTTTATTTATTTGAGAGAGAGAGCGCATGAGAGAAGGTCAGAGAGAGAAGCAGACTCCCCAGAGAGCTGGGAGCCCGATGTGGGACTCGATCCTGGAACTCCTGGATCATGACCTGAGCCAAAGGCAGTCGCTTAAACAACCGAGCCACCCAGGTGCCCAAAAAGAACTCTTTTTTTTTTTTTTCCTCTATTGGCTGTTTGGTTTTCCTCAAGCACAATTCACTTTAGAAAAACCCAGATAATATTGTTTGATTCTTTTCCTTTTTCTACAAATCTTTAAGAATAATGAGTTGACACCCTCACAATTCCCAAAGGTGGCCAATTAGTTTTTTATTTTACAGGGTTTTTTTTGAGCAATAGTTTATATACAACGAACTACACGTAATGATGTTGAGTTGCCTTTTGAGTGCTTATTAGACATTCATATATCTTCTTTGTTGAATGGTCCATTCAAATCTTTTTCCCTTTGTGTGTGTGTGTGTGTAGGGGGTTGTTTGTTTCTTCATTATTGTTATTTATTTTTTTAGAGAGAGAGAGAGTGTGTGCCCCTGCACTCAAGAGCTGGGGTGGGGGGAGGGGCAAACATAGAGAGGAGAGAATCTCAATAAGACTTCATGATGAGCACAGAGCCAGATGCACGGCTTGATCTTGAAACCTGGAGATCATGACCTGAGCCAAAATCAAGAGTTGGACGCCTAATCAACCGAGCCACAAGGCACCCCTATCTTTTCATTTTTGAATTGCAGATATAATTCCTTTATTGGATATGTTTTGTAAGTAATTTCTCCTAGTTTGTGTCTTGGGGTTTTCTTCTTCTTTTTATTTTTTTAAAGATTTTATTTATTTATTTGACACAGAGAGAGAGAGAGATCACAAGTAGGCAGAGAGAGAGAGAGAGGAAAGCAGGCTCCCTGCTGAGCAGAGAGCCTGATGCAGAGCTTGATCTCAAGGCCCTGAGATCATGAACTGAGCCAAAGGCAGAGGCTTTAACCCACTGAGCCACACAGGCACGCCCCCCCCCTTTTTAAAAGTAGGCTTCTTGCCCAAGATGGGGCTTGAACTCTACACCCTGAACTCAAGAGTCACATGCTCCCCTGATTGAGGCAGCCACCTGCCTGGGTTTTCATTTTCTTAATGGAGTCTCTTAAAGAGCAAACTTTTAAAATTTTGGTGAAATTCAATCTAACAATTTTTTTTCCTCTTATGGATGGTAGTTTTACTGTCGTATCTAAGAAATCTTTGCCTAACCTGAGATCTCCAAAATTTTGTTCTGTTTTAGCTCTTACATTTAGGGTATAATTTCTGTGTATGATGTAAGTAAAAGTCTAATTTGTGTGTGTGTGTGTGTGTGTGTGTGTGTATTCAATTCTCTACCATTTATTGATATATTTATATAATATATAATCTATGTATATAATAACATAATACATTATATTATATGTTATATTATCCTTTCCTGACTGAATTGCTTTGACACTTTGTCGAAAGCGTATTGACCATAAAAATATGTTGGTCTTTTGCTGGCCTATCATTCTATTCTATTGACCTAAATGTCAGTGTGATGTTATGCTGACACCACAGTGTATTGGTTACTCTAAGTTTGGAACCCAGACAGTGTAAGTCCTCCAATTTTGTTCTTTTTCAATACTGTTTAGGCCATTCTGGGTCCTTTACCTTTCCATACAAACTTTAGGATCAGCTTGCAATTTTCTATGAAAATGTCCTGGGATTTCTTTTCTTTCTTTTCTTTTTTTTTTTTTTTTAAGAATTTATTTATTTATTTGAGAGACAGAGAAAGTGAGAGAGAGCATGAGAGGAGAGAGGGTTAGAGGAAGAAGCAGACTCCCCATGGAGCTGGGCGCCCAATGTGGGACTCGATCCCGGAACTCAAGGATCATGACCTGAGCCGAAGGCAGTCGCTCAACCAACTGAGCCACCCAGGAACCCCTGTCCTGGGATTTCTTTAAGAATTGCATTGAATTCGTGTAGAATTGTCTACTTAACAATATTGAGTCTTTGGATTCCATAAACAAAGTACATCTCTCCACTTATTTAGGCCTTTAATTTCTCCCTTTCTCCCTCCCTTCCTTCCTCCCTTCCTTTCTTTTCTTTCTTTCTTTTGATTTATTCACTTATGAGAGAGAGAGAGAGAGAGAGAGAGAGAGAGAGAGAGAGAGAGAGCAAGCAGGGGGAAAGGGCAGAGGGAGAGGAATAGAGAAACTCAGACTCCACACTGTGTGTGGAGTCCCACACAGAGCTCAGTCTCGTGACCCAGAGATCATGATCTGAGCTGAAACCAAGAGTTGGATGCTTAACCTACTGTGCCACCCAGGGGCCCCTAGGCCTTTAATTTCTTTCAACAATGTTTTGTAGTTTTCAGGGTGTAAGTCCTATATTATTTCTTTGTTAAATATTTGGCAAAAGTCACTAGTGAAGCTCTGTGGGTCTGCAGTTTTCTTTGTGGGAAGCTTTAAAAAAAAAACCTACAAATTCAATGTATTTAGAAGATATAGGGTTATTCAAGTGAACTGTTCTTGAGTGACCTTTGGTATTTTGTGTTTTTCAAGAAATTTGTCTTTTTTGTTAAATTTGTTCAATTGATTGGCATAAAGTTATACATAATATTCCCTTCTTGTCTTTAGGATCTGCAGTGATGTCCCTGCAAATTTCTGATATTGGTAAACTGTATCTTTTTTTTCTTTTTCTTCCTGATCAGTCTGATAAGAGATTTTTCACTTTCATTTATCTTTTTCAAATATCCAATTTTCAGTTTCATCTCATTTCAGTTTCATTTCGCTTTCTCTATTGTTTTCCTGCTTTTCATTTGATTTTGATGTACTTGAAAAGAGTGTGTATTGTGCTGTTGTTGGGGAGGGTCAAGGTCAATGATAATCAAGTTGGTTTCTAGCGTTGCTCAAGTCTGTTGCCCTTGAGAGAAGGATATGAAAATAACCAACTACAATCATGGATTTTTCTGTTTCTTCTTTTAGTTCTGCCTTTTCCTGCTTCGCGTAGTTTATAGCTCTATTATTGGCTGCATCTGTGTTTAGGACTCTTATGTTCTCATGATTCATTGGCCCCGCTATCACTGTTGATGCTTGATCTGTCCGATGTTTGGCCAGAGAAAGTGGCATCGAGTTGGGTCCAGGGTCTTTTTGACATAATCTTAGACCTTTGATAGTCTTCTTGTTGCCGCCATAATAAGATATTCCAGAATGCATTTTGTATTTTTCTTTCTTCGATCCTGGATTCAGTCGTTTCTCTTAGGAGTCTGGTTCTTTTAGTCGGGAAATGTTGTTATTTGGGAGACCAAAGTCTGTGTGCTAGAGCCGATGATGACTCCTCTATGGTTATCCTATTTCAAGGTCTTTTCAGTGGACAGTACTAGGAAATGCATACTTTAAATTTTTTTAATTATTTTTAAAAAGATTTTATTTATTTGTCAGAGAGAGAGAGAGAGCACAAGAGAGCACAAGCAGGGGGAGCAGCAGGCAGAGGGAGAGAGAGAAGCAGACTTCCTTCTTGCTGAGCAGAGAGCCTGACATGGGACTTGACCCCAGAACCCTGGGATCATGACCTGAGCTGAAGGCAGATGCTTAACTGACTGAGCCACCCAGGCGCCCCAAGAAATGCAGGCTTTTTAAAAAGAGAAAAATAAAGTCTGAATTTATAGTGATATTTCCATTTCAAATTTAAAGTTACAAAATTTATGCCATTGAATTTTATATTTGGATGTCTTTTTTCTTGTTTTGAAAGTATTAGTTCTTTACAACTCTTACTTAATTACTCAATTTACTTATTTGCTTTATCCTACTACACACACACACACACACATACACTAGTTTCAAAATAATATTATCAGGGCCCCTGGGCGTCTCAGTCGGTTATATATCCGACTCCTGATTTCGACTCAGGTCATGATCTCAGCATTGTGAGATGGAGCCCTGTATTGTGCTCCACGCTGGCCATGGAGACTGCTTAAGATTTGATCTCTCCCTCACCCTCTGCCCTTCTCCTCCTCCCTCCCTGTGTGCTCTCTCTCTCTCTAAAAAAAAAATAATAATCATATCAATTACTTCTGGCAATAAGATTGTTAATTGCAGTTTAAGATTCCTTTGTCCTTAATTTATATTCCAAATGCAATATTTAAAGTATTGGGTTTTAAAGCCAAAGTAATTTTTCCATTATGGCCATGTTACCAACTTGATAAATGGTGAGGGCCCTTTGATTCAGTTTGTTTTACATTTTCAGGGATCCTTTTCTTTTTCTTTTTCATTTATTTATCTAAAAAAAATTTACCTGCTTCCCAAGTCAAAACTATAAAACAAGGTTTATTCAGAGAAGTCCAGCTTATATCCTTGTCCCTTAATCAATCCTGTTTCCTCTTCTCTCCATAGGTAGTAATTTAAAAATTACTTTTTTGGTTATCCTTTTATTGTTTCTCTTAAAAAATATAGGCAAATACACACATATGCTTGTGTTCTACTTCCTTTCCTTCTTATTCAAAAGCTGTCCTATTCCTCACTGATCTACTAACAGTGTATTCTTTTGGTTTTCTTATTTGAAGTAGGCTCCACACCCAACATGGGGCTTGAACTCAAGACCCTGCAGAATGAGATTCACATGCTCCACTGACTGAGCCAGTTAGGCCGCCGTCAGCAACGGCATATTCTGAAGATCATTTTACTGTGGCAGAGAGCACTCCTCATCCTTCCTTAGTAAGCAGCACTTCCTCCACTCGCGTGGGCCTACCACTCCTCTACTGATGAACCCTCAGATGGTTTTTAGTCCTCTGGCTGCAGAGATAGGGCTGCAATGAAGAGATCTGTTCCCATTGCTTTGAATTTTTGGCCAGTACACCTTTGAGATAGATTCTGGATGTGGGATTGCTGGTCCAAGGGGTAGATATCTATCTATAAAGTATATCCAATCATGTATATAATAATTTATATACAAGAGATAAGGCGATATATAATTTATGATATATGACATATGTTATATACGACATCTTAGATAGTCTATATCTATTTTACATACATGTAAAATATTGCAGCTGTGTGGAATCGCCTGTGAAGAGGGTTTCTGCGGTGGCAGTCCACAGGCACGAGGCCTCTAGAATTCACCACCCGCAGGCAGGGGCTGAGGGGCCAGGTTGACTGAGGCCAGTGGGGCATGCGCTTGTTCTCCAGTTTCAGGGGAGCCCCCCTGAATGCCTTTACCCAACAGCAATTCGAGGATGGAGCATTTACTGGAGGCGCGGACATAAGGCATGGCCGCACATCAGAGGCCTCCCAGCTTGCAGGGGTGACCTGAGGCAACCCCAGACTCAGCAGAAGCCCAGGAGACTCCCCAGTCGGCCCTGCCTGGTGCTTCTGGCCCTCGACTCTGTCCTGTTGCCTTCAGCTTCACCTTCTAGCCTTCTGATGTGTAAAGTCACTTAAAAATATTTTCATTTAAGTGATCATTATTTTATTACCTTGCGTTGGTCGGGAGGGAGCTGAGGCTTCCAAGATCTCTTTTGGCTAGAAGATTCTGAGTTCTGTTTTCAGAAAAGTGACACTGTCACTGTCAGGAATAGATCCTGTTCCCTTTTCTTCTTAGTCACCAGATACTGCGGCCCGGTGCGCAGCACACCATACTGAATCAGCCCAACTGCACGCTGGTTGGTTCGGAGATGGGCACGTGACTCCAAGCGGCCCAATCAGAGTTTCTATTGCCAGAGTTTTTGGTTTTTTCCTAGAGGGAGCCCACACCAGAGCGCACTCAAGCAGCGAGGAGGGGCAGAGGGAGATGCAGACCCCCGCTGAGCGGGGAGCCCATGGGACTGGATCACAGGACCCTGACATCATGACCTGAGGTGAGGGCAGATGCTTAACCGACTGAGCCACTCGGCACCCTTCTATCTTGACTTATTTGGGAAGAGTCCTTTTCTCTTTCTATTTAGAAACATTAAAAAAAAAACAAACAAGAAAACACAAGTGTAGAGCTTCATACTGTCCCCAGCAGGTCTCCGTCTAGCGGAGGATTTGGCCTGGGAAAATGAAGGCTACATTACCTTGAGAAGAGATAAAGAGATCTGGAAGTGTTTGTGTGTCTGATTCTTTTGTGTGTGTGTGTGTGTGTGTGTGTGTGTGTGTGTTCATGTGTGTTCTTCTGTGATTTGATCGTGTGCGCCAGAAAAGTGCCTCCCCTTTCAAAGAGTATTCTATTTTATTTTATTTTTAAGATTTTATTTATTTATTTGACAGAGAGAGAGAGAGAGAGATCACAAGTAGGCAGAGAGGCAGGCAGAGAGAGAGGGGGAAGCAGGCTCCCCAATGAGTAGAGAGCCCAATGTGGGGCTTGATCCCAGGACCCTGAGATCATGACCACTGAGCCACCCAGGCGCATTTTATTTTATTTTATTTTATTTATTTTATTTTTATTTTATTTTAGAGAAAGCAGGAGTTAGTGAGAGAGGGCAGAGGAAGAAGGAGAGAATCCTAAGCAAACAAGTGGGGAGCTGGATGTGGGGTTCCATCCCATGACCGTGAAATCATAACCAAAGCAGAAACCAAGAGTCCCCTGCTTAACCAACTGAGCCACACAGGTGCCCTGAAAAGTGCCCTTTGCATTAGCCTGTCAGAATTGGGCTTCTGTCACTGGTGACCAAAAGGGGTTTTGACTGATGCCATTGTTATTGTACAAAATATCATTTTACATTGATGGCCAATTTTTCAAATTTCTTAATGAGAGTTCCTTTCGGAAAGGAAAGGCAACATCTATTTCTAGCTGAACTAAAAATTACTGTCATCTTTCACACTATAAAGCTGGCCCGGGGATAGAGTTAATAGATGTTTCCTTGTGCCTTTGTACAAAGCCCAGGCCTATCAACCCACCCGTCGCCTCCCCTGGGCTGACTCATTCAAAGCACAGCAGGGGAGATTTCCCCTCCCAAACCTGCTCCTCTCCTGATCTTTCTCATTTCACAAAATGCCTCTTTCGTCCATTCACCTGGTTTCTAAGTGAAACACTAAGGAGGCAGCCTTCCTTGTACCCCTTTGCTCCCTTATATCTAAATCCCCCAGCAGGTCCTATATCTCCCTCCAGCTCTTCTGTCTGTAAGTAATCTCTTGCTTGCACTATTGCAGTAGTCTTTTAACCGACTCCCTACTTCCACTTGTTTTTTTGTTTTGTTTTTTTTTAGATTTTATTTATTTATTTATTAGAGAGAGAGAGAGAGATGAAGGACAGAGGGAGAAGCAGATTCCCCGCTGAGCAGGGACTCTGGGATCATGACCTGAGCCAGAGGCCCTCTCTACTTCCACTTCTTGTCCCTCTCTAGTCCCTTCTTTACACAGAAGCCCAAGTGAGCTTTTATTTGTTAAAGATTTTCATTTTTTAAGTAATCTGTACACCCAACATGGTGCTTGAACTCACAATCCTGAGATCAAGAGTAGCACACTTCACTGACTATCATTTTCTTGCTTAAAATCATTGACAGCTTTCTATTGCATGCAGAACAAAATGCAAATGCAAAGGCCTGCAGTGGTCCAGAAGGCCCCATAGGCCTGAATTGGCCCCTGTACAACCCCCTCCCCCCATCCTCGGCTCCCGTCGATCTGTCCCTGCTTGCTACGCTCCAGTCATTGTAGTCTTTCTATTCCTTGTTTCTGCCTCGGGGCTCTTCCTTCTCCTGGGACTCCTTTGTCCAAATCTCTAGGGGTGGCGAGCTCCTTAACCTTCAGGGCTCAAATATCACCTTCTCAGAGATTCCTTTGAACGTGGTCTAATACTATTTACTACTATATATAATATTTACTACTGCTAATTACTATCTAAAAGTATTGTTTATGCAAGTGGCAATTGCTTCTCTCCCATCATTAGGCAGGCCAACAGGTGCTCAACAAATCCTTAGTGAATGAATGGAAGGATCGTAGAGGAGTACCACACAGGTGCAGCCTGTGAAGTTGAGTAGGAATGGGTCCTGCTGCTGCTGGTTTGCTTTGCAGATCCAGGTCGAGCCTGGTTCTAGAAAGTTCTTTGAAGTCTTTCCAAGGTCTTGTCACTGCATGTGTGTCGTGCCTCAGGTGGCTTCCTGTCTAGCTGCTGAGTAGTGTTGAGAAAACACAGAGACTGCTGGGATGGCCCCTGGTGTCGACAAGCTAGGAGTGTTACAATGCAGATTCCTGGGCCCAGCCGACCGGACTGTGAAGAAAGGTAAGGAGGGGGCAACTGACTCATCCAGGTTGAATGAGGACATCCCCACCTTTCGTGCAGAAAGTCCCTCGCTCTGAAAATCCTTGGCCCCTGGCAAACCAGGAGGCTTGGTCACCCTAAACAAGGTATTCGGAGAGAGGCAAAGAGCGTCAGACGAAGTAGCTCGGAAAGGTTTCTTGGAGTTGCTGAGGGGGAATCATTTCCTATCCTAGGCTTTGGGATTTGGCTGTCCCCTCAACCCTGCCTTTGAGTAAGTCTGGGTTCTCCAGGTGCCAAGCCCGGACAGAAAGGAAAGGAAACTGTCATTTCTTAAACCCTTGCAGAGAGCCAGCTGCAGCTCTAGGGCCTTTATTACCTAATATATCCCTTGGCGGCCTTTTTCCTGCTCCCATTTTAGAGGCAGGACCCTGGGGCTCGTGAGGGTATATAATTGCCTGAGCTCAGGACACTGGAGTACCTGGTCTCCCTGACACAGAAGCCCAGGCCCTTTCTAGGTGTTATGCCTTGTGTATGGGTGCGTGCATGTCAGAGGTGTGGCTGGGACCTCAGTTTGGCATCCCTCAATCATCAGGGATGGGGCTCCCCTGGGATCTAAGGAAGACCCCCCAAGAACTGGAGTGAAATAGTTAAGGAGGAGACACCTAGGGAGGAAGTTTCTTTGGACTGGCTGTGGCCTGGCTGCATGTGTGGCTTGTCCACCACGAGGTGGCACTGTGGCTCTGCCTTAGAAGGCTCCGCTGATTAGCCCCTGAGCCTTATTTAATCTGCAGCCTGCAGGCAGCCTGGGGTCTGTTGGTGGCTTTCTGCCTTGCCCGGACTCTGGCAGGCCAAGGAAAGAGGGGAGAGGAGGTCCGGAGGTCGATCAGGAGAGGAGGAGGCTTGCGCCAAAGCAGAGTCTTGGCAGTGAGGGTGACCGATGAGCACAGCTGTGAGGAGGGGGTAGAGACTGCTGTTACTGGAACTAATGGGTTTATAACACTGGCCAGAATCATCTCCCAGTGCACACAAAACACATCAGGACAAGTGGACTCGCTCCCCATGCTGGGAGTGGGGGTGGGGCTTGGGCAGAAAAGAGGCACCTTTTCTTTCCTACAGACTGTTTTGGCCAAGGGAAGGCCTCAGCTAGAAGGGCCGGGAGGCAGAGATGAACTGGGTGTCCCCAAGCTGGGGACCTTCTCAGCCAGTCATCTGCCTGTCTGCTCCCTGCTGACCACAGGACATCCTCAGTGGGGGCGGCCATAGAAACGGTCCCCATCTGCCCTCCAGGAGTCCTTGCCATGGGGGAAAATGGCTTCAAGGACACTGGCCCTTCGAGGACCCTCATCACCTCTTTTGCATATAAGGACTCAGGCCTTCTAGATTCTTGTCAAAAGATGTTACCACAATAAACTTTTCACTCTTTTTCAAAGCCCGCTATAGCGTCCTGTGGTGACTTGCTATGTGTGAACTTCCTAACAGCAGGTGGGGCCTGTGGGCTGATGGCGGCATCTGACATGGCGTCTGCACCATGAGGCCACAGATGCGTCCTCGGCGCCTTGGCACGTGAGAGTTGAGCAAAGTTCACCCAAGGGCACGAGCGCATCACCGCTGTGGTAAGTGGGGGAGTGTGCAGGAGGGGGTCAGGAACGAGGGGTGCTTGGCGGTGAGACAGAAGCAGAGAGTGGGGGCTGCTGGATATAAATGTAGTTAGTTTTATGATTTTGCCTTTCCCTGGTCTCTGAGCGGAGCACTGTGACAGAAATTCCCCTCAGGAATTTTTTATTAAATTTTCATTCATCAGCTCTTCACATGGAATCAATTAAAATATTTGTTTCATTTATATTTATAGTATCATTCTTCCCCCCACCCCTTTTAATTTGGTAGGTAATATACTCACAGGTTCAAAATTGCGAGGGTTCGAGCGCCTGGGTGGCTCAGTTGGTTGAGCAACTGCCTTCGGCTCAGGTCATGATCCTGGGGTTCCGGGATCGAGTTCCGCATCGGGCTCCCGGCTCCACGGGGAGTCTGCTTCTTCCTCTGACCTTCTCTCCTCTCATGCTCTCTCTCACTCTTTCTGTCTCTCAAATAAATAAATAAAATCTTTAACAAAATTTCGAGGGTTCAAAAGAAGTAACCTTTTCCTGTTTAACATAGGAAGAAACAGCCTGATGTTCACAACGGAAAAGCAGCAAGGACATAAAAAGACAATTCATGGGGAAAAAATGTGGTAAGGTGTCAACCTTATTATTGCAAAAACTCTTCCCCCAACTCTGCTTGCCTTTGATTTCCGAGATCTTTTGGACCCACAGAAGTTTCAACTTTTTGTTAGGCTATGTCTTTCCCCATCTGATCGATTCTGTGCGTGGCTAAGTCCGTGCCCATCCTGAGAGGAGTTATTCTTTTGTTTTGTGTTCTTGGCTTCATGGTTTGCTCTCCGACCCCCTCAGAGATGTTTCTTTTAGTGATGCAATTATCAGGCAGAGAGGAAGGGCTGGCGTGACTGCCAGGTTGGGGCCTTTGGAGGCCAGTTGGCCTCAGACCCCAGCCCTAGATCTGAACCCGCCGTCATCTCCCCATGTGGCCATTTTGCATGCTGGGACAAGCAGGCTGCAAGGGGCCAGCCTCTGGAGGTGGTCCTTCCTGCTGGAGAAGAGGGCCTGGAGCTGACCTGCCATGGGGACTTGGGACAGGGCAGACTCTGGGCACTGTCTAAGCGCCCTTGCCAGCTGGTCCCTGGGACAGGGAAGCTGAATGTGGGCAATTCTGGAGGACGGCTTGTGACGTGAGGAGTCCTGCCCATCAAGATGCAGGGCAGAGCTGGAATCTGGGCCATAGCCTGAGAACCCTGAACAGGGACCAAGGTAGGCCCTAGGCCAGGGGGTGGGGTGGGCAGTCTGGGGGATGGAGGAGCCCTGTGAACCAGGACAGGCATTGCTCAGGGTTACCCTGGTAGCCTGCCTGCCCTTGTGGCATTTCAGAAAACGGAACTGAAGCAGCCGAAATGATCCGTGCAATAACGTGTGTGTGAATCCTTAGGAAACGGAAGCGCTGTGGGCGTATGTCAGGCCCTGGGCCAACTGCAGCGCTGCCATTACTGCCTGGTGCTTCTGTCCCAGCGGGAAGAAGCGCATGCCCCCTCCGTCCCTCCTCCCCTCTCCCTGGAGGTTGGAGATGGAGATCAACCATGTTCATATGGGGGCCCCTCATGTTCCCTGGGGCACCCTAGTCTGAGCACTGAGGAGGCGACACAGCTCTTGGCTGGGAGGCTGGAGACCAAATGTTACCCTCAAGCCATTCCCGGTCATGTGACTTCAGAGGGCATTTGGCTCTTTCCTGAGCATCAGTTTCCTCATCTGTAAAAGGGGATGGTGATCTTGCTCCAGCCTGTAAACCAAATGGCTAAATGAAGGAAGAGGTGGGACTCTATTCTGGAGAAAGGAAAGTAAATCATTTGAATGCAAGATTCAGAGCTGGTTTCACCCAAGGCCCATGGAACATGGCTCCACAACTGGGCTGTCTCTTTCCCCGGCTCCAGCAGGTGGCAGCATCGCCCTCCCTGTGTGTGGATCCCTTCTCCCTTCTTGGCTCCCAAAACCGGCACCTGCCTGTGTAGGACCTTGGACCTCACTCAATTCACTCTCCATAGTCCCACCTCCCCCTGGGGGAAGGAGGGATCTGAGACAGCGGCCGGGGCTGGGAGGCCAAATGCCCTGGACAGGAAGGGCCTGGAAAGAGCATTAGAACCTTCTTTTCCTAAAAAAAAAGCACAGCCAAGCCAGGAGGAAGGGAGTGAGTGAGCCCAAGAAGGCTGATGTGTGCACCTGGGTGGGAGGGCAACCTTGTCCTGCTCTGTTATGACCCCTGTCCCATATGAGACAACTTAGGATCCAGGGGCCAGGCCTGGCAGAGTCCGCTGCCGGGGTCATTGTCTTCAGTTGGAAAGCCAACAGGCCTTTCAGCAGGGGCGGAGGTGGGCTACTCCTTTACTTTTGTGTGTGCCACAAATTTAACTCACACTTCAGTTCATCTGTGCGGAAAAGAAGTAATTTATTTGTTCATCTCTAACGAATCTGGCCTTTCTCCCAACCCCTACCTGATGATTAGTGAGAAAACCAATGGAAGAGTCAACTTGATTTTAACCAGGGCCCGATGGTTTAGCTTGTCCTATTCACCAATGGTTTGTTTCTCTTGGAGAAAGTGCTCAGTTCTCAGACCACCTTCCCTAGCTTCTCCCGCTAAGACGGTGTCAAGGACTGTCTGATGTGTCAAGGCAAATGGGCACACAAGGGCCTTAGTTTGTTCTAGTGATATCTACTCCTGGGGGGAAGGGTGTAAGAGTTGGCCCACAGGGTGTAAGTGTTGGCCCATTTGTCTCAATATTTAAAAGTTGTAAGTCAAGCTAACAAACTATTCATTAACTATGTTCTATCCTTCAACCTTGATGCATTTAAATTCAAAATGATAACACTGAAACTACATATATAGTTATGACTTTTATATGATTGAAAGTTTGCAAAATATTGAAGACAACTGAATTGAATTATTACTGAATACATCAGGGGTTCTGTGGATAGGCCAGTGATGTTTGGATGAATAATACAATAAAGACATTTATAATTCACAAATTAGCATGTATTTATTCTGTGAAATTTATTTTCTTGTCTTAATTTCAGCAAAATCAGTCATCATGCTTTTATAATAGAGAACTCGTAGTCAGTGTTGGAGGGAACAGTAATGACCTAACGAGTTAAAAACAAAGGGTGATTGTATTCTGAGGTGTTTTAGCTAGCTATTACCGTGTAACAAAACACTCCAAAGCTTGGTGGTTTAAAGCAATATTAAATGGTGTGTGGGTTGACCAGGCAAAGCTGAGCATCTCCTCTGCTGCTTTGCTTGGAAATTCTCACGTGGTCGTGGCTGGCTGATGGATGGGGCAGGAGTCATTAAGAGGCTCAGTTTGGGTGCTGGGATGGTTCGTCCTTTCCTTCTATTCATATAATCTTTGGGTCCTTCCCTGTCCACATGATCTCCCTCCTAGGGTAGCTAGACGTCCCAGATGGTTGCAGGATTCCCAGAAGCAAGTATTCCAAAAAGGTGGAAGGGGAAGCTCAAGTCTACGTCTAAAACTTACGGAACGTATACTCACTGTGTTCCGTGTGTTCGCATGAGTCACAGGCCAGCTTCAGTGGGGCAGAGGGGGGGACCACACAGGGTCCACAGACCACATAAATACCAGGAGGTTTGTTCACTGGGGCCTTCTTTGGAGACCAGCTACCACAGCGTGGGAAGGAAGTGTTGTAACAAAAACTTAAAACCTGTGGCATTTGCTTTGGGACAGAGCAGATGCAGGGCAGAAGCTGACGAACCTTGGCAAGAATGTTATGGAAGTCTTGAAACACAGTAAGGAGATAGTTATCGGAGGCTGGAGAAAAGGGGACATAAGCTATTCACTGGCGGAATTATGTGAGACCATCCCCTACAGTAACAGGGAACTTGGAAGGGGTGCCTGTGAACTTGTGACATGTCTAAGGCCAGTTCCAAGCAGAAAGTTGAAAGTGCTAATTGGCTTCTTCCAGCTGACGCTGATAAAATAGGAAAAGGTCAAGATGAACTAAAGAAGTTTTGGAGCAGAATTAGTAAATCTAAGGAGGCCAGGTCTATATTCCAACCAACAGAAGGCTCAAAAATCAAGGACTGGCCTCAGGGCAAAGAAAACCCAGGGTGGAGCCAGTAGAGTGTGGTCTCAGGTAGAGTCAAGGGCATGGCTATAAGACCCTTTGCGAAGACCTCAGAAATATTTAAGGGCCTGTCTTTAGACCCTTCCCATACACACCAGGACTTCTAAGAATGTAAGTGTGTGCCTCTTCGGTCCTTTCTGCTGGACAATAGGACTGAGACTCTCACAGCAACCTCACAGGTGGCTTAAGGTGAGAGGGGCCTTTTCCCAGATGGAATAGGCTTTAATTTGGTATATAAGAAACCCACATATTTTTTGAAATTTTTTTCCGCCTGTATTGAAAGGAACAGAGACTATTTAAAATGAAGAG
>CM052811.1:51745520-51800451 GCA_028533885.1 Nasua narica
AGCCAGATGATTTTATTATTTTTATTTTTTAAAGATTTTATTTATTTATTTGACACAAAGGGGGAATACAGGTAGTCAGAGAGGCAGGCAGAGGGAGAAGGGGAAGCATGCTCCCCAATGAGCAGAGAGCCTGATGCGGGGCTCCATCCCAGGACCCTGGGATCATGACCTGAGCCAGAGGCAGACACCGAACCGAACCGGCGGAGCCACCCAGGCGACCCTCCCCCCCACCGCCAGTGATGTTTTTAAGAACGTGTGTTGCGGGGGGAGGTGGGCGCCTGGGTGGCTGAGTCGGTTAAGTGTCCGACTCTTGGTTTCTGCTCAGGTCATGATCTCTGGGTCTTGAGATCAAGCCCCGCGTGCTGCATGGAACGGCACCCTCTCCCTCTGCCATCCCCCCTTCACGCAGGCACGCACACACACTTTCTCTCTCAAAAGAATAAATAAATCTTTTAAAAACACGTTCTTTGGATGAGACTACCTGTGATATACCATGTACAGAGAATCTCGAGGGCGTTTTACAGTCAGTACGAGCTCGGTTTTCTGATCTCCATCCCCGCCCTCCCCCAAAGACGGTCCAAATCACCCCACACAGAGTCATCCATATAGCACCGTAGTGTCCACTTCCTTTCACCTCTGTCCTTTGGGGTGTAGGCCCTATCCCTGGGTCAAGGCCCTTTGAAGACCCAGGAAATGTCAGGTCCGGCCTGACAGAGCCAAGAATGCATTTCAAAGGCTGGCCCATCCCTCCTCCCCCCTGCCCCACTATGGTGTTTGTTACTTCCTCCCCTTGGGAGTATCCGGAGGCCCTGGCCTAGGGGAGAGAGGAAGGCAGAGTTGTTGGATCAAAGTCCAAACACATAATAAAAGCATCTCCCAGCCCCACCTAAGGACATGATAATGCGGGTTTACTCACACACAAGCCCGAAGCAGCGGGCTGGCCCACCATAAACCTTCTCTTATTACAAAGCCGGAATCTTTTCCATCTGTGTTTGACCTGCAGCCTATGAAATAATGTCTATAAAAATAAGATTGGAGGCAAAAATATCGAATGCAATAAATTATGGCTACATCGTGTTCCCTCCTGAGGGATGTCCTGGCCAAGGAGCCTTCGATATTTCTATCTAGGGCTGTGCTTTGTATTTTCTCATAAAGCATTCCATTTGTTGATGGGAAGAAAGAGCCTGGACTGCTGAGCTCAATTCAATAGAGCGATGGTGCTTGGCTGTCTCTACCTGCCTGGCATCTTAATTTCTCTTCCAAAGCAACAATAGCTCTGCTCATTGTGGCGCAGCAGAACGAAAGCCAAAAGGGAGGCTGTGGGGGGGGGGGGTGCGGTGAGATTCGTTGGCCAGTTTTCATCACTACCACCCGCTCCCTGCTCACATACCCCCACCGCCGTCACCACCACGAACCCAGACGCAATCCCCTGCACGGATTTAACACACCTACCATATCCCAGGCACTGGCGAGGGTCTAGGATGGTGGGGACCCTGAAGGATGAATAGGACACAGATCTGAGGGTTGGATATCTCGAGGAGGATGGGCAGACAGACCAGTAACTTAGAAGAAGAAGGAAAGTCAGCCGCAGGGAACTGAAAAAATTCTCCCAGAGGTCAAAGGAGGGAAGACAGGAAGAGGTATTTCAGTTGAGTCTGGAAGGGTGGGTTGGAGCCAGACTTGCAGGACTGGAAGGAAAGTCCTTGGAAGAGGGACTGAGGTAAAAGAAAGCACAAAATTACACAGGGTTGAAGAGGGGAGGAATGAACTCATCTGGCTGGGCCACAAGGTGCATGAGGGGCAGTGAGGGAAGTCAAGTTCAAGGCTGGGTGGAACCAAGGTCAAGAAACAGGATGGCTATAGGAGAAGGTCGCTCAGTCTAAGGATTTGGGCCTTTTCTATGGTGGGATGTGAGGGATCTATAGAAAGTTACCAAGATGTGGGTAGTGGAGCTGTAGTGCCATCTACAGCTCATTGTAATCATTGTAGTGCCATCTTGAAACTCATGGACATTCTCTCCTTTCTCTCCATACTGACTTCCCTGAAAAGAACACAACTCTTCCCCTTTCTTGGCAATTCAAAAGTTCAGCAAAGATTATGAGTGTTAGCCATTTGCTTTAAATCCAACCACTTCACACTCTGTCCCTCTGCCTTGAGCATCTGTGGTGGGGAGGAGAGGGAGAAGGATAAGAAGGGAGCACAGAGAGTGTTACTCATACCTCAGGATGAGTTAGCGCTTCAGAACCTTTCTAGAAAGTGGATTTGGCTTGGGAGAGGTATGGGGGTTGAGGGTACCAGGTGCTCGTTGGGTTGGCAGGTACCATAAGAGAAGTGGGGAGGACAGACACGAGTCAGCTCACGTGGCCTGCTCTGCCCTTCTTTCTGGGATCCCCTAGAGGTGGCTCCGAGGTTTTCGGCTCAGAGGAGAGAACCCCAGGGCGCAAGGCAAGGGCATCCCCGAGAACCAGGAAGTGGGAGGAAGATTCCCCTTGTGGATGGATGGACGAGGCTGGGGCCACCCTCTGGGGCCTGTGTTCTTGGAGTGGGGGTGGGGCTGCCCTCATCCCACTTTCCCAGTGATTCTGATGGGCTCCACGGGAGTCGTATTCAGCGAGCGTTTCTATACTTTCTAAATTCCTCACTTGGCTTTAGTTAATAACTCAGCACAATTTTATCCCTTTATTCTCTCCTCTTCTTCTAGTCTGTAGAGAGGGAGGAAAGTGGACCAGTTGTCCCACTGGGGCTGGCCCTGGGTTCTCATGCTCTGGCCGATGCTGACAACAGGGGCTCGGATCTCTCTTTCTACCCCACGGCACACGAGCGTGAGTCCGAGGAGCTGGGACTGTGGGAGAAGAGGCACCGGGGACCGGCCTCGCTGCCCTGATGTGCTCTGAGGAAGGGGGAGAGGGCTCTTGCAGGCCGCCCGGGCAGCCGGGCCTGCGCTCGTGGTAGGCGGCGTTTATGAGAACGCACAAATGTTTATGCGAGATTGCCAACTGGTTATTTATGAGTCTCTCAGCCCTTCCCCAATAAAAGCTGTTCCCTCAATGTTCTGACAGGCCTCGCATCTGTAACTAATGTGTCACTCGCTCAGCTAATGCAGTTCGCTTGTGTTTATTTTTGCAGAAAAGCAATTTATCCAGCCACTCTGAAAAAAACTGGCCTGTCAGGAGCCGCCTTTGGAGCAGAGTGTTTTTCCTCAAAAGAAACCCCAAATGGCTCTCAGCACAGGGCAGGCTTTCGGTGCGTCTTCCCGGACGTGTCCATGGGTCTGTCCTGCGTGCGAGAGTGTGTGGCGCGGCTGGCGTGGGGCCGGCTCGGTCCCGAGGATATGGAGGTGTATCTTTGTGCCTCGGTCTATCCCGGCCTGGGCGGACTTGAGATAATTTTTTTAAAAGGTGCTGGGGGTGGGGCTGGGTCTAACTCTGCATTCCCTCCTGTGGAGGTAAATCAAAGCTGCTGAGAGTAGGTTGTTGGCCGTTGAAGGGCCTGGAGGAGGCCAAAGTTTAAAAGGGAGGGTGACTGGCCTCCTGGCGGATGGAGCATTAGCGCTGGTGGGTGAGGCCGGTGAAGGTAAAGCCGCGGAGGAAGGCTGGCTTCCCGAGGCTGTTCATTTTATCGTTCCTGCTCTGCTTTCCTTCAGGATTGGCAGTAAACCTTCAGAGTGGAAAGCCTGCTCTGTGGGCTTGTTTGGGGATGCTGTGAGAAAGGGAGCCCGAGAGGTCATTTCCAGCTGCACAAGCGGATTTCTGGGAAAAGGCACCAGGAAGTGGGAGGGGGGGGTGGCACACCGACACACAGGGGGACAGGAGTCCGGCTCAGCGGCTGGGGTCTGCCAGGAGGAAACAGGGACACCCATCTGGGCCAGGGAAGGGCCTGGCCGTCTCTGTGGTCCTCATTCTCATCCCATAGATTGTTCTTCTGACTGGTCTGTCAATGACCCTGGGCTGGGCGGGAGAGTCCAGAAGGCTCCCGGGAGTCTCTGCCCGAGGCGGGACGGGTTCCTGGCTGCTCATGGCCCGCCATGGCCGGCTGGCAGGAATGATGGCCTACTAGGACGGTGGGGCCTGATCCCCGCGCCAGAGGCGACTTGGCGCTTGAGAGCCCAAACAACGTGTCTTCTCACAGCTCAGACCAAATCTTCGCTGCCTCATCCTGATTTGCAGGAAAGTAGGAAGTCCACGGCGTGAAGTTTCTCAACCTTGAGTTTTCTGCCAGTAAGATTTCATTAAATTTTCGGTGCCCGCTGAATGATGAGGCAGTCGACATTTGTACACACACCGAGGAATGGACAAGTGTGTTCTGCCTGAAAGCCGTTTTTTATGGCCCTGGGTTTGTGGCAGTGGTTGTTCTGTCCGACGTCTGTAACCTGGCTGTGAGGTGGGACGATGGTTAGGCCCGACGCCCGGTTTCACTGGCTAGGGGACGTCCATGGTCACCCCTTTGTGTCCCCGTGACCTGAGTGAATTTGACTAAGGAGTCTGCTTTTCCTTTGGGCTGCGGCATGTGCTTATAGGACAAAGGTGAGGGGCAGAGAGATGTCAGGGCTGTACTCCGGTTTCCGGGGAGGGAATTGAAACAGGGCAGAGTTGGGGGTCCATGTGGGGGTGGCAGCAATTGGACAGTCCGATTTGCTCTTTTGACCTATCCATCTCCTTCACCCCTCAAGAAGCCCCCCCCCCATCCTTCCCTTCAGTGCCCCCAGAGGGCATGTGCCCTTGGCCCCCACCCCTGGAGCCCCTCCCTTTCTTCTGCCTCAGCTTCCTCCCTCCCTCCGGTCACCCTGGGGCTGAAAACTCCTTGCAGTGGAAGTCCTTCCCATGCTGGTCGCCTTCCCTCCTTGCTGAGTCGGAAATCTCCGGGGCCGGTGCACGCCTCAGTCTGGCCCACACGGTTCCTGTCCTGTGGCACAGCGGGTAGGTGGGGGAGCTTTGAGTCTGGGGGTGGGGGCTAAAGGACTGAGGGGATGCTCTTGTACTAGGGAAAAGAGGCCTGCTTTAGAATCTCTCAAGGAAAACACAAGCCCACAGCCCCCCTGATTTCAGGGTCAGGGTCACCTCCCCTTCCAGCATGGCCATCTGTCTGTCCCTCCTGCTCCATTGAAGGTGGTATAACAAAGCTGTCTTTTCCGCCGTGGCCCTCTCTTCTATCCCAGGCGGGCTGGCACCTTCCACCTTGGCTTCTGTGGGCCAGGGATGGGCTCTTCTGTGAACATACACAGCACGGAACTCCGTTAGTCCACGAGCAACATCATTCTCAGGTCCTAAAATGAGAATCCATGAACTCCAGCGTGCACAGGGACCCAGAAGGAAATGCAAGAGGAGGAGAGGCAGGACCTGGAACGAAGGTAAGGGCCCCGGGCCTGGGGGTTGGGAAGCAGGGGGCAGTGGTAGGCACCGCAGCAGCTTCCGTGCTCCATCCACAGTGGCGACCCCGTCCTCAGCTGGGGGTGTTGCAATAGGGCCGTGCTCCACCCAGGAAAGCCAGCGGTCCTATTTTCAAATCTGGACTTTTACGTGAACTGTCCGAATGTTGTGTGTAGGCAACAAACCTCAGTCCAAAACCTGATGTGGGCCCAGCGGTACGTGCCTCATGCCTGCTGGCTGGCTGTGGCTAGTCCGCCCCTCTGCTATTGCGTAATGGGCCACAGCTGTCATTGTCGGTGTTTGGAGATGTGCGCCCTGACTCCCCGGTCCTCGCCCCCAGCTAATTTCAGGATACCTGCAGCAGGGAGCTACAAGGGCTCAAGAGTTGAACACAGAGTGAGTTTGCTGAGAGCAGAGCTTTAGCCTAAGCTGTCCTCAGGGGGCAGAGACTGGCTTTTTCTCCGGGCAGGGACACAGACCCCTGTTCTTTTGCGGAGTACAGTCCTGTGGAAGGCCCCTCTGGACCTGGCCTCTGGGGGGATCTGGGGGCAGGGAGGACGGGCAATGGGCATCCTAGGTCAGGGCACCTTATCGGAGCAGACAACAGATGGAATGTCAAGGTCGGTTTCTAGGTCTCTGGTTTGGGCAGTGGGGGAGACGGCACCTCCCCAGAGAGGGAACGCCAGAGAATCTCTGAGTTTGTGGGGGAAGATCCAGACATCTCTGGATTCTGCCCTGTCTTCCTAGTTTGGAAGTGGGGGGACGGCAGGGGAAGGCAGCTTTTGGCCTCCAATGTGGCATTGGGAGTATGGCCATGTGTAGCCCCGGGTAGGGAGCATGTTCTGGGCTCAGCTGGGCTCCCCACGGACACAGCCTGTCAATGACCGCCAAGCTCAGGAGGTCCACTCATATCGGCCCAGGGTCACTGGGGCTTCTGAGATCCTCTAGTGGCATTGAAAGTGCTCAGGTCTCAGCTGTGCACTTTCGAATGTGACCTGGGGCCATGATGTCACCTCCTGGGTGTCCATCCCTCGCCTGTAGAAGGGTCTGGCTGGTTGATCTCCAGCGTCGAAGCAGCCCACAAGTTCTCCAACAATTACTCTGTTGCAGGCTGCTGTCATAGCTCACTCTGGCCCATCTTTCAGAGCAAGGATGGAACTTCGCCACTCACGCCACAGTGTCCCGCAAGGCCCAAGGTAATAGGGGCTTAATACATGTGGAACGAGCAAGTGGGCGAGCTCCTCGGCAGCAGGGAGCTAGTCACACACACAGAAAATAAGCAAGCGGGAGACCCCTGGGGCAGACACACTCTGTTGTGACTTCATCCTGGCTCCTGGTGGCTGGGGGGAGAGAGGGCACTATAGGCCGAGGGCCACTCGGGCCTTGAGGCTGGAGCCTGTCTCCCGGCGCGGCAACTTCTATAGCCTGGCTGGTGGGTCCTCTGCCGCCCTACCCCAGAAGTGCCTGAGTGACCACCTTTCCAAATCCTTCTGTGTCTCTGGGTGTTCAAAGTTTGTTTTTTGGGGTTTTTTTTCATGCACATGTTTGGCAATGTCATGGGGAGCCCGGCTGGTGTATTTGACACTGAGACAGCGCTGGGCCACACGCAGCGGCCAGTTCTGTTGGAACTGGAGGCCAGTTCTGTTGTTCCTTCTGGAGGGCAGGAAGGAAGCAGGGACCCAGGCCCAGACTCCTAGTCCTTGGAGGAGATGGAGCAGAAGCCGGAGAAGCCGCCTCCCTCTGGGTGGCTATGGGGTTTGCGGCTGCAGCTGTGTCCCAGACCGGGCTATGCGGGGCCCCTGTCTGGAGGAAGGGGAGAGCTAGGGTGGGTGAGGGTTGGGCCATCTGGGAGAATCAGTCTAAAGGGCGACAGCGGAGCTCTGGGGACTCAGGCAGGAATCTCGGGGTACATCCCTTCACCATGGCCTCGAGCACAGTGGGGGCTTTGTGATTGCTTGAGATCAGCCTGCTGAGTGCCTGAGCCCCACTCCGGGGCAGTCAGAGGTCTCCCCCGAGTGCCTCGCGAGCCTCATCTCTGGGTGATGCAGGAGTGAAGTGAGGGATCCAGGTCTGGCTGCGGGTGGAAGGCCCTGCGTGTTTCCAGATCACGGTGTGCCAGGATCGCTGGAAGGTTGGGGATGCTTGTCCAGCCAGGTGGGGGTGTGAGGCCGCCGAGTGCGGGGCCGGGTCTGGTAGTCGGCATTTTCAGGGCTTCGATTGTCCCCCCTCCTGATGGGTTTATTTGGAAGGAGGCTCTGAGTGTGTCCTGGGGACTGGGGGAGATGGGGCAATTAGGATAACTGAGGAAGGGGCTCTGGTAGCTTGGGCTGCCAGAGACCAGGTGGCTCAAAAGACAGATGTATTTGCTCAGGGTTCTGGAGGCTGGAAGTCCAAGGTCAAGGAGCCAGCAGAGTTGGTTTCCTTGGAGGCCTCTCTCCCTGGCCCACAGGTAGCCACCCTCTTGCTACCTCTTCACGTGGTGGTCCCTGTGTGCCTGTGTGCCTGTGCCCCTGGTGTGCCCCTGGTGTCTCTCTGTGTGTCCGGGTCTCCTCTTCCTGTCAGGACACCTGTCCAATTGGATTAGGGCTCATCTAACGGCCTCATTTTACTTTAATCACCTCTTTAAAGACCCCATCTCCAAAGACGGCCACCTTCTGAGGTACCGGAAGCCAGGGCTTTAGTGTATGGATTCTGGGGGCACACAGTTCAGCCCACACTAGGGGGGCTGGAGACCACAAGCGGGGCCAAGCACAGGATTGCGCGAGGGCACTACACCTAAAGGAGCGCTCTTCGTATCGTAGATACTGTTACTATTTGGAAATCTTTCTCGTGTTTTTACAGCCATTACGTTGGCTCCGACGGTGGGCAGGGTGTAATGCTTACGCCAGACTTCCTGCAGGTGGCAGTAGAGTGCTTATTCCAACATTGCATGCCTATCCCGCTAATTTCCTGACCAATGGAAAGGTGGAAGAAGGAGCACAGTTTTCTATTTAGGCTCGAATGTTTGGACAGGCAGCGGCCAGGTCACACAACTGCCCGGGCTTCCGGGCTGGCTGGGAGGAGCCATGTGACCTCGATTAGCCACACCGATTGAGTCTGAGCAGGATCCTAAGATCATCCTGGCTCCGCAGATTAAGTTTAAGGAGGGAGGTCATGTGACTCCAACAGCCTTATAGATTGTGCTGGTCACAAGGCTATGGCTTCTCTTGATCTTGTAATGACCCTGTTCCTTCAAACGCTGATAGAATCTGCTCTCAGAGCCTGCCCGGCCTGTGGAGGAAATACGAGGGTGGGCTTAAACTATCCCGTTCTCACCATCCAGGAGCAGTCTGGGACCCTTGTGGCCAAAGTTGGCATGACTACCCAGTCCTCCTCACTGAAGGCTTCTGGGAGCCCCCTCCTTCTGTCTGAGAGCTCTGTCTCATGGCCGTGTTCACAGGGCCATCTGGGTTCCTGAGATTCCCCAAATGTAGGGCTGACTCAATCACATTTAGGCTCAAACACATAATCAGGCCTGACTCCCTTCCCCAGACCACCACACTCAATCCCCGCAGCTTTCCTGCGAGCTGGATTCTAGCATCCTCTTTTCATGGACGTGCAAACAAAGGCCGAGGGCATTAGGTGGCTTGCCCCAGGTCCCATGGCCAAGTGGCAGAGCAAGATCGAGACCCGGGTCCTTCTGGTTCCAAGGCCGTTTGCTCGGTTCTGCACAGACAGAGCCCACGTGACAAGTGTGACCACGCTGCTTGAGAGTGTCACTGCTGCCCTGTGCCCTGGCCCCTTGCCCGGCCTGCTGGCAGCAGGGTCATAGATGAGAGGGTCCTCCCACCTCTCCTCTGGTTTTGCCCCCTCCTGCTGTCCCGGGAGGCGGCACCCCAACATTTTTAGCTCCAATACTGGCATCTGAGTATTGAACACATTTTGGAGGTTGGGGGGAGCCGGTGGGGGACACTTTGAAGCTACCCAACCAGCAGACCAGGTCAAGCTGCTGTCTCCATGTTCCAGAAGCCCGGAGGTGTGTGGCAGCACGACCTCTCCGTTCCTTCTCTCCCCACTGCCGGGTATGTTTCTCCCACTGTACTCAGCCACAGGTGGGACTGGTGTGGTCAGAGCTCTTGTCTTTGCTAACAGGCACTCTGTGTCTGGGGTCGGGGCTGTGGGAGGGTGAGAATGATCTCACCACGCTTCGGATCGCATTTTTGCCCTTTTTCGATGTTGTTCGGGGGAGAGGAAGGATGGGCTTTGGCCAGAGGTCCAGCCCTGTGAGGGTGGCCAGGCTGCCCCGCCCACCTCTGGGGCCCTTGTGGTGGGGCAACATGTGTGTGTGTCCACGTCTCTGTGTTTGCATCTGTGCACATGTGTGCACCCTAGGTCACCGGCGGGCTGGACACTAGGCCTGATGCTGTTGAGAGTAGAGTCTCAAGCCTTGTGTCCAGTTTCTCAGTGATTCTGGATGTGACCTTTCACCTTCCCCTCTGGCTGTGGGGATCTTTGCCTCAAGACCAGAGAATTTTCCTTTGGAACCAAGTGGGCCTCGCTAGTAGCAAAAAGCTACTTCCAAAAGCAAACGGGATCATGGTGAAGCTGGGGATCCTGGAGCTGATGGGACATTGTTTAATTCTGAAGGAATGTCCATGGGTTCTGGCCCGGCAGGGCAGGCCCTGGCCTGACTGGGAGCCGCAAAGCCCCCGGCCGGCAAAGGTTGCCCCTGGAACAGCGAATTTGGCTGGCCAGAGGCAAGCTGTTCCAGAGAGGACAGTCATCCAGCCAGGTACGGCTGGAATTGGGCTAGGGCTGAGAGAAGCCCACGGTGCCTTCCTCAGAGCCTCTGAGTAAGTGCGCCCGGCTCTGTGCTGGGGAGAAAAAGCAGGGAAGTTCGTACCTGCCTCCCACAGCCCAGTTCTACCCTGGAGGGAGTGTAGCATCTAGCAGAGAAGAGCAAATCCCTCAACAGGGTAAGAGGTGTATCAGGGGTGGGGTGGGGGCAGCAAAGGGTAAAGAGAGGAACCATCTCTGTGGACTCTGGTCATCAGGGAAGACTTCTTGGAGGAGGTGAAGGTTTAGCTGGGCCCTGAAAGGTGGTGAGGATTTGGAGGGGAAAAGGACATTCCAGGAAGAGGAGAGGACTTTGCAAAATATGCAGAGATGGAAAAGGGCAAGACCTTCATGGAATGGTGGTGCCCATACTGGCCTAGAGGGGGTCTGGGAAGGGAGGAGCAACAGATGGACAGGAAGGTCAGCTCTGGTCTATCAAGGGGGCTCTGGGTGCCGGCCAGAGTTCATCCTTAGGCGATGGGGAGCTATTGAAGATTCTTGAGATGGGGAGTGACCTGATGAAAGGAGCAAGGTTGTGTAGGAAGAGAAAGACGGTGAGGTGATCAGGTCAGCTGCTGGGTGGGTATGGAAGCTGCAAAAGCAGGAAAGGGGGAAGGCTGGGGGGTATTTGGGGTGAAGAAGTATAGGGCTATGAAGGATCAATAGCTGAGGCCTGGGGAGAAAGGGGACACAGTGGAATCCCCTCCACATTTTGTGACCCTTGGACATTCTTCAGGTCTCGTTTCTGTGCTGGGATCCCCCTGACTGGAGGACACCTTGTCAGCCTGAGACGGCTCCTTGCTCACAGGCCCATGGAACCAGATGGGCCTGGGAGACCGAGACAGAGGCCGGGACCCAGCCCGGGGCCCAGCCCGTCCTTTGTCATCCTGCCCAGAGCGGCCCTGGCCTCTGCAGTGGGCGTCTTGTACCTCATCCACTGGCAACAACAAGCAGCACGTCACCAGAATCCGGTGTTAACCCGCGAGGCAGAGGCCGGGAGCCCTTGAGTGTCAACAGTCTAGGGGAGTGTGTGAATGCCCCACGAGTGTGATCTCAGTTCAGTCCTCGGGGTGGGGGGGCGGGGAGGCTGCAGGACACCGCCCAGCCGGGGTGTGTGCACCACATGGGCTGTGTCTGTCCAGCCCAGCGTGAGGGCACGCGCAGCCTGGCTCTGCGTGGCCCCAGGGCCTGGCCTAGAGTGAGTGTCTGTTGAGGGGATAAGTGTGAATGTAGGCCCAGCTCGGGCCCCTGGCACAGACGGCCTTCCAGAAACAGCAGCCATAGCGCGCTGAAAGTGTCCTCACTAGAGGCCTAGGCCTCTTAGGTGTAGAGACACGGTCTCAGCTGTCACTCCCACCCCGCCCCATACACCCAGTGCAAGCCTGATGGTGCCTGGCTGGGCCTGGAGCCGTGACTCCACCCTGTCACCCCCCACCCCCCTCCCTGTGTCCCTTGGCCTCTGCAAGCTGGAACTGCAGCCCCTTTTGCTCATTCTGAGCTCAGTGTTCCCTGCAATTATGAGGTAAAGCCTCGAGAACCTCCCTGGAAAATGGGCTTGGCCTGGAGGTGGGGGCAGCTTCTGGCTTTGGGAAGGCCCTGGGGGGATGGGGCAGGAGTCCGGCTAAGCAGACACAGCCTTCCCTTCTGGAGGTAAAGATGATTTCCGTCTTGCAGAGTCAGCATTATCCGCTAGTTTGGATTTTGCCAGGCTGGGGATGGTAAACGTCTCTGGCAGGCATGATGTCAGGATCCCCAGTGACTGGCTGTGCCTGCAGGAGCCAGAGGCCTGATGAGTCATGTAGGCCACGATCTGGGCTCCCATACTCATGGGCCAGACTGTGGGGCTCCTTGGTCAGAGCCTGAGCAGGCTTAGGGGCACTGCCTGCCCTGCGCCCTCCCTCAGCCTCCATATCCACTCCCTCGCCTCTCTGCCTCTCCCTCCCCAGGCGCCCACACAGGCCGAGGTGTACAGCCTTTATCTGGCAGCTCGGCCTGTGCTTTCACAGGTTCTGGAAGCTTTCCGGGCCCATCAGGGTGCCTGAGCTCCCGTCTTGCACAGGTTTGCTGCACTCAAATAACTCGAGCCCCGGCAAAATGCACCCTTTGGCTGGTGGCAGTCTTCCTCAGAGCGCCCTGAGCCATGCACCCCTTCATCCTCCCGGCACTTTTGAAGAGTACCTTCCTTCCTGTGATGGTTTCAACCTGACACAGACCCAAAGCGATGCTGGGCCCCTCAGCATTGCAGCCTGAGGCAAAAGAGAACATCACTAAGACCCAACCTCTCTCTATTTAAAAATCTGGTATTTCCTTCATCCATTATCAATATTTTGCATGAGTTTTCATTTTCAAAAAATATTGCATTCAAATCTGACTTTCTTGCCTGCTGAGTTTTTGGGCAGCCCTTTCATGTTGCACTTGAGGGCCTGGGCTGGGGAATGTCCTGGCTTGGAGGCTGACCCGAGTTCTCCCCTTCCAGGCGTGGCCTGTGAGGCCTGCGGGTGTGGATGTGTGAGCGTCTCAGATCTTCTGCTCATGTGTCCCTGGAGCCGAAGGGCAAGGCCTGGAGGAGGGGCCCAGCCTGTGGGTTAGCCCAGCCAGCGAGTGAGCAAGAGAGTGAGAGAGCAAGTCTTTGAAGGTGGAAAGAGAAGCGGGGAGCAGAGTCGGGATGGAGGGAGCAAAATGTCATCTGTGACAGCCATTTTCTATGGAGGCGGGCTGGCGGGGATGGGACTGGAAAATGAGAAAGCCGGAGGCTTTGAAAGGCAGCGGATGCCAGAGCCACAGGCAGTGGTGGGACTCCCTCCCCCACAAACTTCAGTGGCCTCACTCCACACACAGTGCCCTTGTGCGCGCATCCTTGGGTAGGGGGAGAGGAGGAAAGGGGTGGGTTCTGGGGCTTGAGCCTGTCCCTGTGGAGATGGGGCCCCCACCGTGCACAGGGATGCTCTCTGCCCTCTGATCGCTTCAGCAGAAGTGGTGCTCAGAGGCAAAGACAGGTAGGCAAAGCATGATGGGATCTGGGCCGGTTCTTCTAGAATCTCAAAGGGCAGGCACCTCTGTGGGTGCATCTATGTCTTAGATTCCCAGGACCTTGGCTTGCTGCCCACACTGAGACCTTTTCACACTGTCTTCCTCGTGAGCCCCTTCTCCAGAGGGCAGAGGGAGCAAGTAGTTGCTGAGGATCTAGGACGGCTGGGGCAGGTGGATGGGCCACAGACTTCCCATCTTTTGCCCGTTTTAGTGTTTCCCTGGTTATAACTCATTTGTGCTAATTATAGGCAACGCAGATGGTCAGGAGAGCGTAAAGTTGACTGTCTCAGTGGCCCGAGTGAGCACTTGGAGACCGACCCTACTGCCCATGTGGAACACCCCCCACGTTTGAGCTCCTGCCGGTTTGGGGCCTCCTTTGCTGGTAATGGCAGTTTCCCGCCCCTTGTCACATTCCATCTTCTCACACGGCCTTCTGGAGTGCATTAGCCGTCATTGGTTTCTCCTTCCCACAGCCGGGGAGCTGAAGCAGAAAGGTGAGACCTGTCCCGAGGTGTTCCCTTCATCGGCCCAGGAGGTGGCCAGGCTGTCCCTAGCCCGGGCCTCCTGAGCGGGACCCCCCTCTTTGGTGCCAGAGCCTGGGGCTGGGAGTCCCTCTGCTGGGAGACCACCCCTCAATGGGCTGTTGGCCCTCAAGGCAGGTCCCCTCCCCAGGCCCCTGGCTGCACACCATCTCCTCCGCAGGCCTGGGGGGCCGAGGGAGGGGGCAGATTTCAATGGTGTGCCTCCTGGAAACCACATCAAATGGGGTAGCTAGGAATTAATAAATAAATTTGGGAGACAAGTCAATTACCCTCCCCCTGTGCCCCGTCCCTGGGGGCAAACAGCAGCCTGTGGTTCTCAGCCCGAACACGCCTTCCCGGGGGCAGGCCCAGCGAGCCAGGCAGCTGGCTTCTGTCAGATTAGCCGGGCGAGATGTGACAGGCCTCTGTCCTCTGGGGAAATGGCTCCCTTCCTGGGAGGTGGTGAGGACATTCCCAGGTTGCTGTGCTCCTGCCCTTTCCCCGCACCCCTCCCTCGCTCCCTCCCCTCGGGGGTGGGTGTCCCTGTCACAGCCCCTCCCACAGTCTCTCACCCAGTTAGTCACTGGCCCCAAGTCCCACAGCAGCAGCTGTCAGGTGCAGTTACCTTGGCTTCAGGAGATGTCTGCAAAAAGCATGGCCCTGCAGGAGGGCTGCCTTGTTAGTCTCTTCCTGAGGCATGGGCGCTATTGTTATTTCAAAGACCAGTTTCACTCTGCAAATGTTTTTAAATGCCCTGATTTGGGGCAGTTCTTGCTACGACATTGTGGAGTTACAGAGAAAAGAGACCCACTCTTGCCCTCTAGAAGCTTAGAGTTGCGGGGAGGTCAGACCCTGCACAGTAATCCAGCTTGCAGGGCACCACGGGGGCACCTAGTCCCACACAGGGGGCCCCAAGGGGGGCGGTTCCTGAGTAGATGCCACCCGGGCTACCCCCTGGGGGATGAGTTATCATCCAGGAGGGAGGATGTAGAGTGCTAGTGTTCCAGAGTGTAGTGTAAAGTGTAGTGTTCCAGATGGAGGGAACGGCATTTGCGAAGCCTCAGAGTCAGGGGAGGGCTGTGAGCTGCGAGCTGCATGGTGGGATGTGGAGGGGGCAGGGTAGAGAGGGGGCCCAACAGAGAGGGCGACTCAGGTGCGGCCTTGAGGTATACCTATTTGTGAACAAGTTTGCCTGGGGCGGGGAGGGATGGCATGTCAACTTTCTTCTTTCGGTCTGTTAAAAGTGATTGGATTATGGATTCTTTTCAGCTTTCTGTGTGCTTTGGGCAGGTGGGGTGCTGAGTATTTTTTCTATTTAGGAACAATGCACAACTCCATAGAACCCAGCAGACTACAAAGAGAAGAGAATGGTCTCCAAAATACCAGAGCAGCATCTTGAAAAAATGAGTCCCCCTTCTGACATACACTGCCCCTGAATGTTCTATGGTTGCTTTATGGAGGTGTGTTCTTTAGATGAAGGATTCTCAGGTCAAGATTTAGTAGGCACGATGATAGTTTGGGAAATTTATTAAAAATGTTTGGGATATGACTCAGTGGGGCCCCCCTCAGTGGGGGATCAGCGGTATGCATTTTTAATAAACTCCCGTGGTGAATCAGATGCAGTCATAAGAACATGCTTTGAAAAACCCATTCCTAGAATCTGGAAGATTTCATCCTGGGGAATTTGCTTGCAATTCAGAAGGCTGCCGCCAGATGGCAGTAGTGCTTTGCGATGGATCTATGCAAAGACGCCTTCCCCCGCGTCCCCATCCCCATGGGGTTCTTGCTGGAGACACAGTTCTTTACAGCAAGAATGTAGCGACAACAGGTCATTATTTTAGATGATTTCTAGGACTATTGGTCATGAAAACTGAAATTTCACAGCTTAGTTTTAAATTTAAATGTACCCTTCAAACATTAGAGCGGCACTTTCCAATACGGTGGCCACTGGCCTTTTGTGGGTTTGAGCTGTGGCTTTGAGGATGTGCTGAAAATGTAAGAAACATAATGAATTCCAAAGACCAAAAAAAAAAAAAAAAGTAAAATATCTAGCTAATAATTTTTTATCATGATTACATGTTGAAAGTACAATATTTTGAGTTAAGTAAAATTTTATTATTAAAATTAATTTCTTTGTTTCTCTTTACTTTTTCAAAGGGAATACTAGAAAATGTAAAATTACAAATGTGGCACATGTTCTATTTCCATTGGGCAGCACTGCATTAGAAAAGGCCCAAACCCGAAGCCCAAAGACCTCCATTTAAGTTCCAGTGTAAATACTCATTGCATGCCTTTGGGCAAGTCTCGTACCTTCACTTAGTCCCCACTTCAACGTTTGTAAAAAAAGGCATAATTACGGCGGACCTACTTACTTAAAAGACTTATTTAAAAGACCGAGTCAGATAATGGGACCGATGGAGCTTATGTAAACTCTAAAGCATCACAAAGGGATCAAATTACTATTGTGTGGTTACTGATAAACAGAAGAACCCAGATCCGACCCTGCACCAAGGTCACTGGATTGGGCACTTCCAGAATCTTGAGAGTTTGCGACCCACCCACCGAGTTAAGGAGTTACTGCCGTGCCCTTTTGAAATGTAAAATGACAATACCGGGTCAGAATAGAGATTGAAGTTAAGTAATGGGAAGCCACACAGGGCAGACAAATCTTCCTGGGCTTAGGTCCTGATAAAGCCACTGTAAGCTGAAAATAGTAAGTCAAAAATGGGTTGGAAAAAAAAAAAAAATGGGTTGAACACACTTCACCTCCTCAACCTGATAGTTTAGGCCAGCCGACCTTACACGTGCTCAGAATACTTGCATTGGGCAAAATCATCTAACACAAAGCTTATTTTACTGCAGTGTTGCCTATCTCGCATAACTGGTCAGATGTACTGAAAGTGAGACGCAGGGTGGTTGCAGGGGTGGGGAGTGGATGTCAGGCAGTGGGCTGCTGAGCCTGGAGACCGCGAGGCTGCCTGGGGGCTGGGGCTACCACTGCCCAGCGCCGCGAGAGAGGGTGGCACCGCGCGTCGCTAGCCTGGGAAAAGGTCCAAATTCCAAGTCTGGTTTCTACTGAATGGGTATCACTTTTGCACCATCATAAAGTCAAAAACCAAAACCCAAACATAACAAAAACATGAGCGGAACCAGTGTAAGTCAGGGACCCTCTGAATATAGTTAATAGTGAGTCATTTCTTTTTCTACTTGAAAATATGCATTTATTGAACTGGGACTGTAGGAGTGGAAGGTTGGGTGGGGGAGAGAGTAGCATTTGTCTCTGTCTGCGAAGGGGTTTATCATCCGAGGGAACAGACACAGGCGATAAGAGAGAGAGCACGGAGATGACCATGGAAGCCACCAGCCTGGGGGCCAGTAAAGGGAACATCGGTGTTAGGAATGAGTGACAGTGCACCTGACTAACTCTCCCTCTCCTCCTCTTCCTTACTAATTAGAATCTTGACTTTTGGGGGGTTGGCAATTGGCCTAGCTTAAATACTACATTTTGGGGCCTCATTCGAAGCTGGGGGTCACCACACAGTGCAGTTCTGGACAATGAGATATAAGCAGAAGTTGGATGGGGCTTCCACAAAATCTCCATAAAAGGGAGAGATGTTCATCCAGGGTGCCCACAAGAGCCCTCGGCTCTCCTTCTTGCCTGGTCTGTGGGTGTGATGGTGGCGACTCCGGCAACCATTCTGTGATCGTGAATTTAAAGGTCTCCCCCTCCAGTAGCAGAGGAGAAAGCTAGATTGAGCTTGGGACCTGGCTTACATCATGTGGATGCTAGACTGCTCTGAATTTCCAACCTTTGCTGTTCTTATTACGTGAGAGAGATGCTTCCCTATTTTGTTTAAACCACTGTTGTTGGGGTTTTCTGTTCTGTGTGGCCAACCTGACTGCCGAATGACGGTGAGCATCTCAGTGCTTACATCAATGCTCCTGAGCGCCATTCGCCTGTGATTTTGTCGGGGTCTGGGGCCAGAAGATCACATGGGACGAAGGGCCACTTTTAAGCCCTATTGCAGCAATCTGGGTGCTAGAGAAGTATCTTTCCCCTCCTTGGGAGGACTAAGAACCCCAGAGAAGGAGGAAACCGAAATACCACAAAGAGCCACATATAAGAGAAGTGGCTGTTCAGGTGCTGACTGGTGCCAGCCCACCCTATTTCATAACTTCTCTGCCTCAGGGTCAGGTAATGTAAGGAGAAAATTAATTGGCAAAACAGAGTTGAATCTGAACTGATAGAAAACAATCATGAAAACACCTGGGCGGCACAGTTGGCTGAGCCTCCAACTCTTGGTTTCGGTTCAGGTCATGCTCTCAGGGTTGTGGGATCGAGCCCCATGTCAGGCTCTGCGCTCAGTGCGGAATCCACTTGAGATTCTCTCTCCCTCTCCCTCTGCTCCTCCTGCTCATGCTCTCTCTTTAATGAATGAATAAATCTTAAAAAAAAAAAAAAAACCCACATAATATAAAACTTACCATCCTAATCATTTGAACTGATTTTCTTTTTAGTATCACTGTTTCCATCAGGTTTTCCTGCTCCCACCTCAGAAGACCAGCCACAAGGAAGGGTTGGGGGGGTGGTCATCTTTGGGGCTCAAGCTGACTGTCATGACCTCTTTATTGAGATGATGGTACAGACATCCAGGCTTGGCAGAAATGAGGGGCTTGTTAAAAGACCTTCCTTTAACATATACAGGGTCAGGCTTAGTGGCTTAGATAGGGGGGTTTACCACTCCCTGGATGGGAAGGGCTCAGGTGACAACAAAGAAGAGATGGAGAGCCTCCCTTTTTAAGCCCAAGGCCACGGAGGAAGCCTGGTAAGAATAGCAAAGGGTGGGAAGTGTGTGCTCTGATCTCTCCCCCCCAGCCAGCTTCTGCTAGGTAAGGCTGCAGTAACAAACAGCCCCACAGATCTGTGTCTCCAGACAGCAGCGTCTCGGCGTCTGGGTGGCTCAGTCAGTTGAGCATCTGCCTTCGGCTCAGGTCATGATCCAAGGGTCCTGGGATCCAGCCGTGCATCAGGCTTCCTGCTCAGTGGGGAGCCTGCTTCTCCCTCTCCCTCTGTGAGCTCTCTCCCTTTGCTCTCTCCCAAATAAATAAATAAATAAATAAATAAATAAATAAATAAAATCTTAAAAAACAAAACCAAACAGCAGTGTCTCTGTCATTTATGTTCCACCTTGGTGGCTGGGGTCAGCTGGGCTTTTCCCTGTGTCCTCTCAGCCTGAGGCCCCGACTGAAGGGACAAGGGACAGCCCCAGTGTGGGCCACACCGTTCTCGGGCCCGGAGAAACAGCAAGAGAGCTGGCAGACTCTGGCACAGGCTCTCAGCACATCTGCTTGAAGGTAACCCATGTCCTGTGTTCTCATGCCACTGGCCACGCCACGTGGCGTGGGGAAGGAGGGTCCTCCCACTGAAGTCGCCCTGTAAGCCACCTGGCCACAAGCAGTGGAGTGGCACCCTCTTTCCGGAAGGGGCCGTTGCCTCCGCTGGCATAAGCCCTTTGTTGCAAGACGAAGGGCTTATGGGGACCAGACCGTAGCAGAGAAAAGCAGTCGTGTCTTCTGTTCACCCAGGTGTGGTCACAACAGGACGGGGGCTGCCCTCACAGACCGGGGTCTCCCCGTCACCCCTGCCCCCTCCTGGAGAACGCAAACACAGCTGTCCACAGACCTTTCTTTGCGGCAGGAGCTGTTTTCCTGAAGCTAATGGGATCAACCTGTTCTGCGCCTCAAACCCGTTTTAAAAGGACTTTCCTGGTTTTTTTCTTTTTTCTTTTCCTTTCTTGGATTGCCGAATAATTTTATAACATACCTTGCACAGAATCAACAGAACCTAGGAAAACAGTTATTAAAGAGCCAGGAAACACTTTCCTCACACTTGTCCTCTTTTATTTCTTCCTCCTTCAGATGGGTCGCTCCTGGTTGGGGCCGCGGCCAGTGGGTGAACCTGGGGGAACGAGCTGTGAGTTCGGGACAGGACATCCGACAAGGTGCCTGGGGTCCACCCTACCTCTAAAGGAGCTGGGACACCTCCTCCCTCAGCCCTCCAGGCAAATTCTTGCTCAGCCCCATTTTGTTAATTTATAGGCTGCAAGGTTCTCCCTTCTCGGCTCTTAGGGCCGCTGGGCTGGTTTAACAATAGGAGCAGGTGGTGAGTTTGCTCAGGGGACATGAGGGGACAGCGAAGTCACTTCAGCCCCAGTGTCATCCTTGGCAACCTTTCAAGGTGCCTAATATTTCACGTTGGAACCCCTGCCCTTGGGCCCCGCGCTGACGGCAGGAAGGTCCCACCTTCCCACCTTAAGCTGTGAAGGCCTCAGCACAAGAGTCCCTTGGGCCCCCAGAGCCAGGGTATAGGAAGGCGCTGGGGAACTCTGGGAAGTGGGGAGGGGTTCTTGGAGGGGGCACAGGAGCTCAGAAAGGGGTGGAAAGAGGGACCCAGGCGAGAGACCTACGCATACAGCTAGAGGCCTCTTCTGTCTCCAGCTGGCCTTGGCCGCTCCCTACAGCCATGGCAGGAAATGGAGAAATCAGCCTGGCTTGTGTCCCTGGGTGGGTGGAGGGCAGGCACGGGAGGACCTGGGCGACAAGCCGGGTCTCCGTCCTCCCATCCCTGTGGGGAAGGGGGAGGGGTGTCTCTGCACTGCTCCCATAAGGTGTCCCTGTTGGGGGCGGGGTGGTCAGCGGAAGGGCCCCAGGCAGCTCGGCATGGGTGAGTGAGTGGGGCTGGAGGTGTCTAAGGAGTAGGAGCTCTTCCCTACTCTCTCTGTCAGCCCACTTCCCAGAACTCTAAGACTGTGGAATCGAAAGGAAGGTGGCCGGGGGGGCCTGGAGACACCACTTCAACCATCTCCTTTGTGAGGCATCCCATGGTTTTCGTGGAGGGGGGCCCTGGGCCCCCTCTGCCATAGCTCTCCCCACAGCCCTGGGTGGCTGGGGACTCATCGGCTCTGGGGAACTCATGACTGATACCAGTGAGAGGTGTGTCCCCTCCCAGGGTGACCTGACCTTTACTAAAGAGGAAAGACTCACGAGAGGCTGGATCACCAAGGGAAGAAAGGGGAGGGAGGTAATTTGAAGCAGAGAGTGCTTCTGCTCCCTCCTGTCATGAAGGTAATACTGGACAGCACCCATATTGGTAGCATATACTAGAATTTGTGAAGCCCTTTCACATATGGAACCTTACTTGCCCCTCCATCCGTTGATAGAGGTAGGCATTTGCAAATGAAGAAAGATCCAGAGAGATCAGGAATGTGTCCAAGGCCACACAGGTGGATGGTGGCAGAGCTGGGACAGGGAGTGGATTCTTCCTTTCTGAGCTAGGTCCTCTCTGGGGTGCTGGCCCGCAGGGGCTCAGCTGGGGCAAAGCCCCGAGAGGCACCTGGAGGTGCCGATGAGCGAGAGATTTGAACTCATGGGACCTGCCCCAGGATCCAAATCCCATCTCTTTCTCAGAAGTTTGCTAACAGCGCAAAGCCTCAATCTCCTTACTAGTAAAGCGAGGATACAACCCCTCCTACAGCCTCCCCTGCCCGGGTTACTGTGAGGACCAGCAATGAGATCCTGTGACTGCAAAATGGCTGCAAACTGCAAAGGGCTGCCCTCATGCTCGATTACAGGAAGCAGGGGGTTTTCTTCTTGAAAAACAAACAAACAACAAACAAACAAAAAAAAAAATCAAAGCAGTTGCAGAAAAACCAAGAGCTCATTTCTGCTTCCCCTCAACTGCCCTTCTGCTCTCTGGGGCCCAGAGGAGAGGATGCTGCTGGAGGCCTGGATTGAGCTCGAGCCTTCCAGAATCCTCCCTGCCCGGCAAGGGCCACCAGCAGAGGCCTGGGCAGCATTTGTCATATGTCCCGAGGCCAGTGCTGGTGGGCCCTGGTCTTCCTTGGGAGGTAGGGCAGGGAGAAAGGAGCCTGGCTCTCTCAGCCTAGGCTGGCCTTGCCTGAGAGCACCAAGGAGCCACCCAGACACACCAGAGAAATGGGGCCGGTCCTCTTGATCCGAAATAATGACTCATTGTAACCGACACCTTTCTGGCCCTTTGCAAAGCGGTGTTCAGAATTCTGTGAGTCTCTTTTCCCCCTCTAATGATCAGTGGCTGAGTTTTCAGGTAATGTTTATCTTTTTCTAGAAACAGGGAGAGACCAGTGGCAGCTCATACGTTGCGTGGGACAGCTAGGCGACCGGTCCCAGGTGGGCAAGGGCCACAGAGGGGTGCTGCTGACATGCCCTCCCGCCCCAGACCCAGGGGCTTGCCCTGAGATGGTTAGGAGGGCCCGCTGGTCTACCTGTGTCTCCTCAGCTGTGTCTGAGGGGGATTGTTACTCAGAACTTGGTAATGGCAGCAAAAGGGATTCGCTGACAGGAAGCTAACCTTTCTACAGGTGAACTATAAACACACAAGCTGTTTTCTATCTCAGACAATATAAGGTTTGTGTCTGGTATTAAGTGCCAATCCCTCTTCAACAGGAGACTGAGAAAGGAATGTTCCAGGCTACATCCTCGACCAGGTTTCCAGCAGATCCGGGTTCTGCCCTTTCTTCTGACCCTCCTCTTGTTCCAAACCATTCTGAATCCCTCCTGGTTCCTTGGAGCTAGTGGCTCCCTTTCTTCTTAGGGCTTGCAGCCTAGGGAACTCTTAGTTTCCCTAATTCCCCAGCATTGGATTTAGAATACAGAGTTCAGCGGACCCATTTTTATAGCTCTGTTTTTTTGCCGTGTGCTCTCCCACAGGCATGCCTGGAGACTGGGGGTGGCAGGTGGGGCTCTGGGCCAGCACATAGTCTGCTAACAAAGGGGGCTGTCCCTGCGGCCTCTTTTCTGCCACCGCCGTGGTAGGTACAGTTCTCCCGGCAGCTTCGGGTCTTGATAGGAAAGGCACACTTTCTGATTACTAGGTCAAAGGGCTTTCCTCTATTTTACAATGGAAGCATTTTCTAAACTGATTACCATGTGACTGTTCACTACCACGTACCCGTATCCACCCCCGCATGTGTTTCTGGAATATACTCACCCAAAGACCAGGCGTGAGGGGGGAATTGGAGGCTATGTGTCTCCTAGCATGGGTTCTAAGGGCTGGTACAGGGTGACCAGGGAGGATCCAGGGAGATTGTTCATGTAGTTACAGTTTTGTTTGAGGGGTTTGGGAATTCATTGAGGGATGGTGTCAAGGTCCTAATCGCATCATTGTGATTGGTTGTAAATGGATTGGGTGCTTCCTTCTCCCGCCCCCCCATTCCTTCTTTCCATCCTCTTCTACACAACCCTGGAGTTATTATTACCCTGCTCTTTGGTGATCAGACCCAAGACATTCCTGGGGGAAGACCCACCATCCTAGGGCTCCCAGCTGGATGGTGACTACTCCTTAGGGCTGGCTTCCCTTGACCTGTATGAAACTGAGACCTCCAGATCTGCCGTCATAGAAGTACCTCTCCCCACTCAAGTCCCAGATTTCTTCTCATCCCTCCCAGGGAAATTGGCTGTATGTTGAAGAGCAAACAACACAAATAAATCTTAAAAGCAGGCAGAGAGAAAAGACCCAACAGACTGGCAATGGACTTCTCTCTCTCTCTCTTTTTTGGCAATGGACTTCTCAATGAAACAGTGGAAGCCAGAAGGAAACGGAAAGATGTCTTCAAAGCTCTGAAAGAGAATAACTACCAAGTAGGAGCCTACAGATCACAACTATCCTTCCAAAATAAAGGGGAAATAAGGACACTTTCAGAGAAGCAATATTTGACCAATCTCATCACCGGCTGATTTGCCCCAAAGGAAATACTAAAAAGTGTTCTTTTAGCATTAAAAGAACAGAAGGAATTTAAATGCAAATGTAATCTGGGACATGCAGGAAGGAAAGAAGAATAGAAAAGGCAAATATGCGTGTAAATGTAAATTAATATTGGCTACCTGTATGACAATGATGATGTCTTGTGGAGTTTTAAATGGGTAGCAAATTAAAATACCTGAAATAACATAAACAACATTTGTTAGGGGATGGTGGGAGATAAAGAAGTTAAAGGTCCTTGCATTATCCAAGAAAAAAAGGGGTAGAAGTACTGATTTGTTATAAGACTTTGATTAGTCAAAGATAGATATTGCAAGCACATGACATAAAATTTTAAAAAAACAAAAACACTCACTGGAAAGAGTGAATCAGGTTGGCACTATAAAAATATCAAATGGATATAAAAAGAGGCCAGAAAGGATCATACAACGGGCAGGGCAAATAGAAGGCAAAGAAAATGGGAGATTAAAAACCAATATAACAATAATAACAATCAATATAAGAAGGATTAAACACTTCACTTAAAATACATAATTGTCAGAGCAAAAAAAACCAAAAACAAACCTAACTACATCCTGCTTACAAGAGACAGGCTTTAAATATAAATATACAGAAAGATAAGAAAGAAAAAAAATGATAAAATAAGTTGCACAAAGAAGTTGGGATAGCTACATTTTTTTAAAAGTTTTTTATTTATTTATTTGACAGAGATCACAAGTAGGCAGAGACAGGCAGAGAGAGAGGAGGAAGCAGGATCGCCGCTGAGCAGAGAGGCCGATGTGGGGCTCGATCCCAGGACCTTGAAATCATGACCTGAGCCGAAGGCAGAGACCTCAACCCACTGAGCCACCCAGGCTCCCCTGGGATAGCTACATTTATATCAAATAAAATCGATTTTAAGGCAAAAACTATTAGTAGAGTTAACGATACTTCATAATAATACAAGGGGCAATTAACCAGGAAGCTGAAACAATTCTATAGTTGTATGAATCTAATTATATTATCCCGAAGTAACCAAAGCAAAAATGAAAGAACTGAAGGACAAATAGAAAAGCCACAGTCATATATTGGGGAGATATTTTTTAGCCATCTCTCTTGGTTATCGATAGATCAAACAGAAAAATATCCAGTAAGGACACAGAAGATTTGAACAAGATGATTAATAAATTTTAATTAACTGATATAAACAGAACACAGCTTCCAAACAACTTCAAGTATACATTATTTGCAAGTACAGATGGAATCTTTTAAAAAACTGGCCCAATGGGACATCACAAACCAAGTCTCAACAAGTTTCACAAGATGAAATGAATATGTTGACGGAGTACACTGGAATTAAGTTTAAAATCAGCAACAACAACAAAAAATTTATTAAAACCTCAAATGCCTGGAAATTAAGCAATATTTTTTCCTAAATAACTGATGGTCAAAGAAGAAATCACAATGGAAATTAGGAAAATTTTTTAACTAAATGATCATAAAAAGGGTACGTTGCAAAATACGTATGATGTAATTAATTCCAGACTTAGAAGAAAATTTATAGCCTTAGACACTTATATTAGAAAAGAAGGGCTGAAAAGCAATGATTCAAACATCTAGCTCACAGGGTTAGAAAAATAAATTCAACCCAAAGAGCAAAAGCCCAAAGCAAATTAAACCCAAGAAAGTAGAATGGTAAAAATAATGAAGATATGAGCACAGATTAATAAAATAGGAAACAGACAAGCAATAGAAAGGAACCGCAAATTTGGTCTTATGAAAATATCCGTAAAATTAACAGGCCCTTGGCAAATTCAATCATGGAGAGAGGAAGAGGGGGAGAGGGGGAGTAAAGGGAGAGAGAGTGGGGAGGGAGGATAGAGGGAAAGAGAGAGAAAGGGAGGTGGAGGGAGAGGAAGAAAGAATGAATAATTGATACCAACAATGAGGTAGGTAATTTAGATTCTACAATAATGGAATAATAATTCTATTATTAGACAGTAAGAAGATATTATGGACAACTTATGCCGATGTGTTTGATAACTTAGAAGAAATGGACCAATTGCTTGAAAAAAAGCACAACTGAAATTTGCCACAAGTAGAAAATCCGGAAACTCAAAACTCTTACAGAAATTGAATCCTTATGGGCACCTGGGTGGCTCAGTTGGTAAGTGTTTGCCTCCCGCTCAGGTCAGGTCATGATCTTGGGGGTCCTGGAACAGAACCCACTGTCAGGCTCCCTGCTCAGTGGGAAGCCTGCTTTTCCCTCTCCCTCTGCCTGTCACTCTCCCTGATTGTGCTTTCTCTCTTTTGGTTAGATAGATAGATAGATAGATAGACAGACAGACAAACAAACAAACAAATAAATAAATAAATAAAATATTTGAAAAAAAGAAAGAGAGAAATTGAATCCTTACTCAACCCAATATGTGCTTCCTGCAAAGGGAACTCTAGGCCCAAACACCTCCAGTAGCAAATTTTGCCGAGCGTTAAAGGAAGAAATAATGGCAGGATTACATGATCTTTTGCAGAAAATAAGAAAAGGGGAAACATTTCTCAATCTGTTTTCTGAGTCACAAACCCTTGCCACCTGATAAGGACATTACAAGAAGGAAAAATTCCAGGCCTATTTGTCTCACAAATATAGAAGCAGAGTCCCCTGAAGAAAGATTAACAAACCAAATCCAGAGAGAGACAAAAGATATTGAATTGTGACTAAATTTGGCTTATTACAGTAATGCAAGTTCGGTTTAGCATTGGAAAAGCAATCGGTTTGGTTTATCGCATTAATGGGATAAAAGGGAAAAGCATAAAATCATCCTAATTGGTGTAGGAACATTATTTAATAAAATTTGACATACATTAATTGAAAGCACTCTTAGGCAAGAAGAAACAGAACCAACAGGATATGTGTGTCTGTGTGTTTATGTGCGTGTGTGTGCATAAGGAGAGAGAGAGAGATTTTAAGCAATTGGCTCAGTGGTTCGTGCAATTACGGAGGCTGATGCATCCCAAGTGCGTAGAGTAGACCAGCAGCGGGAGACCGGGGAGGAGCCCATGACGCGTGGGAACTGGTAATGCAGAGCACCAGTGAGGACCGGATGCTCTGAGAGCTCTTACACGTTGCTGGTGGCGGCGTAAGTTGTAAACTATACGAACACGTGCATGCCCTAGGACCCAGCCAGCCCACGCCTAGCTCTACACCCCCTAGAAATGCATTCATAGGACTCCCAAAGTCATGTATGATGGTGGCCTTTGGGGCTTGATTTTGGACCCCGAAACCAAATGTCCATCATCAATAGAATGACTAAACAAATATGGGTATATTCATACAGTGGATACCAGTCTGCACCGAGAATGGTTAATGAGCCCGGTTGAACAACATGGGTGAAACCCACAAACACAGTATCGAGTGAAGAAGCCAGGCACGTAAGAGCACACACAGCACGATTCTGATTATATAATGCTGGACACCGGGCGAAACTCATGTACGGTGTCAGAGGTCAGGATGGTGGTGACATCTGGGGAGGAGAGAGGGGTAGCGATTGATTGCAAAGGGCGTGGAGAGGGCTTCGGGGATATTGCTCACACAGTTCTGCTTTGCGGGAGAGTTGGCCTCACGGTGCCGCGTCTTTGGGAAATCCATTACGTTTACATTAAAAAAATCAAAAAGTGAGAAAGAACAGGGGAACGTGATCTGGAGATTGCACGGAGAGACAGCTCTTTCCAGAGGGTTTGGTTTCAGGGCAAAACGGGAGGCCAGTGGGCAAGAGGGATTTTTTTTCAATTCAGTCTGGCTTTGGAATACAGCCGTGTTTGCATGCTGGTGGGAATAAAGCGATCAAGGCCGGAGCATGGATGAAGCTGGAGGGCATCCGTGACCAGTGAGGGTGCAGGAAGGGAGCGGAGGCCCGAGGCACAGTCCTGCAGATCACCCAGCGAGGTGTGCAGGGAGCTCACACAGGCCCCCTCCTCCCCAGGGCACCTCTTGTCCTGTTCCCCGGCCTCCCATCCCGCAGGGGGCCTGCCCCAAACTCACACTGTCTCACACCCAAGTGGAGTCTCTGCTTCCGGAAACCGAGACAGGGACCGGAAGGTGCAAGCCAGTGGCCGGCAGCCTGTGGACAAGGTGCAGGAGGAGCTTATGGCCATGCAGGAGGTGAGGGTCCCTGCCCAAAATGGGCTTTGAGGGGAATTCTGTGGATTTCTGCCTCAGGGGCTCCTGTCCCGATTGGTTGGTTCTGGGTACCCCAGGGGATGGCCACCGGGCCTGGCCGCCTGCACCTCCACCCTCTGTCCCATTCCTGACCTGCTTGGGGCAGTGGCTGTCTGGCCACTCACCACTCTCAGAGGACCCTGCGGCCCTCCCAGCGAGCAGGGGGATGGAACCTTGGCTTCAGGAAGGGCAGGAAGTCAGCTTGAAAAAGCACATTCCTTGGCAGGTTAAAAAACATTTTTTTTTTTTCCTGAAGTGTAAAGACTTAACCTTTGCTAGGAAATGGTTGAGGTATTTTCTTTAAATGAAAAGAGACCATTGTAAGTGGAACTCTGGAAAATACACAACATCCTGGTGCCTTTCTCCAGGGCGGTCCGAGGCAATCCTCGTCAGGCCGACTCTGGCCTTTCCTCCAGAAGGTCTCTCCTTGTACTGGTCTCCCGGACCAGTGGACTGGTCCCTGGAAAGGCCACTGGAGTGCCGAGCCCCTCCCTGGCAGGGGGACCCCACGCAGAAGGGGCTTCTTGCTTCCTGCAGTGGCCTCCACTCCAGGCCACGTGTGTAATGTGTAGGCCAAGTGCAAAATGAAAATGCAGGGTTCAAGAACGATTCAGACCTTTAGGATGGTGACAACAGAGCATTACACGGAGCACAGACCGTTCTAGTGAAGGACCCCGTGTGACCCCCCAGGTCCCGAGCCTAGCCTCCACTGGATTCCGATGGATCATATCATTCTCATTCTGTAGGCCAACTTGAGTTTTTGAATCTTCTCTCTTAGGGGGTACCCCCAGGGCCAGACAGGGATGCCAGAGAACACAAGGCAGGGCTCAGGGCTCCCTTCTGGGGTCCCACCCCCACCCCTGCTCCCACATAACCGCAGCTGGCAACAATTTCCCAAGCTGCCTCCTTGCTCGGGTTTCTTTTACATTTCATAGACTGCACTCCTGGGTCGTGAAAACATTCTGGGTTGAATCTGCACTTGCTGGTAACCCAGGGGTCTGGGGTAATCAGGGAACACAGAACCAGCTGCATCAAGTGAGTGCTGGGTTCCCCGATGCTCCTTGAACTGTTTGCAAGCCTTCCTAAAGGGCCTACCGTAAATAGGAAAGTACAAACACATGCCGGCCTTGAAGCGAATTAAAACCATCCACTGCTCTCCCTGACTTTTAACACATACTGGTTTGTGTTGATATAGAATGTACTACCTTGCATGCCATTTACAGGCTTGTGTAGCTCTCGACAAGCTAAGGCCTGAGCATCTGCGTCTTCCTAGGTCCGGGAGACCCACAGCGCCCTACAGCCTGGTTCCCAGGGGGCGGGCTGACCTCACAAGCCCAGACCCTCACCAGAGCTTCGCTGTCCCATGCAGTGGCCACGAGCCACCCGTGGCTCTTGACCACTTAAAACGTGGCTAGCCTGAATTGAGATGTGTCATTCAGGTACAAGAAATACCCGCCTTTAAAGTCTTAGTTCAAGAAAAAGGATGTAAGTAAGATATCTTGCTACTAATTTTTTTTACATTGGTTACATGTTGATCTGGTAGGATTATTTATATTATGGATAACTCAAAATATATTATTAAAGTTAATTTTTCATGTTTCTTTTTCCCTTTTTAATGTGGCGACCAGAGAATTTTAAGTGATATTTGAGGCTTATGTGGTATTTCTATAGGCCAGTGCTGTTCTGAAGCCCCTTCTTGTGTATTTCTATGCCCAAGTGTATGTGAATTTCATACACACACACACACCCCTGAGCAATTGACAGAATCTTGGAAGGAAAACCAAGCCCAGTGAGATCATGTGATTCGTTCCAAGTGCTGCCTCCTCCAGGAAGGCCTCTCAGAATATCCTAGGGTCATCTAATACTACCGAGCCAGGGGCCTTTGTCGGGCTGTGAGTGATCTGTCTGCCTTGTTCCATCATCCAACACATATCTATTGAACACCTACGGTTGTGAGGCCCCGCAGCACAATGACATCAATGTGTAAGCTCTGGAGCTGGATTCAAGGCCTGGCCCTACCACTTATGAGCTGTGTGCCCTTGAATGAGTTACTTATCACTTCATGCCTTGGTCTTCTCATCTGTAAAATGGAACTTAGAGCGTTGATGCAGAATCAGAATGGTGATGCAGGTGTCTCCCTCACAGGCTCCCTGGGAGGATGAATTAGGACGAGGCACAGAGAGAGCTGCGGACCCACCTGGCACCTGGACTTTCCCGGGGCTCAGTTGCCTCTGAGGAAGGAAGTGACAGGACCGAAGGCATCAGGTAAGAGTGGCACCTGTGATCCTGGCAAGGCTCTGAGGCAAAGCAGAGAGACCCTGTCGTGGCCAGGAAACGGCGGCAATCCAGGAAGGTGTCTGCTCAGGATGCCCACCTAGAGGGCCTGGCATAGGCAGGCTTTGGGCGGGGGTCCGGGTTGATGATGGGGAGCTGGAACATGAGTAAGGAATGGACAGTCCTGAATGCAGAGCATTCCCCCAGCTGGAGTCAAGCCAATGGGCAGAGCTGAGGGAGTGGGCCCAGACTACACCCCAAGTCCTACATCGGTGAACGTGCGGTGCTGACCCCATCTTTTCCTTGCAGTCTTGCTCCTCTAAGGCAACCTAATTTGGGTAATGCTCATTGATGAAACACATCCCAAAATGTCGGTGGCTGAATGCAGTAGACTTTAACATTCCCCCCATAAAGGGCTGAGGGGGGTGCTCCTGCTGGCCCGCAGGAGGTGATTCAGGGATCTAGGCTTTGTGGGTCTGGCGGCTCTGCCCTTCCTTACAGCCCAGAGCTCTCTGCGGCCGTCCAGAGAGCAGGCAGGGAGGGGCAGTGCAGCGTGTATGACCTCTTCTAACCACCTTGGCCTGATGGGACCACTCACGCTCCCACTCCAGCCCCAAGAACAAGTCACGAGGCCCCTCCTGCAAGAGGGGCTGGAAAACAAAGGTTCTACTTGATGGAGGAGAGAGCCCCGATTTCTGGTGGCCGTCTCTGCCAGCTCCCACTCTGGGAAGAGCCAAGCCACAGGCCTCCTTTCCCCCCACCAGGTCCCCACCCTTCTGCCACCTGCCGGTCACTGTAGCTGGGTCCTGAGAGGGCGCCTGAAAAAGAGTAAAGGAAAATAACCACGACCCTCCCTGGGGAGTGGCCCAGGCAGACACACTGGAAGGGACAGTGCGCACCACGGGTTTATACTTCAGCCCCCTCCAACCACCCAGGCTTGGCCTGGAGGAACAGAGTTCAGTGTGCAAGCCAGGCCTGCAGTCTGGATCTGGAGAGAGCGTGGGGAGACGGACTAGCTAAGGCTTCTGGAGCTGGCGGTGATCTCAGAGGGATCTCCCGGGGTCCTCCGGGCAGCTCTCCCCATGTGCTTCATCACTGTGCTGGCAAAACCCCAAGTCCCCGACGGTCAGGGCTGGACCGAGGGCAAGAGGCATAGGTGGGATTGGGGGGCAGGATATATCTGGTTATCTGACCAGGCTTCTTACACACCTGCCGGCCGCTGGCGAGGACATGAAGGAGCAAGGCCTGCTGGGCCTCAGGTTGTTCATGATTTTATGGAGAAAATGATCAAACACCGGTACTTCTGTCTGAAGCAGAATATGTGTCAGGTCCTTCCAAGAGGAGGGGTAGATGGTGAAGGCCAGAGGGGAGGGGCTCACATGAGCAAGTCAGGCCTTCCCCTTGGGACAATCACGGAAGGCTGCCTCAAGGCTGGAGCTGCAGAGGACTTGAAGGATGCAGAGGGAAGAAATAGTGTTCCCACATGTGTAGTGTTTTATTATTTCCAAAGCCACAGAGCCAGGCAAGGTAGAGAGGGTGGTGGGGACAATGACCTCTGTTTGATAGGGGAAGAAGCAGAAGCCCAGAGAGGCTAAGCTCTTGGCCCAAAGTTGCACAGGAGTTTATGAGTGAGAATGCAGATGTCAGCCTAGCAGCTCTGGGTTCTTTGTATGGACTCAATAAGCACATTCCTCCCTCAAGGCTGGTCAGGGCTGGTCAGGGCTAGGGCCTCAGGTGTGGCTGGGAAACTCCCATCCAGGGAGCAGATCCTCCCCGGGGGCTTCTCAGGGCTGGGCACTCAGCCTGCCCTACAGAACATGTGTTTCCTGTTTTCCTTTCCTCCCCAGCTTAGGGCAGAGAACAGGGTTTTCCTGAGCGGAAGAGCCTCAAAGACCTGGCCCACTACCAGCTAGCTCTGGCTGAACTGCTTGCTCATGGTTCTCGTTACCCAGAACGATGAACCCCCTCACCCTCCCTCCCAAGAGTCTTTGTGGCCATTACGTCCCCCCCCACTCCCGGACTCCCAAGAGCTAGAATTCAGATCCAGGGCTGGGACTCCCACCTTGGTGTTCTTAGAAGACTCTTCGCTCATCAGCCGAGCTCCTTGGCGAGATCTGCAGATTGTGCTGCTTCGGAACCTAGGATCAGGGTTCTGGGGCAGGTCCTGGCCCCGGGGCTCAGGCACTGAGCCAGGACTCTGGCCAATCCTGCAGCCATTAGAAGTTCAGAGCTGGAGAGCTGCCCCAACTCCTCACCCCCACGCTGTTTCCCACTGTCCCGGAGCAGAGGCTGGGGCGACGTCACCCAGCTGTCCAGCCTGCGTCACGTGAGGCGAGGTGGGGGAGACCTAGTCTGAATCAGACTCAGCATCTTGTCCCACAGTTGGGGCCAGGCACCCCAGCCCCACTCTTTGGATGCAAGAGCAGGATGAAAGCAGGGAAGGGCAAGAGAGCATTCCGGGTCTTCGGACCCCGGTGTGGGCGTGAGCCATGAAGGAGAAAGGCAGGGTTTCACAGAATCAGAATACAGTGCTGGCTACCGTTCTGCTGGGTGGAAAGGCAAATTGGGGGGCGGGGAGGCAGGGATGCGGGTCAAAGGGAACACTATTTTCAGGGATAAGAAGAGTAAGTTCTGAGGATCTAAGTAGGGCAAGGTGACTAGTTAATAACACGGTTTTGCAGACTGGAAAGTGGCTGAGAGTAGATCTAAGTGTTCTTACCACACGAGCTGGGAGTTCACTCGTACCTGTGGGAGGGCACGGCTATATTAATTCTCTTGATCTTGGTACTAGCTCTACAAGGTATATGTGTATCAAATCATCACATTGTACATCTTAAATAGATACAATTATGGTTGTGAGTATTCCTCAATTAAGTAAAAAAAAAAAAAAAAGATCGGTATCGGCCATTGCTCCCCCAGTACACCTTGTACCCTGCCTCAGAGAAGGGGAGGAGAGGGCCTTCCCATTTCCTCACCTGCCCCACCCACCCCACCTCACCTCTGCGAAGAGGGTGCCTCCCCTGCTCAGGCCCTTTCAGCCAGACCCTGGACCTGTGTTTGGGAATGGCTCTTGGTGTGTGTGTTTTGGGGGGTGTTTCTGTCAGACGAGGTGCTGGAATCAAGAGGACTTTGGGGGGTAAAGGCGGGTCTGGGATGTGACTCAGTGTGGGTGCTTGTAGGGGCTCGTGAGATGTGACAGTCAGGCCTGCCTTGGCCTATAGCCCAGGGTGGGGGGAAACCACCTCTGATGACCCAGACTTGGGGCTTTGAAAAACCCCCTTCCTCACCAGGCTTTAGGCTCTCGGGCAGCCCAGTTTATTAGGGACAGGTTTATCTGGGGCTTATTTAACTTGTTAAGATAATTGTGCCAGAGGCCACAGCCTTGAGGCCCCCGCCTGAGTAATGACCCTCCTTTCATCTCTTAGGACTGTGTCCCTTCGCAGAGCTTCCTGGGCCTTCGCGCTTGGGTCCTTCCAAGGCCTCAGGAGGGGCCCTGGCGATGCTTTCGTGTGGTCTCATGTTTTCGTTACACTTGCAAAAGGATGTTATTGCGACCACAGCCATTGGAGGCTGCTGTTTCTTTTATCCCGAGGTCCCCTCTGTCCCCCATGCTCCCTCTTTTCTGGGGGCGGCGGGGTAACTGGCAGCATCTTGGAGATCCGGCTTAGGGAACCCGGAGCTGGGGACGCGTTTGGAGCAGGCCCGGGGCCTGTACAGGTGCGCAGGCAGCCCACATGTGTGATATTTCACGAAGGAGGCCCTGGGTCCCTGCTGGGTAATGTGAGGGTTATTTGAGGAGGAATGGCTTCCAGGAACTCTCAGACGACCCCCCAGTGCTGGCCCAGCTGGTGCAGTGGGGCCCGGGGGGGGGGGTGTTGTAGGGCTCTCAGGAGGGGAAGCGTGTGGGAAGCCCTAGAGAAACAAAATTTGAAAAGTCCAGAGCCGGAAGGGAGTCCCCGGGGAAGTTCTTTTCATCTTATAAAGCATATGAAACCTGTTAAAGGTTTACCCCCAACTGACACCAATCTTAAGAATTCACACGACATCAGTCGTGAGGCTGAAACAAACTTGTCTAAACTCTGCGTGACAAAGCACGAATTTCCCTCAGCCATGGTAGAGAAAAGGCCATTCTGTACTCTCCATGGAAAATGGCACGAAATCGCGGGCATGTGGTGAGCCCATCAGAGAACACGCAGCCAAAAATATAAAAGTATTGTAAAGGTGTGTCAGGGAGTTATTAAAATATTATTTTTCTCGGGTGCCTGGGTGACTCAGTTCAGTTAAGCGGCTGCCTTCAGCTCAGGTCATGATTCCGGAGGCCCAGGATTGAGCACGGCTTGGGGAATCCCTGCTCTGCGGGGAGCCTGCTTCTCCCTCTCCCTCTGCTGCTCCCCCTGCTTGTGCTCTCTGTCAAATAAATAAATAGAATCTTTAAAAATAAATAGATAAAATATTATTTTTCTGGTGTTTGCCTGTCACCTTTTAAAAATGAAGGAGTTGATGTGACTTCTAGAAAAGAATGAGAAGCATTTTAAAGAAATAAATGTTCACTTTTTTTTTTTTTTTAGAGAGAGAGAGAGAGATGGGGAGAGGCAGAGAGAGAGAGGGAGAGAGAGAATCCCAAGCAGGGCCCGATGGAGGACTCGATCCCACAACTCTGAGATCATGATCTGAGCCAAGATCAAGAGTTGGATGCTTAACCAACTGAGGCACCCAGGTAGGTACTCCATAAATGTTCACTTTTTAACCTAGTTTTGTAATTTTGTGTTTGGCTTCTTAAAGAAGGCCCCCTAAACTGGATAAGTTTCTGGTCCCCAAAACTTGGGTCCTCCTGCTGCTGCCGCCATTTATCTGTGGGATGGGGTGAGGGGAAAAGGGGATTGCCTTGAGATTCCCAGGAAGGGGCCCTGAATCAGAGAGGCAGGGCTGGGGAGGGCCTACTGAACTTGGCCACTGCCCACACACTCCCCGTGGCCCCGGAGGACCTGCTCAGAGAGCTGGGCTCCTTTGCAAGGCCCCTTGGGCTGTCAGAACTTCCAGAAGGGAAGAGCTGGTATCCTAAAGGCTCTTAGATCTCACTTCTCTCACTTCTTGTGTATATGCAGGCAGTACTGGAGGGCCACACAGAAAGGAAGGGCATTTTTACACCATTGTCAAGTTCAACTGAGTGATTATTTTATCATGTTCATCTCTCCTACACTGAAAGCTCCTCGAACAGGGATCTTATTTGTCTCACTCACCACTGTATCCCCAGCACCTAGCACAACGGCATACAGTGGCGCTTAATAAGCCTTTAGCAAAACAATGCATTGAATAAATTAATAAATGCACCAGGGCAGAGGCAGGAAGCCAGGCAGAATCTTCTGTCATCTCTAAGCCCTGTGCCATAGGAAGTCCCCTGCAGACTTGTGGATGGTGTCTGTGTGTCCCTGGACACATTCTGTGCCACAGACGGGGACTGGGGGGGCTGCAGCAGGTAGGGTCCAGGGGTGAGGAGTGATCAGTGCTGATGAGGAAAGAGGAGGGGTGAGGTAATGAGGATGGATGGGAGAGCTAGCAATTCTCATGAAATCAGAACCCTCACCCTGGAAACCAGGAGGAACTGAGAGGCCTTGGTGAGGTTGGCATCAGCCCTCTGGCCAGGGTGACTGGGGCAGGACATACCTGACCTCGCTGAAGTTCAGAGCTGGAAAGCACCCAGAGTTCACCTGGAATGCTGAGTTCCTCTCCACCAGAGCCCTTCGGGCATCACCCTCTCCCGTATTAATGTGCGTGAATGTGTCTGGGACAGGGGGTGTCGTCTAAGGGATGAGGAGAGCAGGGCCCTTGGTTCAAAACACCTGCTTTTGCTGGTTTTCTATATTCTAGTCCCTCAGTAGAGGGTCCCACCAGCAGAAAAGACTTGGAAGCCACTTACCTAGAACAAGTCATTGCAAAGCCAGTTTTTATTAGACTCTCTGTGTTTTTAAAATATCACACATCCACAGTTTTTTGGTTCATATTTTTAAAAATTAATATCAGAGTAAGTTCTGTTTTGAAACCACCCAGATAAATTATATGCCATGTTACAATTCCAACTAGAACAAAGGGACACTCATTTAGAAAGCTTTGTGTTTGTGTGTTTCCATACTTCTCAAGAGGGGTAAGAAAACGCCGATCAACATAGCAAACCTTCTTCTGAAGCTCTAGTTCTAGTTCAAAGAACACGAGAGCACTGAGACGGACACAACCTTGGTGTGGTGTGGCAGTCTCTGGCCGTCCCTGGTGACGGTAAAGGCTTTTATTCAAACGAACAAAAAATAAATGCTCACTATCAGTTAAAAGGTCTCATTCTTTGCCACTTCTGCCAGAAAAAAATTTGAAAAGCTTTTCTCAAACTTATTAAACAAGAGATAGATCCACCCCCCCACCCCCACGGTCATGGTGTCAAAAGAACATATTTGCTGTTAGTTTATAACTTCTCCATGTGCTGTTGCCCCAAGTGGTGTAGAATCAGAAAGAGCTTGCAGTGGGAAAAATTTGCACACGAATTGTTAATGTGCAATTGTTAATGACATAACAAGGACATCTTTAATTTTTTTATTTTAGGGTAGTACTAAACAAAATCAACTAACATTTCATTTTCACAGTTAATTACCTTCTCCTGTTATCTCTTGAATAAATCCTGCAAATAATTATTTGAGTAATTATTTTAAAATTTTTGTCTCCTAATCATTTGTTCTGATATACTTAGATGTTTATATTTCTACAGATGTTTCATTTAATGTTTAACTGCTCATTAATTTTTGAAATGAAGATAAATGTAATGTTTCGTCTCACTGACTTAAAAATGTATTAGTAATTCTGAACACTTAAAATACACGTTAACTCAGTGTTTGGGAGTTACGCAAAAACTAAGGACCGTTCATACTGCGATCACTATGTGAAAAATAACCCTGTTTCACGCGAAGGACAGCACTAGTATTCAGAGAAATTCAGGGGACTTACTTCAAGGTCACATGGCTATCTAGGGAGTGGCAGAGTACGGCATTCGAATCCAGCTCTTCCCACGCTAAGTCTCTAGTTTTTGTCCGCCTGACTCTGCCTCTGACCCAGGAGAATGGTGTAGGTTCTCCTCATCTGTGTCCTCGGTCATGTCTCTGCTGAAACCCCAGCCCTAAGGTAGGAACGTGAGGCTGGTCCCACGGCTGTTAGAGATGCCAAAACCGTAGGGCCCCATACCTACTCTCTTTTGCTCCCAGGGACTCTAAGGGCCACATGGCATGGGGAGGGGGGATGGCAGGGCCCACGAAGAGGGAGTAAAGGGGGCCAAGAGCCGGTAAGTCAGAAGGCAGCCTTCGGCCCTGGGGCAGGGGGCCAGATGCACAAGCAGGTGATCTCTGGGGTCCGTTGGCACATCGTGGTTGTGTGATTGTGTCCCACACTCTGCTATGCTGTGGTCTCGCTATTGGCTGAGGTGTTGCAGGGAGTGGAGGCCGCCGCTCACTGCCCAAGCCCTGGGCGACATTGTGTGTCGCGTGTGTCCTGTGAAGGCCCTGCTTAGGGCTCTTTCGCAGAGAGACCCCAGGGTCCGTCCTGGGGACCCTGATAAAGCCCATAGCTCCACACTGGGTCTGACTTGCTCGCAAACATCCCTTCCCCATCCGGGGGCGGAGGGCCCCGCTCCTGCGCAGGCCCAGCTGCTGACCGCTCTGCTAATTAATGACTGCTGATGGGCCTGAGAGGTGCACTCATTATGCCCAGTAGAGATCAAAGCCAGGCCCAATAATCTGCTAAACGAGATGTCAGATTAGGGCATTCTTCTGGGCTATTAGAAAGATTTTTCTCCTTGGGTAAAGGCCTGTCAGGGTGTATGACCCCGTCACCCACCAGGAGCCAAGCCTCAGGGAAGCTCTGCAGCCTCCTTGCTCCTCTTACTTGGAATGTGGCCATTTAATGGGACAGTCCCACTCTAGGGCCCAGGGATGATCCCAGGGATGACCCCACAAAATGGGGAGGGGGTCTCCCCCTAGGAGAGTCATTTTTGGGCACAGTCCCTTCTGCTTCTTTGTCCTTGGGGGGTCTTGGGTGATTAGGAAGGACTAGCCCTCCTTGGGTCCCTGTGCCTTCAGCGATATTAAGGACACGCTGCCTCAGTTTACCTCCCAGGGCTGGGGGGCGGGGGGGGGGTCGAGTTTTGTGTTGATACCACTCCCTTTTCTCAGGAACTAGCCCCCAAGAGCCTCAGCCCAAATTTCTCACCCCAGGGGTGGGGATGGCGCCCTGGTTTTCAGTGTTGGTGCTAATAGCTATTCACGGCTCCCATTGATCAAATGCAGGTTCGGGCTCCATGCTAAGTGAGTAAATTCTAATTTTATTTATCGCCTGAAAGTATTACAAGTTACGTATATTAATTAACACCCTCTACAATACATGAGGAGAGAAGGCGGCTCTGTAATTTGTCCAGCTTAATTTAACAGACCCTCCAGAGGTGAGTCCTGATTGGCTGAAGTCAATCCATAGAGACAAGCACATGACTTAATTTTGGCCAATGAGAGAGCAGTAAGCACTAGATTTGTAAAGGAAACGGGGTGCGGGGGTGGGGTGGGTGGAGCTCTTTTTCTCGATGGGTGGGGTGGGGTGAGAATGGGAGGTGTGAACTGCCGAAGCCATTTCTCTCACCAGAGAACAATCTGGAGCTGCTGGAGAGATGGTTAGCATAAGACCACATGGGGCTAATAGCGTGCATCTTTGGAACCATAATTGGTGCTATGGGATAGAACGAAGCTAAATGAGGGACTGTGTTTTCTTTATTGTTTAAACCAATTTGAGGTGGGCTTCCTGGGACTTGGAAACACAAGCCAGATTCCACTTCACCTGTCCCAGAGGAACCAGACCTGCCCAGTGGCTCTGGCCTTCACCAGATGAGCCCACCTGGAAAGCCAGGGGACTGTTGAAAGTAGTCATGGCGTTGGCTGCAGTCACCACTTCTCCTCATGGCCACTGTCCAAGCTGCCACCTCAGCCAAGCCTGGCTGTGACCTCACCGGTCACTTCTGCTTCTCAGAGACAGCTTCACCTGATCACCCATGGTACAGGCTCTCCTCCCTATCCCCCACCAGCCTCATCTTGCCTGGCATGTTGGGATGACCAGACACCACCCATGCCCATCCTAGCCCTCTGGGTTGCTTAGGAAAAGTTTCCATTGTGAGAAACAGACACCCAGAGTGACAGTGGCTTAAACAAGATAGATGGCTATCTCTTTTACACATAACATTCTGGATACAGGGTCCACCGCTGGTCTGACAACTTGGTTCCACCAGTGTTCATTTGTTCATTCACTTTTTATACATTGATCAACTTTGCCAGAGATTTATCTACTTTATCAGTTTTTTCAAGGAACCAGTTTTTGCTTTTATTGATGCTTGCTATGCCCATTTTCTATTAGTCTCTGTCCTCATTTTTACTGCTTTCCTTCTACTTTATTTGGGTTTACTTTGTTGTTTCTCTCTTCCCTAATCTCTTGGAGCTGGTCACTTAATTCTTTATAGGTTGTGACCTTTACATCTTTTCTTATAGGAGCTATAAATGAAAATGCATTTTTCTCTTTAACATTCTTATAACTGCATCAAGAAATGTAGAGATGTTGTTATTTTAATTATTGTTAGGTTCTAAATATTTTCTCATTTCTCATTTCCTTATAATTTCTTTAATGTGAGTTATTTGGGATGCATTTATAAATTTACAAAATAATATTTGGAAGTTATTTTTGCTATCAATTTCTAATTCATGCATAACAAATGGTCGGTTTTTATAACTATTTCAAGGGAAAAATATAAATAGTACAATGACTGAGCAAAGGTCCATTAGACTAAGACTGTCAGTTTAAGTAATTTCTAATTAAATCTCCTTGATATCTCAGTTACAGAGAAATCTGCTATGATTGTGGAACTATCAGGTTTTCTTTTGTAATTCTGTCAAACTTTATATATTTTGAAGTCAAGTTGTTAGGTATCTACATTTACAGATTTTCATCTCTTCCTGGTGAGTTTCCTTTCATTAATATGTATTGAACCTCTATCTCTAATGATGCCTTTTGCCTTAAAGTCTATTTTTTCCAATACTGATATTATTCTACCACTTTTCTTTCAATTGTTCTTTTTCCTGCTATATCTAACTCCATCCTTTTACTTCACTTTTTCTGCGTCCATATGTTTCACTGTGTCTCTTATAAATAGCATATAGTTAGATTAAAAACATCTGATTGAACCATCTCGGGGTACATTGGCTCATGCACATTTATTGTGACTTCTGTTGTATTTGTTTGTCTGGGAATATCTTAATTTCTTCTTCAATTTTGAAGGATAGTTCTACTGGATATGAAATTCTTGATCGACAGTTTCTTGTATATGACGAGTTATTTTTCTCTTGCTCCTTTCAAGATTTTTTCCTTGTCTTTTGACAGTTTGACTATGATGTAAATAATACAATGTAATAAGTCTAGAAATCAGATTCTCCTCTCCTTAAAGGGGTTATTGTTGTTATCATTGTGCCATTGCTGCTTTTTGTGTTTAGTGACTTTGCTGGACTAATTGTGTAAAGTCTGTATTCCCTGTATGCAACCATTAAAGTCTCTGCTTGGTCAGCCTAGTGCTCAACTAATGATTGGTCAGAGATTTCCTTATATGCTTTGAACAAAGCTTTCTAGATTTTTCCACATTGACACACAAAGCTCTAGTACATTCACCTTAACCTATGTGTAATATTCCATTGTATGGATAGATCTCAATTTATGCATCCTTTTATCTGTTAGTGGACATTTAGGTGATTTCTAATTTGTTGACGTTATGTAGAAAGTGGCATTGAATGTCTGGTTCATGTGTAAGGGCTTTTGTTTGTTTGTTTTTTACCATGTGTACTTGGATGTGTAATTGCTGGGTGATAGAATGCATACATATCTTCAACCATAGGAGATATGTCATACTTGTCATACTGTTCTCCAAATAATTGTACTCATTCATGTATCCATTATCAGTGTAGCCCATTTGGTGCTTGGTTTTTTAAAATTAGCTTTAAAGCTTACCTCAAAAATCTCCTTCATAGAGCCTCTTGGGATTCTCAGGCTACAAGTAATCGTATTCTTTTGTACCACTGGGAAATCCTGTTCTTTTCTGTCCTGTTACATTATCTTCACTTTGCCTTGTGCCATTGTTAGTATGGATGTCACCTCTCACCAACAAGATTCCATTTTCTGAGACCACATGGACCCTGACTGGATCCTCAGAGCATCTGCCCCAGGAGTTCCTGAACTGAATTGTTCACGATTTCAATACCTGATTTCTGGAGCTGATACAGGTCCCGTCCTACAGGGGAGCCTTCAGCTTTCCCTCTTTCTCCCCTGAGGAGTTCACCTCAGCTAAATTCATCCACTATCATTGAGCACCCAAGTCTGGAGGCACTCCCTCTGGGATGGGTGGGGGCTGCGATCAAGGTTGTCTCCACATAGAAGTTTTGGCTAAACTCCTCCTCAAGGCTTCCTCATGAACTACCACTCAGGCAACCATCTTTGATTGTGGGGGGCTATTCATCTGAGATTTGGAGTAATTTGGACAGGGCTGGGAGGAAGTTAGTCTTGGCTAAGGCCATCTTCCCTCATGGAAGTACAGAAAGATGGTGAGAAGATGATGTGGGGAGAGAGATTCAAACAGGACATTTAAAATCACAGATGCTCACCCATTCACACATAAACAACCACTTTGCTGGTCACCACTTATTCTTAGCCAGTCCTTGAAGCTGTTTCCCCAAGGACCTCTCCTGGTCACACCTGGTTCCCATTACTGTATCTACTTGAAATCAGTAAAGCTGCCTTTTCTTCAAAAGTACCGTGAAGCACGGTAATTCACTCTGACCTGCCCCAGGGCTTTCCAGAGTGGCTCGTCTGACACTTTCACCAGATCGGTTATCCACAGTCCCTCATGGAGGCAAAGTCTGTCTGTCCAGACAGAAACAAGTAATTGGCCGGCCAGTTGAAGTTCAGCGCATAGCCCCATGGGCATTTCCACCTGCCCTGCACACTTGGTGGGCAGTCTCACCTCGTGCACCATGCCCTGTATGTGGCCATGTTCGCCTTGGGCACAAACGGAGCTGCCTTGTCCTTGCCTGGGCCCCTGGATGAAAGTCCCCCTCTTTCATCAATAGAAAAGGACCGGGGAGAGCTGGGGGTTGGTTACCTTTGGGGGGAGCGTGCAGCTCTCATAAAGAAAGGGGCTGTTCTCTCCCTTCCAACGGAGAAGGGAAGGCAGCCCTTTCTCGTCCTTACAGCCTAAGGAGGGGGACACCAAGCCATCTGTTCTTAAAGGCCCCATTATCCATGTTTCCTTGTTCAGAGATCATTTGCCCACATTTGAATATCTTCAGAAAGTAGTAAAAAAAAAAAAAAAATCTTTTGAAGGTGCTCACAAAATGCTTTTTAGATTTTGAAGGGGAAATGGGAGGAGGGAGTTGCTGGGGTGCCCCATGTGAGCTGAGCAGGAGAGAGGAGGTTAGGAGAACGCTGGCAAAATGGAGAGGGGGCAGCCCCTCTCCCCCAGTTTGGTAAGGCCAGGGCTCCTGTGTTTTCTGTGCGTCCAGATCAGGTAGCTGGACTTGAGTCCCCTTGCTGTTAGCCCCCTTCCTGTCCCTTCCTCCCTTCCTCCTATCCCTCCCCACACCAGCCTGCTGCCCACTGAGTGAGAGGCACCAGCGGCAGGAGGCCCAAGAGTCAACAGTCTTTGGTCCTTGCAGGGCCCTTCTGAGGCACCCAGACCTGCACCCATGGGGGCACCAGCCCGTGGGTGTCTGCCCCCACCCAAAGGGACACCAAAGCTCATTGGGCTTAACCAAATAATGAGCTGTAGCAACCACCCCTGAAAGGACTTCATTCTAGGTTAGAAGATGTTTGCGCTTCTCCATGTCCGTCTTTTTTGGGATGAGCTAGCCCTGTAGAAAGTGGCAGGGGCCAGGGGGTAGTATGTGGAGATTCAATCTCCAGATTCCTTCTCCAACTCAAGCAACCACAGCTCTGGCCTCTCCTGGGAAAGGAAGGAGAACAGACACACAAACAGGCAGGACTGAGTCCTAATGAATAAACCCAGATGGTCCTAGAAACTCAAGGAAATGGAAAAGTACGGATTGGACCATCATATAGACAAGGGGGCTTTTAACCAAGGGGAAAAGGAATTTGTCATAGTATAGATAGGGGGAGAGGAAAGAAGTAAAACCATTTTTCTGTTTATTTCCTATGGAGACGGTTAGATTCGGGAATTCTTTCTTTAAGGATCAGCACCCAGTTCTATAGATTCATAAGCCCCCGATTCGTTTAACGGAGCCACAAAGGTGAAACACAGCTACGAGTCAGGACAGCTTAGGGCTAAACTTTAAAGATAAAGCTTCCAAAAGGAGACTTCGTACTGGGGAAATGATTTTTGAGGAGACATGGATGCAACAAAGTTTGCATGTGGGCACTCCAGCAGAAATTGTCATCATTGTGGCAAAGGGCCAACGAGATGCTGCAGGAGGTCAGGGAAGGCTGCGAGCTACGACCACAGAACAAAGGAGCAGGGGTTCTGAAGCTCGAACGAAGCGAGGGGTGAGTGGAAGGAAGAGAGCAAACACCGAGGAAGGCAAAGGTGTCAGGGAAGGAGGCTGGTCTCCGCACTGCCTCTGTCCCCATTCCCGTTCCTTCCCTCACCCACTCTGGCAAGAGGAATGCCCACGAAACAATGACTCATGTGGTCCAGTCTCCACGGCGTTGGTTCAGAAGAACAGTTTGGAAGCCAAATGTTATGTCATTATAACTTCAGTTCTTTCTTTGCGTTTCTCAGTCATGAGAGGGGATCCTTCCAAGTCTTCCCCCCATTTCTCTAGTGGCCTCTGCGCCTCCCCGGGGCACAGTTCTCCTTTCTCCGCTGCCGGTAATGCCACACCTCACAGCTACCCCAGGCCTAGCCCAGTGCCTCTTGGATCTTCCTCTCTTCTCCCCTTTTACTTCCCATTCGGCTTGCCAAAGTCCCAAAGAACCACTTTGCAGGCAGGGGTGTCCTCAAGGGTGGGAAGGAAAAGCAAAGACGTGGGCCAGCTGGAATCCCCCTAGCAGGAAAGGGGAGGGGGTGCTTGGAACAATCACTGGTAAGTTATTTCATCCTGTTTAACAATAAGTATGTAGGTTCTTTACAGCCAAATGACCCTGATGAGGACACTGTGTGACCCAGACTGAGTTATTTAACCTCTCTGAGCTGCAGGTTCTTTTAGATTTAACTGGGCGTGATGATTTCTGCCTCATGGAGGTGGCCGGGGAGAGTTGAATGGATGACCCATGAGAAACAGTGTCCCTTTGAACCCAGTGGCTAACCACATCTCTCTGCGGACCCCTGAGAACACAGAAGAACAGTGCCTGCAGGTCAGGAGATATGATTTCCTCAGAGCCCCCCGGAGTAGGGGCTCCTCTGGGGCCAGGACCTTCTCTCAGCTGCTGTGGGCTCTCTCTGATTGCCTGCGCCACCCTCAAGACCGGCTCAGCTGTCAGGGGCTTTCTGTTTTCCTCTGATGTCAGAGGAAGCCTCCGTTTTATCTGAATTCTCAGTTAGTCTGATTTGGTAACCGCTCTGTGCCCATCGAGCCCCAGGCCTTGCTAGGGGAGCCGCTGGCATTATTTTAGAGATGTTGGTCTGGGGGGCTGGTTGGGAAACATTCCTTCTCAGACACCCAGGCAGAAGGGCTGCCTTGTTTGGGCCAGCACCCTAAATCTCCAAGCCGATGCCCCTCTCTGGGCCCAGAGTCTCTTTACTTGCCTCATTCCCTTTTGCCCCTGGGCCGGGTCCCCTGGGTCCTCTCAGGTGGCTGAGAGGGCAGTCCTTCCCGTTTGCTCCCTCGGATTGCGTGGAAATGTGGGCTTGTGGTGGACAGTTGCCCAGGTGGACAGTTGAGGGACAGGCAGACAGGCAGGATGGACATTACCGTTCCATCGCTGTGGGCCGTGACGTGAGGCTCCTAGGATTCTGGCCACTGCAGGCGAGCACCGTGCCTGACACACCGTGATTGCGCCACAAAAATGTGTCAGGTGGCTGTTGATCTAATGTGTTGGGTTTTCTTCATTCCTGGGAGTCACAAGGGGGAAAAGGCCACCTGCCTACTTCGTTCTGTGACAGGGCCGGCACAACCGCGAGATAAACAGTCGACGCTCAGTATCTCTGTGGGCGCTCGCCCAGGATGGGGGGCTGCTCTGACAGGTGGGCATCGAGTCACCTTTTCACGGTCTGGGGACAAAGGGACCAGTGTTCACAGGATGGGAAGGGCTGAGGAGTGGGGAGGGAGAAGCCGTTTAACTCACTTAGCCAATCTGCTGTTTGGAAACACAAACAAATAACGAGTGGGCTAATTACTAATGATAACAAGGTTTGAGTGTTTTCAACACATACCGGTTATTTCCTTCGGGTCTCCTGGCAGCCTGCCTGGGAGATGGGACAAGGATTCCTCCTGGATAAGCGGACTACAAGGCAGAGAGGTGGGGGATCTTGTGTAGGTTTACACAGCCAAACTCAGATCCAAACCCGGGCCTGAGTGTCACCACCTCCAGGCAGGCAGCCCTTGTCCCTGCCCCGTGGGCTCCCTCCAGGAGGGTGTAGAACAGCAAGGAAGCTGGTGGTCACTCAGTGTGTCACTTTCTCCCACTAGTAGAGAGGGGACCACACTCTGGCACCTGCGGGAGGAGAGGCTCACCCCAGATCTCTGAAAATTCCTCACTCTGGCCCTGGGCAGGCCCTTTGGACCCAGGAGTCATTCTGTCCATGAACTGAGAAGTGGGATGGGGCAGGGGCAGGGGCCTTGGAATGGGGGGGTCCAGGGGCTCCAAACCCAGGCACTTAAACCCCATGACTTCAGATGGATCACATTCTATGCCTGGGCTTCATTTCCTCCAACTAAGGAGGGAAATGGCTGGGAAGGGGCAAAAGAATTCTAATTTCTTATTTGTACTGTGAGTTTCTTACACTTGCCCCATGTATGTTCTTCTATCTCTGTGGCCACAGAAACCCCTCCAGACCAGCCAGGAAGAGGCCGTGCAGGGTTCCCTAACCCTTCCTTACCCTTCCTTCCTTCCCTCCCACCTTCCTTACCGCCGATGGCAGGTGAGACACGTGGGGGCTGGAAAGGGACTAGCTTCTCGGCAGGTTCTGCACGGCCAGAGGCCTCTTGCACACCTCTAGAGACTTCTGCAGTCTTCCGAGCGCTTTACACCCCTCACCAGGCACGTTGGCACCCCATCTTACAGCTGGCGAGGCTGGGGTCTGGAGGAGAAAGGAATGCTAGTGAATTCCTAGTCCCTGCCCAGGCACTCTCGCACCTTACTTTGCCCCAGTACAAACCCTATGGGGTCATCATGACTGTACCCATTTGCTGCTGCAGTAATGAGGCTCCAGGTAACTAGACCACGGTCACACAGCTCCCAGGAGGCAGAACTAGGCTGATCCCTTGGGGGGATCTGACTGTAATGCCCGTGCTTCCTTCGCCACGAGGCCAGGCCAGGCGCCCACTCACGGCCAGCCTCTGGACTCCAGCCCAGGGCTCTTTTCTTGGCCCACATTCCCCTTGTTCTGTTCTGAGGCTTCAGAGGATGCTCAGTTAGGAGCCAGCTCTGGGTTTGCCTTCTCGGGGGCTTCTATTTCCAGCTGGTTCCCATGGGGCTCTCACTTGGCTTCTTGGAAAGAGAGACCCATGGGAAGTCTGTGCCCGAGAGCTGGCCTCGGGGCCACTGAACTCCATCTTGGCCCTTCCTGTTTGGAAGAACCAGGTCCCGTTAGCACAGTCCTGCTTCCCACCTAGGAGCCCTTCCCCGTGGCAAGAGCTGTCAGGCCAGGAAGGGCTGTGCAGGAGGCTCCTGACCTGTCCAGCCTGCCTGGGGAGGCCACGTGTCCCTCGGGGCCTGGGAACCCCTTCTCCAGGGGGCCAAGGTGTTGCTTCCGTCGCTGGCCCTGTGATTCAGCGCTCATTTCTGTGGTCCGGGAAGCTGGGGTGGTGGACAAACGAGTAGGCAAGGGTTAACTTAATTTTGGCTGTTATTCCTTTTTGGCCTCTGCAAGTCAGCTTAATAGGATCTCAGCTTTCCTGTTGTCTCACCAATGAAACAGAAACCAGACCACAAGGGGGTCTGGAGATGGTTAAACCGTGATGCCTCCCGGTGGGCTGCAGGGCCTCCTTGGAGATATCACTAGGAAATGACTGCTCCCCTGTCGCCAGGGTGAGGGAAGGGGCAGGGAAGTGGGGGCTCCCCGCAGAGGGGAAGGAAGGCGGGTGCGGGGTCCGCAGACGTCTGCTGGGGTCCCCACACCACCACCTTGATATCTTCGAGTCTCAGCCTGCCTGTTGGGATTCTACGCGTAAAAAAGCGCTAAGCTTGGCACAAAATCCGCCTAACTCAGTAACTGTCAGCCCCACCGAACTCCTGGCTTTTCTCTTTCCCACTCCCCTACTTCCTGGGCCTTTGCAATTCCTCTTCTTGCTTCCTGAAGCAACCTCCTTCTGCTCATTTCCTGGCCAGCTCCTCCTTCAGGTATCAGTCCGAATGTTGCTTCCTCCAGGAAGCCCTCTGAAACTGGGCTGGGGGCCTCATGGTGCCTGAACTTCCCCCTCCAGTCTCGTCTGGGGCCCTCCCCGCCTGTATCACATGTCTCTGGTTTCTGCAGGGGCCCCCCATTCAAATGCAGGTCCTTCACCTTGGAGCCCTGGCAGTGGGCCCTGCCGAGGGTCTGAACCATTCACCAGCTTGGGAGGGAAAGAGGAATGGGCAGGGAGCGGGGAGGGACAGGTCAGCAGGGCTCTGACCCACTAGGGTGCCCTCTGGGAGCCACGAGCAAGGGGATTTAGCCAATCCCGAGGTCGGGATTCTCTTGCCAGGATCGCTTTGCTCTCCACAGTGGTTTTCATTATTTTTCATTTCCAGACTATTTTGGAAGCTGGCTGCCATGGGAACTGAGTCTTTGGAAAGCCCCGGCCTCTTTTCCCCTCCTGCCCCCACCCCTCCTTCCAGCTCCATTCCCTCTTAATTGGTTTTTAGTTCCCTGGCTTTCAGGCTGGTCTGTTTATTTTGATTGCAACTCCACAGAACAAATCTTTAATGAAGCAGCTTGTGGGGAGAGCCATTAGCAGCTGCCTGCCCCCAGGGAGTGGGGGAGGTGCCGGGCCAGGGCCCCAGCCTTGGCAGCCTGGGAAGGAGGCAGTGGCCAGACGTAGGGTGGCAGTGGGCGTTTGGGGCCCACGGTTCCTCCAGGTGTAGTCCAGAGATGAAGGCACAGAGCTTGCCCTCCCCAAGCTGTCTGCTGCCTCAGCTAGAAGGGCCCCATGGCCCTTCTCAACAACCCAGGGGCCTTCACAGGGCTCCCCCAGTCCTCCCAATGGGCCTGAGGGGGTGCACTCCACAGATTAGGGGAAAGGGCTCAGAGAGAATGACAGACCCAAGTCACCTGGCCGTCATGCCTATAACTTGTTCCCTTGGACCACGTTTCTTAGCGGTGGCACTCATCCTTAGACCCGATTGGCAACTATGGTCCAGATCTGGGTTTTGTGGGACAAATGTCTCCTTGATCAGTGCCTTGGTTTCTCTATCTCTCTGGCTCTAGTGTAGAGGCTTTGGGGCCTTAACTATTTATAGGGCCGTTTCTAGCCCTGGATGAGATCATGTGTGCCCAAGGAAGGCAGACAAGAAGATGTCATATAAATGTGCATAGTGTGGAACAGTCCATATGGTTCCGTGAGCTGTAGCAAGCCCAGAGGAAGCCCCCAGGCTTTGAGTGGCTTCATCTTCAATATGGTCTCCACGGACATGGGTAGTTTTCCCTTTCACATTGACCTTATCCTGCCATTCATCTTAGAAGCAGAGACCCATGGGATGCTGGGGGGAAAGCCGCCTTAGAACTCAAGCCCAGTGCTTTCATACTGGTGAAAAGAGCTCCAGAATCCTGTGATTGGGACTCTGAAGATAATAGGAGTGGGCTCCAGCCCTCTCCACATCCCTAACTTCAGTCCGAAGTCCTCTGCCTTTATCTGCTCGGTTTCATGGGGTTTCGGTAGCAAGGAAGACTCCCTTTCTGTCTTGGTCATGGTTAGCTCTGCAAAGTACGTTCCCAGCAGATGATGAGCCCACTGTACTTTTCAGTGATTGCTTGGAAATAGGCACTTCTGGCCAATAAGAGGTAATGGGAATTCTGATAGGGAAATGTGGGGGAATTTCCTTGCTCCTAAAAATGAAACACAAGAAAGATGGATTCTTGGGGTGCCTGGGTGGCTCTTCGGTTAAGTGTCTGCCTTTGGCTCAGGTCATGATATCAGGGTCCTGAGATCAAGCCCCGCATTGGGCTCCCTGCTCAGCGGAGAGTCTGCTTCTCCCTCTCTCTCTCTGCCCACCCCCTTGTGCATGCATACTCTCTCCCTCATAAATAAATGAAATACAATCTTTAGGGGGAAAAAAAAGAAAGATAGATTCTTTTTGTTCTTGACTCGAAGTGTGCCTGGTTGTGACGACTTCTATTGGGGTAGTCATCCCTGTGCCCCCACAGGAAGCCAGAACGAGGACAAAACGAACCCCTGGATAACGGCAGAGTATCTGATGACACGGGTGAGCGGCTGACCGGACCGTCCCCGAGTGGTCTGATTTCCAGACTTTATCAGGTGATAAACTCCCTTATTGTTGAAACCATTTGAATCTGCTATTTTTGTGTTTTATTGGTTTTCCCTTTTATAGCTAAGCATAAGCTAATTTAATATACTGGCTCAACCCCCCCTTTTAAAGAAGGGGTGACTGAAACTCGAGGGGAGTGGGGAATAACTGGGTCAGGGTTGTGCCCTGATAAGTAGCAGAGGTGGTCCTCCAGGGTCCCAGGACTCTTGACTGCTTATCTAGGGCTCCTTCCTTGGATTCACAGCTGGAGATCTGGCATGCTGGGCTTGTTCCAGCTGGCATTGCCTGCTGGTGTCTGGAGGGCCCAGGCGAGCCAGGGAAGCTTGCAAGCCTGAGAGAGTTGGGACCAACCGGGTAGCATAACCTGGGGGCATCTCCAGGTGTTCCTGGGGGCAGCCTCTGAAAAGCACATAACAGACACATAATTCTTTCATACACCAGGTTGTGGGATCATAGAAAGAGGGAGAAACAGAGGTATTCAGGTTGCCACACATATCTGTTAGGAATTACACTGGGCTACTTAAAATAAACCTTAAACGAGTAAGGGGGTATTTTTCTCACATAATAAGTCTGGAGAGAGGCAGTCCGGGTTACTACAGTTATATAAGGGAATCATTAAGAAATAACGTTCCTGCTATCTTCCTGCTCTGCCATCCTTGACTTGAAGCTTTCGTCCTCATGGTCACAAATGGCTGTGCCACTTCCAGCCATCACATCTGAGTTCCAAGCCAGAAGAAGGGAGTAGGGAAAAAAAGTCTGGCCTGCTGAACTTAGTCTTTTTATGAAGAAAACAATACCTTTGGGGAAGCCCCACTATAAAATTCTTTGTACAGCTCATTGATCAGAAATGGATTACACAGACACCTTTAGCTAGGTTGGGAGCTATTGGGAGGTGAATATTTTCAGCAGGGAATTTCACTATCCCAGACAAACTCCAGATTTTGTTCAAAAGAGAGAAGGGGAAATGGGTTTTAGGAGGCCAGCAGCCGTCTTTCATGGCCTACCATGGATTTGCACAGTCTTTATTTAGCAGGGCAACCAAAAGCCAGGAGTATAACTCAGAGGGTGTGAGCCCCTCTCTGAAGGCTTTGAAGCTGCTCAAGTCTCTCAGTTTGCTGCTTCCAAGGTCTTATTCATCCCTCTCACAGATGCCAGAGTCATCTTCCCACCACGCCTCTTTATCACATTACTTCCTGGCCTGAAATCTCCCTCTGCCCGCACCACATGATCCAAATTCCTGAACCTGGTATTTATGGTGTAGTTTTTGAATATATGTGAGGTTTGATGGGGTCCGGAGCCCACTTCTTACACGGAGAGGGTACTCGATAAATATTCGCTTTTCTTCAAAATAATTCGTCTTGGGCAGCCTCAAGCCTGCGGTTCCAGGAGTGCCCTTGGGTTGATTATGGGTGGAGTTCCAAACACAGAGTTGGGAACATGCTCATGGTTATGCTCACAGTGACTTAGAAAGGTGACAGAGTCTGAGTTCACTTGAACGGCTCTGGCCATTTGAGAGCCAGGGAGGGATCCTATCTGTCTTGTCACCACGGGGTCCCCAGCTCACATCGTGGACCCTGGGACTCAGAGGCACTGAACATGTACTTGTTGGAAATGACATAAGCAGGCACTTCTGAACAACTCACAACTGGGTCGAATGTGCCAGCTTCCTGTTCTCCCCCAGGACCTGCTCTGCAGCCTGGAAAAAGCTCTCTCATCTCTCAGTCCTAATGAGGGAGTTGAAGAAATTAGCCCCCAAGTACAAGTCCTTTAGGAGAGGGACCCAAGGTCTCTCTCTCTCTGTCCCAGCATTTGTCCAGAGTCAGGGTTCCAAGGATAACACTGCACTGTCCCCAAGAACACAGGTACCCTCCCAGGCTTCTGTTCTACTATCTTTGTATTCCCCAGGGTCACACAGTCTTGCTCTGGCAACTAGAGAGGCTGGGAAGTCAAAGAAGTGGCGTATTCAGCAGCCTTGGAAGGCAAAGAAGTGGGACACATGACTTTTTTTTCTTTTAAAGATTTTATTTATTCATCTGACAGAGAGAGAGAGAAATCACAAGTAGGCAGAGAGAGAGGAGGAAGCAGGCTCCCTGCTGAGCAGAGAGCCCGATGTGGGGGCTCGATCCCAGGACCCTGAGATTATGACCTGAGCTGAAGGCAGAGGCTTTAACCCACTGAGCCACCCAGGCGCCCCAGGATGCATGGCTTTTGAGCAGATAATGACTAGCACCTGCTTCCATTCTGTTTGAAGACAAAGGAATAGGAGTTTGGGGACACAAAGTGACTTGCCCAGTGCTCTGTAGTAGGTAAGCAGCAGATCTGGGGTCTGCCTGATTTTGAAGTCCTACTACTTCTAGACAATGTCTTTCATGGGCGAGACAAAGGTGGGTGCTGCAGAGTGTGTGTGAGGCTGAGTAGGCTGGTTGGACACTAGGAACCTCCACCCTGGGGACCAATGAGTATGGCATTTCTAACACAGTCCTTCTAGATACGTAATTCCTTCTCTTTGAAAATGGACCTTAATGGGTAGAAAAGGAAAGGGTGGGATGCTAAGGAGGGGCTGTATACATTTATCTTTTTTAAACTTCTATTTTTAAGTATAATATACATTCAGAATAGTGCACAAATTATATGAGTGCAGCTCAATTAGTTTTCGTAAAGGGAACTTACCTGTATTCAGCACCTAGATCAAGAAACAGAGCATTACCAGTACTTCGAAAGACCTCTTCTTGTCCTTCCCAGTCCTTATAAGCCCCTGTTGAGGATACACATTATCTCTATCAAAACAATTTTGAATGTCTGGGTGCCTCTTATAAATGAATCCATCCAGTACGTACTCTTGTGTGTGAATTGTTTGTTCGAAATTCTGTTTGAGATTCGTCTATGTCCATGTGAGTTGTGGTTCATTCTCATTATTGTATAGCATTCCATTTTGCGGATATACTGCAATGTATTTCTCCATTTTTACTGATGATGGGTATTTGGGGTAACTTTTAGTTTTTAGCTCTCACGAATAGTGCTACTGTGAACAGTTCGAGCATATAGCCAATTCTGTTGGAAATACATCTGGCAAGGCATGTATTTCATTTTAGCAGACGCTGCTAAAGAGTTTCTAAAGTGGTTATACCAATACACATGCCCGCCATTACATGAGTTCCAGTTGCTTCATATTCTTGCCGACATTTGATGTTATCCGTGCTTTTAATTTGAGCTCTTCTGTCTGCTTGGTATGTAATGGCATCTCGTTATGGTTTGCTATGCATTTGCATTTCCTGCTTGATTAATAAAATTGAGCACCCTTTACTGTGATTATTGGTCACCTACATGTTTTTATTGTTTAACTTTGAGTGAGGAAGGTGAGAAATGGGGAGAGGCCTCCTGAGTATGAAGGAGCGTGGTGATGCTCGAGAGGTGCATCCCCGCTGCGTGCAAACCAAGTAGAAAAGGGAACAAGGGCTGCGTGTCCACATAGTCACAGAGCAGGGAGGGGCAGAGAGGTGCTGATGTGAGAAAAGGCTAGCTTTGGCTCGGGCACTTAGTAGCTGACACATTTGGGCCACGAGCCTCAATGTCCCCCTCTGTCAAATGGAAAGAAGAATGTAGACTGCATAGTGTTGCTGTGAGGTTTAAATGAGGGGAAATGTGGATGTTGTCTGGCACAGGGGTATGCAGAGATGAATTGTCTACAGTGTCTGGCCTGATAAGTGACAGCCATTATTCCTCTGGAATGACTGGGGAGTGAGGGCCAGAACGAGTGCCCCATCAGTTGTGGGAACCACAGCCGAATACCTGGTGACTTGTACAAGACTTGTGTTTTTGCTTAGAATTCTTGCATCTCAGGCGCCTGGCTGGCTCAGTTGGTTAGGCGACTGCCTTCGGCTCAGGTCATGATCCTGGAGTCCCGGGATCGAGTCCCATATCGGACTCCCGGCTCTGCAGGAAGTCTGCTTCTCCCTCTGACCTTCTCCCTTCTCATTCTCAGTCTCTCTCTCTCTCTAATAAATAAATAAATAAAATTTAAAAAAAAATTCTTGCATCTCATACACTGACCCTCACCTTAAGAAATTAGTCAGTCTAAGTGTTTGCCCTTTTCTTCTATCTTGCCCTAAGTACTTGTGAGCCCCACATGGACGAATAAAATAAAATGTATTCATTTCTCCTAATGATGGTACTGAAAAGAACGGTCAGTTTCGTGTTCTCCCATGCTTCTCTAAGTCACTGGGAGTCCGTTTTATTAGAACAGCTCTCTGTAATTGAGCTGGGGCTTTTCCACAATTGAGATGTTATTCATCTAATCTCACCTTGTCTTGTCCTGGTGTGTCATGAACTTTATTTGTCTGTAAGAGGGGAAAATGGGCATAGAGTCATCAGCAGATGAATATCAATAAGGCCATGGCCAAAACTAGCCCCAAGGACCAACCGGTTTAAGGTCTTGCTTTGCTAGAGGATGAACTTTATCTTGGGTTGTCTCTGAAAATGTTACAAGCTGTTTTTCCTCTGTCCTGATTTTGTGAACCCAGAGAGTTGACTTGAGAGACACAATCTGCAAAACGCCTTTGGCTGAAGACTACAGTTGTAGACAGTCACCCTCTGGTTGGGAGCCCAAGACAGGAGGTGCAGAAGCAACACATTTGACTGACCGGGATCAACTTGCATGGGGTCACCTCAGTGCAAATTTACCCCTCCACCAGACTGGTGGCCCACTCTTTGTAGAATTTGCACTGTAACCCAACTCTTTAAGCATATTTTTTCAAAATGGCTCAACTCCACCAAGAATAGTCTGGAATTACAGAGGCCAGGTTGGGGAACTTTCAGCATGATCAAAATGGCCCATCTTAATGGTGTCTTAGACTGGGGGTTGACAAATTTTATCTGTAAAGAGCCAGATAGTCAATGTTTTAGGCTCTGTGGGTCTCACAGTCTCTGTGGCAACGCTTCCACTGTGCCGCTGGGGTACAAAAGCAGTGATAGACAGAACATAAACAAACAGGCATGACTGTGTTCCAGGAAAAACTTATTTACAAAAAGAGCCCACGAGCCAGAATTGGCCTGTGGGCTGTAGTTCCCTGAACCTTGCTCTAGTGTATACCTCACCTGCCAACAGCACAATCTTGGCAAAACAGTAAAGACGGGGCATGGATGGGAATCAAGACCTCAAGGCCCATTTGAAAACCTCCGAATGAATGTTATACAATTATCCCCTGTGATGGACTATGAATATGTTTGGCTGTTTTTGTTTTTGTTT
>CM052811.1:51800951-51824397 GCA_028533885.1 Nasua narica
CATGGGGTTCTTCTGCCCATTCTCAGGAATCCTCTTGCCGCCAGACCAGGCCACTCGCTCTGTCCTCAGAAAGCCAGGATCACTTTGTGTAAACATTGTGTTTTGTGGTGGGGGTGTTTCATCTACCTTGTGATACCATAACCTTTTTGCGGGCGGGGACCACCTGGGGAAGTGGGATTTCTGAGGCCAGGTTGCCGTAAAAACATTGTCCTAGAGGAAGGCCCCGTGGTGTGAGGAGAACTTTCAAGCAGTAGAGGGATCCTTGAGGTGAGGAATGGAGGCCTCCTGCCGATAACCAGCACCCACCTGGCAGGAAGGCTTCGGCGGCAGACCCACCAGCCCCACTCGAGCCTTCAGATGCCCACAGCACCCCCTGATGTCTTCACCGAAACCCCATGAGACACCCAGAAACCTGAGCCAGAAACCCCCTGCTAAACCGTCTGCAAAGGTTTAACCCTCAGAAAGCACGTAACACAATATGTGTTTTAGTTGCTCAGTTTTGGAGTAATTTAGTATGCAGCAATAGATAATACAGGTTTGATGATTTTTTGATCCTGGCTGAAGCAAAATATACAGAGTCTCAAAAGAAAGGTCCGACTACTGGAATCAAAAGTCCCCAGCTTGCCCAGGCAAACTTGTACCGGCACCCGTGGGCCTGGGTCGAAATCATACGCTACAACTCAGATGGAGGACACCAACATCTTTCCAGATTGTTCTTGTATTGTTCTCCTTTTGGTCTGATGAGATCTGATGAGATGCTCCTACTGTTAGCAGGCAAGGAAGGCAGGAAGGAAGAGAGGGAGGGAGGGAGAGAGGGAAGGAAAGAGGGCAGAGGGGAGGGAGGAAGGAAGGAAAAGAAATAAAAAGGAAAGAAAGAAAAAGAAGAAAAGAAACAGGCAGAAATCTTTAACTGGCTCGTTAGTGTTATCTCCATTTCTGTATGTTGTTAACTCAGTCTCCCTAGAGCCAGATGCTTAATTTTCCAGGGTTTTCTCACCAACTGCCCCTCCTCCTAGTGCAGATAATTTCCTGGTGCAGAGAGACGTGCGTGTGACCTTGTGGCGGTGGGGAGAGGGGGTCCAAGGTCTGTGTGGAGGTCTCTGCACTCTTCCACACACGGGGGTGGGGCAGGGCTGGTCCTGCCCGGCCCCAGAGGCTCGCAGGCGTGGGGGTGGCAGGTACTGCCGAAGTACCCGGTCCCTGAACATGACTGCTGGTGCAGGTCTCCCCCCGTGACCCCGAGGACCTGGGACCCCCCAGCCTCATTCTCCCCAGCCACCCCAGAAGAGGCAGGGTTGCCTGAAGCCGCTTCTAGGCCCCTTCCCCGGCCAGCACCTCGTTGCACCGGCGCTGTGCTGAATCCCGGCACTCACCACAGACCCCCCCGGGGGAACTGGGACATGCTCAGGGAGCACTCGTCCGTGATTTCCCAGCATTTGCCAGGGGTGGGGGGTGACACACCCCTCTGGCTTCCTCCCTCTTCCCTCCCAAGATTATTTTTCTTAACCTATCCGTCAAAGGCCTCGGGAGGGAGGCAAAGAGGGAGCGATGCCTCTACTAGGATCCTTCCAGGGATAGACATCTGGAGGCAAGCCTTGGCTGGTGGACTTGCACAATTTAAACCGTCTCCTGCCCCTCGAGGGCTCGCAGATGGGCCACTGGAGGCTCCAAGCCCCTCCGTCAGCCGCTCTGGGGCTTCTCTGTGTGATTTCCCAGACAGACGCCTCCTCCTCCTTAGACGGCCTGCTCTCCCTTCCCCAGCCTTACATGCCCCGTCCTCTGTTCTCCCTAAACATCTCTCACCCTCCCTCTCTCCCGCGGTACCAGGACATCAGCCTCCATTTCCCACCTGGGCCTCCTCCCCCCACCTCCCTCCAACCCTTCCTGGTCGCTGCAGGACCTTTCTTAACCGGGAACTGGACCTTATGAATTCCTAGCCCTGGCTGGGAAGCCCTCCGAGCCCCCCAGTGCCCACAGGACGACACCCTCTGGCAAAGCGACCAGCTCCTTCCCAATCTGGCCTGGCCCACCCGGCCAACCCAGCCCCTCTGCTCCGCGGTGACCCTCTACTTCACGGCTCCCCGGACGGCCTGGCTCACTCGGTGCCGTCACACACACACACACACTACTGGAAAATACTCCAACTCTCCAGCACCTGCTGAGTTGCTCACTTTTTTCAAGAGCCTGCTTGAGTCACCTCGCCTGGGAAAGCATCCTTAGAGTTAATCACTCCCTTCTCCGAGTCACCGTGGTTCCTTATTCAGGTTCCCCTTTGGGCGCTTCTGCCATCTTCCACCACCTTCCAGAACTATCGCCCAGCTGCAGCACCGCCCCCCCCGCCCCCCCCCGCCGCTGGGACAGCGGTAGGTGTCTCCCGATTGGTCCCCTTGCCCTCACCCTCGCCCCTTCCAGGCCACTATGGACACAACGGCCCAGTGGCCATCTGATAAGGCCGATCATAACACACCTGTCTGCTCAAAACCCTTCAGCACTTCCCAGCTCACTCGCGGGGAAAGCTACAACCCCACAGAGGTCTATGCAATCTTCCTGGCCCGGGCCCCTTAGCTTTGGGCCTCTGCTCCCACTCCTCCCGAGCCACGCTGGCCTTCTTCCCGGGGACCCTGAATACCTTGGCTGCCTCCTGCTTCCGGGCCTCTGCACGCTCCCCAGACTCCCATTCTCGTCTCCCTTGCCAGCTTCGAGTCCCTCCTCCAGCCTCACCTCCTCACGCAAGCCCCCTACACTGCCCTGGGACCACAGCGGGTGGGCAAGAACAATCGGTCCTATGAATGACTGACTGACTGACTGAATGAGGCACTGCCCATTGTATAAAATCAGGGACCTGAACAGGTCAGAGACCCCTCTCCACACACAACCACAACCATTGCCAAACTCTCCCTGGGCTCCTCATCTGGGCCAGGATCTCACTCCCTCTGGTGGCTGTCTCTCTGGAAGGGGCTGGTCAGTTAATCTCCACTCAGGTGAGACAGCCTGAACACTGTGTGAGAACGGATGCGTCCCAAGAAAAGGTGGGCGTCGCCCCCAGGGTCAATCCCTTCGCCCAAAGGACCGAAGAAGCAGAGTGATGAAAATCAGGTGTGGTGTGCGGCTGTAAAGGTATTTGCAGGCCTGGGCGGGGGTATCAGCCCCACCCTGGGCGGAAGGCTGCCGCAGCCCCCTGGAGAGGGCCCCTCGCCCTGCCTGGGCAGCCTCCTAAGGGCAGGGCTCTGAGCTGAGAGCAGAAACACAACTCCACACAGTTCTCGTGCGAGAGGGAAGGCACAGCCGCCAGGGACCTGCTCTCCCCCAGCTCCTCCCGGCTCACCCTGTCCCTTCCAGAATCTCAGGGGCCCCCAAGGAGGTGTGGGGTGGGGGTGGGGGTTGGCTCCCCAGGCCTGGGCTGGGAACCCCCCCCCACACCCCACACGAGCCTTGGGGGTTTCAGGCTGTTTTTGTAACCACAGTCACGTGATTCTTCATGTAACCTGAGCCCCCTGACACCGCGTGAGTCTGCACCCCAGCTCCTGAGCCACATCTGTTTCTCATTTCCGGCCCAGGAAAATGGCCCAGTTTCCATGAGCCGCCGGCCCAAGCCAAGCCTGGAGCCTCCCAGTGGCTAGCCCCACCCAGCTGGGTTCCATTACTGGGGTAGGAGTTGGGGCTGAGAGAGCATTAGAGGGGACAGGGTATGCTGTGGGGCTGGATGGGGCCTGGCAGGCCCGAGTGCTTGGGCTGGCCACGGTCAAGACCTCGCTGTGTGTCCTTGGGGGAGTCCTCTTACCTCTCTGAGCCTCCGCTTTCTCCGCTTCCTAGGAGGAAGACATGGAATGTGTTACTCTATTGATGGAGGCATTGTTATGATTTGGGGACTAAGGTGGCTCTTTGGGGACAAAAACAACAGAATTCTCCCGAACAGAGACCTGAGGGGGAACTGGCCCAATCAGGAAGCTGGCGGGGGCCCAGGGCCACTTTCCTCCCTGAGCAATGGGTGGAGCCCTCCCCTCTGTGGTTTGGTGGAGTTTGGACCTCAGTCCTCATGCGGGCGCCTCTTACCCCTGTTCTCAGTCCTCCATCTCCCCGCCTCCCCCCAGTGTTGTCAGGCCCCTGGCAGAGGTCAGGAGACCAGAGTGATAAACAGCCCAGCACAGTGCAGTGGGTGTAGACAGAGTGAAGCCAGAGGCTAGAAGTAACACATTCTATTTCTAGCTTTTTAGTGGAGACCCTTAATTTTTTTTTAAGATTTTATTTATTTGACAGAGAAAGGTCACAGGTAGGCAGAGCGGCAGGCAGAGAGAGAGGGGCAAGCAGGCTCCCCACTGAGCAGAGAGCCCGATGCGGGGCTCGATCCCAGGACCCTGAGTTCATGACCTGAGTTGAAGGCAGAGGCTTTAACCCACTGAGTCACCCTGGTGCCCCAAGAGACCCTTAATTTTTAAGGCTTTTTCTTTCTTTCTTTTTTTGCAGATTTTATTTATTTATTTGACACCGAGAGACACAGCGAGAGAGAGAACACAAGCAGGGGCAGTGGGAGGAGGGAGAAGCAGGCTTCCCACAGAGCAGAGTCTGACGTGGGGCTCGATCCCAGGACCCTGGGATCATGACCGCAGCCAAAGGTAGACACTTAACTGAACCACCCAGGCACCCCAATTTTTAAGGCATTCTAACCTTGATATTTTTTTTCTAACAAAATCTACAGCAAACTCCGTCTTCCTTCCAACAAAGAAAAGGACCGTAGCACACACTCTCCAGACACCCTTTGCCATCTGCCACATTTCTAAGCCCCCACCCCATTTCCCCTGTGGGAGCTCGTCAGGGACTCCGCAGAGGGAAGTCTACACCTCTCGTGTCACCTCAAGACCCCTGGTGCCACCCTGCCACCCTTACCTTGCACGGGCCATGCCCTACCACGCCTCCTACTTCCTGGCGATCAGGCAGTGTCTGAGCGGAAAGCCATGCAGGGCTGGCAAAGGCAGAAAGAGGGTGCCCAGCATGAGAGACGCCCTTCAGCTTTGCCCCCAGCCCCCAGGATGAGAGCACCGCGTGCAGCTTCCGGGGACATTGTGGGGTCCTCACCCCGCCGACACATCCCTGACAGCACCAGGGAAGCCCATTTTACAGATAGGGAGCCTGATGCTTAGAGAGGCTTTGTAACTCGCTCAAGAACCAGCCAGTGGGTGTGAAACCTCACCCTCCTGAGCCCCTCTTCCCTGCCCCAGCATGGCCGTCCTCTTGAGTCCCGCAGTGAAAATTCCAGCTCTGTCACTTACTAGCAGTGTGACCTTGGGCAAGTTCTCCAAGTCTCTGTGCCTCGGTTTTTTACATTAGAGTTTTTATAAAAATTGCACTGAGTGATAATTTACATGCAATCAACGCACAGGTTTAGTGCTAAATTGATGAATTTTGACCGGTACACACATGCATGTAACATCGAGATCTACAACTATTTCCGGCACCACAGAAAGCCCCTGGTCCTGTGCTTGAGAGGGACAAGCAGGAATTCCTGCCTGCTGGTGTGTTAGGAAAATTGAACGAGCTCATAGCGGCAAGATACTCAGCAAGACGCCTGGCGTGAGGCAAGCACCTGATAAAGATGAGCAAATACATTGCTTTCATCACCTGCTATGGCGTCTTGCCGCCAGGTCCCCTCTGGGGGCTGAGGCATGGATGGGGACAGGTGCTGAGCAGGAGATGGCCTCTCTGCAGCCTATGGGCATCAGCCCACCTACAAGGAGACTTGAGAGAACATGATAGTGTGCTGGAGGAGGCTCGAAGTCCTCTGTCTGCTTCCAGAAGCCACAGGGAGACTGGGGACGGAGGAATGGGCCCGCTTTTGCCCTAATCCTGGCCCAGAACATAGGTCCTCTGTTCTCACAGGAACTTCACAGGTCTGTCTCGGGCCCTGGTGGCAGGGCCAGCTTCATGACTTTATAACCTGTGCAGTCACACGAGGCCCCATGCTCAGGAAGGTTGAAGGCTCTGATGTCACCTCCTTGCAGTCTTTGATAAGTTCTGAACAGGGGGCACTGCCTTTTCGTTTCGCACTGGGTTCCGCAAACTAGCCAGTGGCCGGGTGGGAAAGGCACTAGCTGGCTGGTGACCTCCCTAGAAAGGTTAGACTCGCCACCGCCACATTCACCCCCACTCACTACACATGGTCATATAGACCGTGCTTCTCTGCTACCTCCACTGTCCCCTCTCTGTCCCTGCCCATAGTAGGACATCCAGGACGGCTTGGGTCCCAAAGGGTCCTCAGCCACCAGGATACACCAACAGAATCTGGAAGTGGGCTTGCTCCCTGCTCCCAGGGCCTGCTGGCCTGGCCACTCAAATTCCCATCCTCTGACGGTCTTCTCTAGCCGCCTCCGCCCAACTGGGCAGCTCGAGTGTGAAACCACAGCTGGGTGTCTGCCAAGGGCGCTTAGGTTTCATCACATTCAACCTCCCACACCTCGGCCAGAGCCCAGGGTCCGATGGGGCCGCGGGCCAAAGGCCGAGGCTGGAAGGCAGACGAGGGATGGGCTTCTAGGCATCCCAGAGGACTCTCCCTCTCCCTCTCTCTCTCTCTCTGGGGCCTCAGTGTCCCTCTGTGTCATGGGACAGGAGCCTGGAGGGCTGGCACAGATGCCAAAGGGGCACGGAAAGTAGATCTCAGAGACCAAGGCATTGAAAGAGATTCTAGAACTTCACTGTACAGCAACCATTTAAATCTAAATTAATTTAAGAAGGAAAAATGACACGTTTAGTTCCTTGGCCATTCTAGTCACATCTCACGTGCTCAAGAGCGACACATAGCTTGTGGCCATATTGGGCAGCACCCATCTAGAACATTGGCCTCAGTACAGAGAGGTCTGTTGGGATGTGCCTGCCAGCTGGGAAAGCCAGAGCTCTGGGAACACAGGTAACTGTAGGGAGCCCCAGTGGGGAGGCCGGGGAGAAGGCCACGGACGAAGAATGTTCTCAGTCCTCTCTGGACTTCATTGGTAAGGTGGACCCGCCATAAAGGGGGCCTAGAAACCAAACTCCCACCATAAAGGGGAGTCAGGAACCAAACTTCACTGAGTGAGAGACTGTGTCCAGAGTGGAGCACAGGCTTCTGGGCCCTGGAAGAGGGAGGCAGTGGCCAAAGCAGGTGCCCTTCCTAGAAAAGGGCTCCTGAAGCCCAGTGAGATGTGTCCTGCCTCACATCCAGGCTTGCGGAGCACCTGCACTCTCTGGAGTAATGACTCTCAAACCAGCCTGTCTCAGAAGCACCTGGAAGCTTGCTAAAGCACAGCCGACTCAGCGAACACTCTAAACACGTGCATATTCACTGTGTATAGGTCAGGTTGAAACGTCGGTGTCTGGGCTCTGTTCACCTTCAGGTTCATTAACATTTGGGGCTGTGTGGCTCAAATCCCTGAAAGATGCTGGGTTGGTTTCAGGTGGGCGCGTTTTAAAGGGTGCAGCTGAAGGGGGACATGGCAAGCCCTGAGAAAGTCTGGATAGGGGAGGAGGGGGGAGAAGTTGGGGTGGGAGGAGAAGGAGGGAGGAGAGAGAAGCAGGAGGAGGGGTGCGGAGGGAGCACTTTGGGGGGCTTCTCCTTACTGAGGTTGTTCTTTCTATGCATTATCTCACCTACTCCTCACTATGCCCTTCTAAGTTGGTGGATATGCGGCTCCAAGAGGTCACACAACCCCACAGTGACACAGGGTGCCTAAAGACCCAGGCTGGACTCCATTTCTCTTTCTTTCCCTCTCTCCAACTCTGAATATTTTCGAACGAAATCAGCCCGGGAAGTGGGGAAAGCTCAGAGCTGTGAATACTTTTTTTTTTTTTTTTTTTGGTTTTCTGGGCTCCTTCGGCTTTGACAAGAAGCTCGGCTGAGTGCAGGCGGCTGAGCTCTGGCTTTCAGTGGTGCTTTTTAGGCATGCCTTGACACGGAATGTAAAGAGTCGCGGTTACAAACACTGGCAGACCCTGGCGGCCCACCCGGTCCCGAGCCCCACGCCCAGCCGCCCAGCTGGGACATCGCGGGACTTCCCACCTCCCCCAAATCCCAGCCAGCACCGCCCTCGCTCATCTGGGAAGGGTGGGGAGCTATGGACCCTGAGTCGGGAAACGAAGGATAAGTGAAACCCAAAACCTGGCCTCTCCTATTTTCGGGAGAAGGACTGTTTTCAGCATCGGGAAACCATAATCACATAGCCAGCTGTGAAGATTCTAGAATGACCCTCATTTCACAGATGAGGGAACAGAGGCCCCCTGTGGAAAATTTTTGAACGTCCTCTTCCCACACAAACTCCCCGCAACTGGGAACAAAAATCCCACCTCCTACTTCGTCACCCGCCACGCCACTCCCCCAGGATGCCTCCACGACATAATGATCCTTTTGATGGCTGCTTATATTTGGGTAACACCTCAGATCTTCTTCACCCCCTCCCTTCCACAAGAACCCCGTGAGGAAGGGAAGGCAAGACATGCTCCCATTTCACAGATGGCCAAACAGAGGAAGTGGCCACACAATTCATCCCCGGGGGAGCAGGGCTGTCCCCCCCTCTCCTGATGGCCAGTCGCTGCCACCACACCTCACCCGGGCAGGCTCTGGCGGCTGCCACCCCCAATCCCTCCCACCGCACCTTCTGTCACCTCACCAAGGCCCAGGAGCCCAGTTGATTTAGAATTTCCTGCCCTTCTGACAATCTGCGTGCACAAAACGGGCTTTCTTTAAACCACTTTGGACGGCATCTCCTCTACCCCTTCCTCTGGCTTCGTTAATCCGAAGCAGGATAAATCTTCGTCGTTTAACTACCTGATTACAAACACGTTCGTGGTTCCTGTCCCTGCCCTGATGGGAAGCTCATTTCTCAAAGGGTTAATTAACAGCCTTCACACAGGCTGCATTTAGCAACGAGTACAAAGCCGCACACATAAATAACGTCTCCAGCGGAAGAAGAGGGTGCAGATGGCTTGTGACTTTGCCGTCCAGAGTTTTTTAAACCAGTGTGAACCACGTCCTGTCGGGACCCGGGACTATGAGTCAGGGTCAGCCTTCGAGGTGGGCCAGGCCAGAGACTCCGGTGGCCAACACTGTGCTCTGTTGAAAGAAAGTCTCAAAGGAAAACAGAGTGCTGAGCCAAGATGGCGCGGGGGGGTGGGGGGGGGTGGGCAGAGCTGGGGAGGGGGATGGGCCCAGCGACCGAAGGGGACTGAGGGGAGCCCAAGGGAGCCAGAGAAACAAACTGGGAAGAATCAAAAGTCGAGGACTGAGGCCCAGCTCCCTGGGCAGGGGTGCTGAGTGTGCCTGGGGCACAGGGTCCTGCTCAGGCCCCGCAGTGTGTGTTGCCAAGAGGGCCCAGGCTACAACCGTGTGGTGTGGGCCTAGGCAAAGGGTGGAGCGAAGGACAGCCCTGAGGCAGCCGGGAAAGTTCTGGAAGTGGTACAAAGGCACTCGCAGATCTTCTGCCTCCTTCGAGGTTAAGCTCCGTCCCTCTACAAAGCCTTCTGCTCCCACCCGGGGCTCACAGGCCCACCCTCCCACGGCCCCTGGAACACAGCTGTGGTGTTATAACGCACCATGGTGGCCGCCTGGAAGTCACCTCACAGCAACCAGCCCTGCCGAAAGGCACCTGAAGCCAGAAAGAAGGAAAACAAAAGCCAAGAAACGGAGGGAGCCGTGTAAATACACACTGGACATCAGGGAAAATGAGGAACAGAAAGGGGAGAGAGGAAAGATTAGAAAGCAGACTTTTGGCATTCCACCTTTTACCATCCTCCTTGTTTCTCTGGTTCCTTCATGGCCACCCCCTCAGCTTGGAATGCTCCCCACCATCCTCACACAGACCCTCTCCTCATGGGAGCAGGAGGGGGTGTTCTGGGGAGAGGGTACCCAGGGCATCTCCCCCCTGGAGATGAGCTCGTCCCCTGGTGGCAGAGAGGGGCCCTGTCTCCACGGCAACCACAGGGGGTGGGGGATTGGGTGGGAAGGGGCCCTCCTAACCCAGGGCTGAACCAGAGGGGCACTTAGGCCGGGGGCCGGCTCCCCATGCTGGGCTCAGCGCCCTGGGGGTGAGAGAGCAAAGAAAGAGATGGGGGCCAGACAACACAGGCCTAACAGCGGGGCTCTGTGTCCAGGAGTGGTGGTTTCTCCCCGAGTAACTTTCCACAGTTTGCCTTTCCTCTGCACACAGTCGTGCTCTCAGAGTTCATATGGTGGCTGCCATCCCCCAGAGGGTTATTCTGGGCCAGTCACCTGCTCAGTGACCCTACCTGCTCTGACTTCTGCCCTCTTTGCTTCTTGAAACCCCTGCACCCGTCTCTGGTACGGGGCCCCCCGGACCCCCAGGGCCCCCATCCCACTCTGTCGGGGCCGAGCTCTGGGGTACTTCTGGGAATCCCAAATGCGCCATTGTTGCCGGGCTGAGGCCAACATTTCTGTTTTCTCAGAAGGATCAAAGCCCCATCCCAACCCTGCCAGGAGGAAGCAGTTTTGACTCGTGCAAATATCTGCAGTCCATTTGGGATTTTACTTTGGTGAGAAATAAATACACAGCCATCTGTAGATGATGGAAATATGACTTAAGTAACTCTTTGGTCGAGGCTCTTGGGCCAGAGCCCAGATGGAAATAAGACCTTGTATCTTAGTCTCCCCTGCACACTTTTGAAAAAAAAAAAAGCAGAGGGGAAAAGAAAAAAAAAAGTTGGTGGAAACCAAAGTTCCAAATGGAGTGTGCTCTATTTCTTGGCCTGGGAAAGGAAAAATAAACACCAAACAGCTAGTCCATTCAAGTGTGCGTTATCTTGCTCATCCTGGCCGAGAACGGCCTCTCCTCCCTTCTCTGACCGGGAATTACCTCGCTTGCAAACAGCCCGCACGCCCACCCCTAACCCAGGGCAGGCAGACAATGGGCCTCTCCCTGCAGCCCCCAGAGGCCATAAGATTGGGAAACACAAGGCTATTTTTAATGTCTTATTTGTCTACCAACCGCTGCTCCATGGGCCTGAGAAACGGTATCGTTTGTGGGAGGTGGCATTGATTTTTTTTTTAACTTGCTCAGACAAAGCTACATTTTCGAAACTTCCAGAAAAGCCAAAAAGCAACGCTCTCCAAGGGTGAACGCTCGCTTGGCTTGCCCTCCTGCCCTACGGGGAATGTTCTCTCTGGTGTGTCTGGGAAAGGAACTCCCCCCACTGCTCAGTGCCTGTTGGGAGCTAGCACAGATCCCCAGTTGTAGGGCCCAGGGAAGTAGAATTAGGACCAGAGACCTCAGAGAAGAGCCACTGAAACAGGAAAGAGCAAGGGGGGGGGGGAGGAGAAAGAGAGAGAGAGAAAGAGAGGGTGAGGGAGGGGTAGGGTTCCCCACTGGTGAGGGAGGCACAGGACCTGCCCTGAGGGGCCAGTGTGACTGGGCGATGGGGCCCCTCATGGAAAAAGATGGAAGGTTACACACAGAGGAACTTGCTTCCCAATAGCCATGCAGCTCCCCAAGTCCATGGGTTGGGAAGCATGGAATGGATGTGTCCGGGGGCTAAAAGGGAGCCCCCAGGTGGGTCTGCCCAGTCTGGGGTAGAGCTTGGATTCTGGGCTGAAAGAGTCTAACTGTAACAACAAGAGCTTTTCTGTTCTTGGGCTTCTAAGGGCTTTTGGCTGTGCGGATATGACCGTACCTGGGCTCCAAAGGCCTCCCCCACCTCCTGCCAGGACAAAGAGATAGAGAGAGATAGCTGGATGGAGAGAGAAAGAGAGAGACTGAGTGAGACGGAGATGAAGGAAACCAGAGCATAAAGGTGCAGAGAGACAGAAACACAAGGTGAGCAGGAAGACTGAGAGGGTTCTTTGTTGGCCCCCACGCCAGCCCACATGTCTCAGGACAGAACAAAGGGTGACCACTCAAGAGGACTAGAACATAGCCGGCCATTCTGTTTCTCCATCAGCCCCATGGCCCAGGGCCTGGAGGCGGGGGAGAGAGTGGGGAGGTCATCCAGCTGCCCAGCGACCAGCCTTGGCGACCCCCGTCCTTCCGCACAAGTGAAGCTCCCGGCTCAGCCCATACCGCGCGAGCTGGCCTCGAGCCCCCCGGGCCATGCCTGCGCTCGCTGGGCTGACCCACTGACCTCAGCAGCGTCTCCTCCTCTGTTCTCTCATCTAAATAAAATGGAGATCGGAACTGTACCTTCCTCAGCTGGGTACTGTGAGGCCAAACTGACCGTGTATAAAATGCTGTGCCCACCCTGAGCGCGTGGTGAGGGCTCGGGAAGGGGCATCTCGAATGCGCGTGCTGTGTGGTCAGGAAGCGGTGGCTGTTATTGCTAGTATTCCGGGGTGACCTGGGGCGGGGAATGCCAGCAAGGAGAGCACAGGGGCAGGTGGGAGGGGGAGGCCGAAGAGTCTAGCAAGAAGTAGCCAAAGAAAGGCAAAGCAGAGTTGACCGGAGCATGGTCCCCCAGCACAAAGGGCCTTGAGACCTTGGCCGATCAGAGGCACCTCATGGTGCGGAAGCCACCAGAACACCACGAAGGGCCCGCAAGGGGGGCTGCTGATGGCCACCTTGGTTCCAGGCCCCCACTATGAGAGCAGATCAGCCTCCCACAACCCTAAGACCCCTGCCCTGGCATGTCTTTCCTCGAATGGGTCATTCCGCAAAGCCAAGAGCCCGGGGGAGCAGAAGAGCACCCACACAGGCCAATAGTCTGGGACTTGGGACCTAGACCGGCCCCCCTAACAAGTACAACAGGATACTCTGTCATCCTGGGTGCCCCAGAGAAGCCAGTTTCTTGGGAAGAATTGCTCTCTGCAGCCTTGTTGGCCGCCCCCGGCACCACTGGATGGGGGCTGATCCTTCTGTCTCTGGAAACTCAGGTTGGACAGAGAGTACTGGGGTCCCTCCCTTTCGCCAGGCTTCAGGAAGCACTCCTCTCCATCCCCTGGGATGCCCCAGAGCCTGCTCTGCCTCCAAGCTGCCATTTTGGGGGGACAGGCGCAGCCCACATCTCTGTCCCGGAGAGGGGCCCTGGACTATGTGGGCTGCTGGGAGCAAGCCCAGAGACCTGACCCTTCCTAGGTGGGAAAAGAGCCACATGAGTGCATGTTTGTTGGCAGTCTAGCCCGTAGCTTTTGGCAGAACCAGTGAACGTTTGCATTCAAAGCACTCACTGGAGGGAGGAGTGGATCAAATCAAGAAGATGGCCCTTCTAGAGCCTTCTAGAACCTTGAGGCAGCACAGTGAATGAGAGTGCTGTTTCTGGAACCAGACCGACTAAGTTAACTCTGCCCACCTCCGTTTTCCTATCTGTAACAGGGAATGATAAGGGCACACGAGGCATATAGTCTGGTGTGATGATTAAATAAGATGAGCCACATAGATCCTCTCGCACAAGGCCCGGCTCCAGCAAATGTTCGGTGCGGGTGCAGTGCAACGGGGAGACCGTCCAGGAACCGAGGGGGCGAGACTGCCAAGATCCATGTTGAGCAGGAAAGCGTGGCATGACAGCCTGTGTCCCATGCTACCATCTGGGCAAGGAGTGGGGAAGTCAGTCAACGTGCCCTATTTGCTTGGTATTTACCTAAGAATATTCTGGAAAGATGCCAAAGAAACAGGTAAATGGGGTTTCCTTGTAGGGGGAAGCTGAGAGGGGATGCAGTGGGGCAGGGCTTCTGGCTAATCATTCCGTATAATTCTGATTCCTCAACCATGTGAGCGAATTACCTATTCCAAAAAATGTTTGGTTAACATGAGCAACAGGAGCTACCAGTATTGTTATTCTGTCTGAACTTCATTCCTCTTTTTTTTTTTTTAAGATTTTATTTATTTATTTGACAGAGAGAAAGATCACAAGTGGGCAGAGAGGCAGGCAGAGAGAGAGGGGGGAGCAGGCTCCGTGCTGAGCAGAGAGCCTGATGCGGGGCTCGATCCCAGGACCCTGAGATCATGACCCGAGCCGAAGCCAGAGGCTTTAACCCACTGAGACACCCAGGCGCCCCTGAACTTCATTCCTAAGTGAGGGATGGGGTCCCATGCTCCACCAGCCTAACTAGGGTTTGTAGGGATTCAGAGAGAAAGTGAAAGTGCAAATGTCCTGAGGCAGAAAGAGGCTGGGATGAGGAGGAGGAAAAGGAAGGAGAGGAAGAGGAAGAAGCAGAAGTAAGGGGACAGGAGGTGGACGGCGGGACTCTCCCTGTCACTCTTTCCCATATGGGCCCCATAGGAGAATCACAGAGCCTTTGTCCCAGGAGCTGAGCTTCAGTAAAGTTAAACATACCACCTGGATAATGTGCTCTGGCCTTGGCCTCGGACTCTTTCCGCACACACCCAGGTGCAAAGAAGGCCCCTCAGCATGGCCAGGACTCCAGGGGAGATGGCTAGGAATGGGTAGGGGCAAGGGCAGGGCCCATGGGGACCTGTGTGTGACCCCTGACACCTGGCCAGAGCTGTTGAGAGCAGGATGGGGCCCAAGGAATGCAGAGTTGTGAGATGGATGCAGCGGGGCAGAGGAAAAGGAGAGATTGCGCCCTGCAAAGTCGGGGTGGCTAGACCACCACGGCTGGAGCATGCCAAGGCTGGCGCAGGCACGACCCGTTCCGAGGCTCCGTGAAAGAAAAGGGGGAGGGTCATCTCCTTTATCGCCCAGACAATAACGCCAGGACACAGACCGGATTACCATCGCAGCTGAGACGCCCAGAGAGTTTGCAATAATTCCATGGCGAGCCGCTGAGCAGCCACGATCCAGACCCAGGCAGCAAGGCTCCGTCTAAGTACGACCCCGTCATCCTCGCCACCCCACATCAGGGCTGGGCCTCTTGCCTCGACTCTGTTTATTAGCAGAACAGCAATGACCGGAGCTTAACTCAGAGAGCTCAGCAGTGGCATTGTATGTGGGCAAAGAGTCTCTCCTTCAGGAGGCTTCCATGCTAATTAGATGCCCAGAGACTGTGGGCAAAGCTTTGGAGGGGCTGGGTTTGGGAATCCCCCAGGACCCCGTGCCCCCGAAACTTCAAGGGCACGAGGCTGGAAGAATAAAAGTGCTTTTCATGGAATTCCAACAGGAAACCCACGAGAACATTCCTGCTCCAAGGATTCCAACAGGAAAACCACGAGAACATTCCTGCTCTAAGGATTCCAACAGGAAAACCAAAAGAACATTTCTGCTTGTGGGGTTCCAGCTGGGAGCCGGAGTCCATATTCCCTGCTCAGGAGGCTGGGCTGTGGGGAAAGGGGTGGAGTAGAGTGTTTGTCCCCCCTCACGAGCCATCCCCTGTCCCCCGGGATGGATTCAGACGCTCCTCTGGCCTTTCCAGGACAGGGGTGGGCCATTTGGAAACTGGCCTGCCGAGCACCCAGCCCTCTGCCTTCATTCGCCGTGGCTCTCCGGCTCCCCACCTTCCACAGAGAGCTCACGACCCCCTGGTCCTTCAAGAGTCTTCGTAATCAGGATCTGCAAGCCTGTAAAAACCTCTCTCTTAAACTTAATTGCCCCTGGAGACACATTAGTCAACAGCGGGGTGTGCCTGAAGAAAAGCGAGGCACACACCTCATTCTGCCCACAGTCCTCCTTCGAGTCCGTATCGTGTCCCAGCCACAGGACCTGACAGCAGCTCCGACGGGCCCCATGGAACGGGACAGGGTCCCGGCCTCTAGAAACCTCCAGTCTAGTAGAGGAGCTGAGAGGCCCTCCAACAGGAAGTGCTTTTAGAATGCTACTCGAGAAATGGCCACCCAAGTCATCAAAGCAACCTCTGTTTCGGGGTACCTGCCACATGCTAGGCACCATCTGGGGCTCCAGGGTGGAGCAACACAGTTCCTTCTCCCCAAGAAACCACTGCCTAATGGGTGTGACCAGCAAGTAAAAAGCCCCAACACAGTGGGAGGAGAGTTGCAATCGAGGTTTGCTTCGGATGCAGAACAAGAAGACAGCCAATCCTGAGAGAAAGGGGAGTTGAAATCAGGGAAGGCTTCCTGGAGGAAGTGATATCCGTGCAGGCTGAGGAGCTCAGCTGGAAGTGCAGAGAGACTTCAGGGGTGGGAGGGTGACCTTGACCTTGGCTGCGGCAGTGGGGGTTGGGGTTGCATCATGCAACGGTGATAAGACGTTCATAGAAGGCAGAAAGAGGGCACGGAGGAGTAGGGTTTCGGCACAGAACAGAAGCAGCAGCCACCGGATGGCCAGATCTTCAGGATCCAGGGCAATGGTTGGAAGGACAGAGCTGGAGGAGCCGTGGGTCAACTTGAGACGTGGTGTTTGCTCAATGAAGGAAAGAAAGTGAATTTAGGAGGACAGGAGGGACTCCAGGCTTCAAGGGGGTCTCTGAGCCCCGTGAGGGAAAGGTGTGACATTTGGAAGATGAAAGAAATTCAGAGTGAGTGTCCAGGGCCTTTTCGTCCAGACACTCGCTTCCAGCTTGTGGGGTCGATCGTCATCCCCGGAATGGGGCCCAGGCGGCCGGCAATGACAAGGGGGAGCTGTGGCTGAGGTAGGAGGGGAATGGGTCCCACGCCAGGCCATGCAGCAGGTTACCCAGAGGGGCCAGGGAAAGGAATTTGGGGTCAGCATTTGGGGAAAGCAGAGCTGGCAAACCAGAGGTGATGTCAGGGACACACACGGGCGGCCTCGGGTTGTGGGGAACAGCTGGAGCACCGCGGCTGAGGTGAGGGCAGGAAAGGGACCGGCCTGCCACCAGAAAGAGGGGCCTGTGGGCCTGAACCAAGTCAGCGGGTGGGGAGTAGGGGCGGGGGGGCTGTTGCGAAATCGGCCCCAGGAGCATTCACACTGTGGAGCCGATGTAGCCCGTGCTACTTTTCTTTTCCCTCCCGGAGACATGGCTGAGAGCAGGGACCAGGACACCAGAGTTCTAGATTTTACTCCATGAAGGGCTTTGTGCTCTGGTGGCTTCACCTGTAAAGGCTCCTGCCCCTGCCTACCATCAAGGCCTGCTGGGGTGCGGCAGGGGTGTCACATAAGCCGCTGTCCCTGGATATGCTTCTGGAAGGCCGTGCTGCAGAGGGAGAATCTCCCCAGTGGATTCCTAGCATCTCCTTGGACGTCTGATCTAAATTTAGGTCCTTTTGGTCTACATTGAATCCCAGCCACTGCCTTTCCTTCCTTCCTGAGGGCTGTCTGGAGACAGCACGAGGAAGGCCCCGCTGGAAGGCCAGCTGCCCTTTGTTGTTTCACCTGTGAGTCTGCATGCGTGCTTTCTGGCCGAAGGGCCCCAAACCTGCCCCATGACTCCTCGGCCCTCCCCGCCGCTGCCCTCAAGCTCCCCGCTCCTTTCCTGGTGTTCCCCATCACCCTCAGTCTCATCCACACCAAGGCCTAGTCTTGGCCGAGCTGCCCCCAGAAAGCATGCCTCTCCATGTGAGGGGGCCTCAGGCGAGTCCCTAACTTCTCAGGGTCTCATCTATACTCCAAGGACGACGCCCACCCACCTGCTCTCACAGAGCCTGGGGCTGCCCACACGGTCCAGGCTGAGGGGAGCCTCTACTCTGAGGCAGTCTTGACCTGGGGACCTTCCTCGAGGTTTCTGAGCCTCGGCTCTTGGGGTCCAGTTCTCACAGGCACAGAGCAGCCCCCACCCACCTCAGCAATCCTCCGGGAGCCGATCTCCGGTGCCCACGTCCCCGGCCCCACAGAATCTCCCACATTTCTCCCCTTTAGTCCCCTCAAGGCCCTGCTCCTCTCCTGGGCCTCCTGATAGACACCTCGTTAAACCACCAGAAGGGCGCAGGCCCCCCAAATCTCAGGGCAGCCCACCCCTGCCTGACAACTTCTCCATTTGGCCGGAAACACAGACCAAAGACTGTTACTTCCCTCGCTGTGATAAGGAAAGCTCAGACCTCAAGAACCGAAAAGCTAGCTTTTCCAGAAGGGTGAAGGAAAAGGTGCACATTTCCTCTTGTATCCTGATAAGCCAGCAACCTAAAATGCGGAAAAAACAGACCCAACTTGTCAATGGGTTCTGCTATTCACGTTGGCTTCGAGCCCACCTACTACATACATCTATGTATGGAAACAGGAGGTCCTGGGGCCAGTGTTGATTTACCGGCCATCTGATCGTGGTCTGTAGCTCCGAACATGAGCAGTGGTCTCAATACATCCTAGTTCTACAATTACTTAGTAATTAGAACTCTTTCTGTGCTAAGTGACAGAAATCCAAACCGGATCAGTTTGTTTTTTTGTTTTTTGGTTTATGGTTTTTTTAAAGGTAATTGGCTCTTGTCACCAGGAACACTGAAGGTCGGCAGGACTTCTGGCAAGATTGGAATGGTGTGGTGGATTTTCTCTCTGGCTCTTTGGCCTTCTTTCCTCTCTGTGCCGGTTTCACTCTTCCATCGGCTTCTTTCTTGTGTCCTTGGGCCACGGTGCCAGCAGCTTCAGGCTCTCTTGGTTCTCGTCGTTCAGTATCTTAGAGGAGGAGAGACTCTCTTTCCAGCATCCATGGCTTGAATCTCAAGCAAGACTCATCATATTATGTTTCTGCCCCTGAACCAAGTACTTGGCCAAGAGGACCGTGTACTCGGAATGGCCACTTGGGTTCCATGCCGCCCTCTGGAGGAATGTAGGGAGGCCCCATGAGAGATAGCTTCACCAAGAAGAGGGATGGCTCCTCCGATGAAAACGGGAGCTATGACCAAGCGAAGAGAAAGGAAAGGGGCTCTGGGGAGGCAGACAGAAACAGCAGGGCGGCCCCTATGGACAATGTAGGAAGCTACAGCGGGGGGATGTATATTCAGTTAGGTTCAGTCATGAGGGTGTAATAGTTAGGATAAGCCTGCTGGTGTAACAAACAACCCCCACACCTCGATTTCTTGTCAATCCATGGTTGTCCCTGGTGCTGTCCGCACGGGACTCGCTCATGTCACAGTCCAAGTCAGGGTCATCCAGCCATGGCTTCATGCAGCATGCAGTTGTCCAGGGGCCCAGCCTCCCTCCTTTTACTTATTTACTTATTTACTTATTTATTTATTTAAAGATTTGATTTATTTATTTGAGGTGGGGGAAGGGCAGAGGGAGAGAGAGATGGGTCCCACGATACGGGGCTCGATCCCGGGACCTGAGATCATGACGTGAGCCGAAGGCAGACGCTTAACGACTGAGCCACCCAGGCGCCCCAGCCTCCCTCCTCTTAGTGACTTTCTCATCCTCCAAGGCTGTGGAGTCCTGTGCTTCTAGCTGCACAGATGGGGAAAGGGGAACACCGGGAAGTTCATGCAGGAAGTCCATAGGAATTGGTGTTTATCACTCCTGCCCAGTGTGCGTTGACCAGAACTTGGTAACTGCAGGGTAGGCTGGAAAATGTTCTCAGGAAGAGAAGCAAACAGCATTTGGTGAGTTCATGAGTTCATCATCTCTGCCAAATTGAGGGCGGGCTTCCACAGGACCAAGACCGGTTTTGAGAGGAGGTGGGGGAGGTAGGGAAGGGTATGATGGGCCTGGAACCCAAGGCTGCCAGCCTCTGCCCTTCAGACTGTCCACTTTGGGCAGGTCGTTGTTCCTCTCTGAGCCTCAGTTTCCCCATCTGTCGAATATAACAACCCCTCTACAGTACCTCCCTATGCAAACATTTTCTGCTTCTGCGTTTTACCCGCTGCCTAAAAGCTCCATAGCATTTCCCAGCTATCAGTCTCTATGCTCTTATCGTCTCTGATCTTCCTTTAACTTCACAGTGTGCCCCCATCCAAGCCCTCCTTTCCCCTTCTCTGCTTTATCTCTCTTCATAGCACCTATGTTATACCAAATGCTTTTCTCATTTATTCATTCTCTCCCTGTACCAGAATACAAGTGCCAAGAGATCACAGCTTTTTGTCAGTTCACTGCTGTATTCCCAGTACCTAGAAAGTGCTTGTCATATTGTAAGCATTCAGTAAATAATTGTTGAATGAATGAAGGAATGAACAACCGAATGAAATTGAAAACCTTTCTCAGACTAGCGAGTTGTCTGAAATTCATAACAGGACAATACTGCCATCTGGTGCCAGACACTGGAATTGCAAGCACAAAGTGTGGTTGGATTGTTGGAGAGTAGTCTCTGAAGACAAGTCTTGTAAAATCTGCCCTATTTCGTTGCTTAAAGCACTATGGTCTGACTCTGGCCATTTGGATACCTCAACAGCTCCATGGGGTCTGACTTGCTGCCTCCCGATCACTAGATGAGACCCAACTAACCATTTATAATGTCCTCAAATGCACCTGGCACTCAAAGCTTGCTCTGAAATCAACAACATGGAGAATGCTATCTCTTCTTCAGAAGACGAAGTATCAGAAAAAAGATCCCAGTCCTGAAAGAGGACGAAAGAGAGACTATCCAAGGTGATACAAGTAAAAAGGACCGAAGGAAGAAGGCAAAGCCTTTGGGGAGGAGCCAGAAGACTAAACCCCACCTCCCGCTTCATCTCAAATTCACTTTGGTTTCCTCATCTGCAAGATCATGGCGCTGACTAGATGGACTCTAGCCCGTATTTAGCCCAGCCCTAAAGTTCTTAAGAAGGAATGGAAAGGTCATCGTTAGTGTGCTTCCAATATCTGGAGTTGATGCCTAGGAAGAGAGGAGTGTGGCTCGTTCACTGGTCAGAAGCTGGCGTCCTCCTTTGGGGGTCTCCTCTTTATGAGTCAGTTGTTCTAATGCATTGCCAGCCTCCCCTAGAGGACTTGACGGCTTACGGGAGATTCCCTTGCAGAGCCTCACCCCCGCTTGGCCCAGCCGCGGTGACTGTGGCCCAGTGCCCTCAGTGCCATGGTAACTGGGCCCCACCCCAACACACCCAGGCTTTGTTTGCCTTACTTCTTTCAATAGCCTGAGGATTGATGCCAGTTGCTCTCTGTTTCCTCCAGTCAAGTTTGCTCCTCCAAGTCCTTGGTCGGGTTGGCTGCCCCGGGAGAAAAGGAAGTAGCTTTCGATGGACTTCTGTCCCTTCTTCCAGCCCCTTGCCCATCAGTGACTGGAGCAGCTCTGGGGGCTCCGGTGATGCCAGAGTTCTTCCCTGCTGGCCTCTGCCCCAGCTCAGGCCAGCCCAGCTGTGTGGAGCCCATTCCAGGATGGGTCGGATGTGGAGGATAGGCTGGGCCTCTGTCCCCAAAGGGCTATCTGCAGGGACATGGCACATGCAGAACAGCAAACAAGCCATGACAGTGTATGGGCGAGCACGTATCAAAAGTAGGGGTTCAGGCCGGGGTGGTTGTTAACTGGGAAGCCTCCCTGGAAGAGGGGGGATTCCCATAGCCTCTGAGTCATAGAGTATTTGAGACCTCGGGATCACACCTTTGTCCCAGCAAATCTTAGCACCCAGAGTCACACAGAGGGACAAACGTGAGTGCCCTCCCATGTGGATGGCAGTGAGCTAGAACCCTCAACCACCATGTGACCCTGGAGCATTGGGATGCCCAGAACACTTTCACAGCGCCCCAGAGGCCCACTGTTCTCCTTCCATCTTCCTCCATCTCTGCTTCCCCCCCCACCACCAGAGACTCCCCTCCTCTGGGCTTAGTCGGGGGCCCTGCTGTACTTACTGCCTTCCCTGCCAGTGTTTCCTTGGCTTCTGCTGCTCCTCCCAACTAGCAACGATTCCACTTACTCCTGGGAGTGCTCATCAATGGAATAATGAGCCAGATTGCCCATTGTCGGTTCAGTTATCACCGCCATCCTTTTCTCCTCTCTTCAGTGGCACCAAGAGAGGCTGTGAACAATTCCCAGAATTCCTTTGGTTGTATGGCTCCATCTTAGAGCTGCCCTGATGAGGTACTGGTTCCATATTTGGCAGATGGAAGAGAAAGAGAGGTCATCATTAAATCTAAATACAGATAAAGAGTTTTCCGTGAAAACGTGGAGGATATTGGGAGAAGGAAAGAAAGGGTGAAACGGGGGAAATCGGAGGGGGAGACGAAACATGAGAGACTGTGGACTCTGAGAAACAAACCGAGGCTTTTGGAGGGGGGGGTGTTGGGTGAGCCTGATGGTGGGTATTGAGGAGGGCACATATTGCTTGGAGCACGGGGTGTGGTGCATGAAAAATGAATCTTGGAGCACTGAAAATATAAAATAAAATTTTAAGTGGTAAAAAAAAGTTTTCTGTGAAAATAGAGCAGCTAAATTAACATGTGCTATGAGTATAAAGTACACACTAGTTTCTGAAGAGTTTATACCAGAAAAAGGTAAAATATCTCATTAATAATTTTTTTATATTGGCCCCACTTATTTTTATTGGGTTAAATAAAATACATTATCAAAATGAATTTGGCCTGTTTCTTTGTACTTTTTAAAGTGATTACTGGATATTTTAAAGTTACATATGTAGCTCCAGAGACGGGAAGGTAGTGGAGACAGAACTGACTCTCACCCTGAAGGTTGGGGGGTATGTGGATGGGGTGAGGGTATTGAGGCCATTCCAGGAGTAGATACGATGGGCCCGGGGACAGCTAACTCAGGCTTGGCAAGATGCAAAAGTCTTGGGGTCTCAAGCAAATGTGAAAGAAAAGATTTTTGTTTCCACTTGTGCCTTCAGTCATTCCACCCCGTGGCCCGGAGTGTTGTGGGAAAGAGAGAGGCAGGCAAGAAGGTACTGAGCTGAATGCCGGGAACATGGGTGCCATTTCCAGAGGGCTTCTGAACACCAGGCCACAGTGCAAACGCAAAGCCAGGCCCAAATGCCTCCTCTGGCTTTGTCTAGAATGGGCTTGTGGTGGGGACACGTTTTCCAGGGGTCCAGACTCCAGGAAGGTAAGACACGTCTCCCTTAGACCCCTTCCAAGCAGGTTCCTGGGGGTTGTAGACCTGAGTCCTGGAGAAAGTCACTGAGGGAAACAGGTGTCTGAGATGAACTCCCTCTCTCTGGGTACCATGAAGTGTGGTAAAACAAGGCTGTGGGGACAGGAAACATGAAGCTGTGGCTTGAAAGTGCATGTGCTTGAATTTTACCATTTTTTTTTAAAAGATTTTATTTATTTATTTGAGAGAGAGAGAGAGAACATGAGAGGGGAGAAGGTCGGAGGGAGAAGCAGACTCCCTGTAGAGCTGGGAGCCCGATGCGGGATTTGATCCCAGGACTTTGGGATTATGACCTGAGCCGAAGGCAGTTGCTTAATCAACTGAGCCACCCAGGTGCCTGAATTTTGCTGAATTTTTGCCATGGCTGTCTCTGGTTGGCAGTGGGATCTTTCTGAGAAAAGCTGGGACCTCTATGGTCCTGATCTGGTCCTTTGGGACTGATTTGGGAGCCCAGGGAGGGGGCTGGTGCTGAGTCCGGGTTGGTCGTTGAGTCATTTCAGGGAAGGCCTAAAATCTCACCATGAAATTTTCACTTGGGGGGACAGAGTCTTTCATACTTTATTTTCATCTTTCAAAATGAAGCTTTTCTTGCAGAGACAATATGGGAGGGCCCTGATAGGATGTAAGATGCTGAAAATCACACAACAGGCAGGAAATAGAATGAAGCCAATGGTTCCTGTCACGGTTTGCCAAAGATCCACCAGTCGGACCAGA
>CM052811.1:51824897-51856897 GCA_028533885.1 Nasua narica
CAGGCGCATGGCATACATACCCAGGACGGGAGTTCACCCCACAGCTTTTCCAATCAGTGGGTCTCCCCGGCCACTGGCCTCCCACGGTCGTCCTCTTAATCAACCTCTGATCGTCACTGAACGGGTTTCTTTACTCACTGCTCCGAGGGCCACAGATTCTATAAAATGACATTCTACAAAATGACTTTTCATCCTCCAAGTGCTCTTTTCTTCTAAATCTCTATTTTAAAGCATGCCCCAAATGGCATTTTCTACAGTGATCCCAGTTACCGCCTGCAGAGTGCTCGCTCTGTGCTCGTGGGGGGTTTGGGGAGATGGGGATGACCCCACCCCAGGCTGTCTCCTCTGGACTGCCATTCCTTCACTCATGCTCTTCCTCTTGGAGCTGCCTTCCCCACCTGCTCCCGACTGACTAACCCAATCCTGGCCCACCACCCCTGCTTAGGGCCGGCCCACCTTTCCCACGTCACCTCCTCCATTAGACAGTCAGTAGTCTCACCTGTGTGTGGCCGGCTGACTAAGGGCTCACTCTGTGCTCAGCATCTACCTTCTTTCTTTCTATACTCAATGATAATCGCTTTGGGTAGTTTCTCTCATCCCCAGTTTACAGGTGGGGAAACCGTGACTAACTGAGAAAAAGTTCCTCCCCTAGAACCACCAGCAGAGGAAGGAGCTGGATTCACATCAGGTCTCCTGATAAAATCTGCATCACTCCTTACCACCCCTCAACCGTGCCCAGCCCTCTGACCTCCCCTGACCCATCGCCCCCGAGCCATCGCCCCCTTTGCTCCATCCGGCCCACCATTTGCTCCCCTGGCTCCTGGTCTTCTGGACTCTTTATTTTCATTCCATTGGTACATTCCAGGGGGACATCACCGCGGGGAATCCCCAGCACCTACGAACAGCCTGCACACGGTGGACTGTCAAATATTTTGAGTGAAGAAATGAACTATTTCAGCGTGCCTGGGTGGCTCAGTCAGTTAATCATCCGACTCTTGATTTCGGCTCAGGTCAGGATCTCGGGGTCGTGAGATCCAGCCCCATGCTGGGCTCTGAGCTGAGCGTGGAACCTACCTGCTTAAGGTTCTTTCCCTCCTTCTCCCTCTGCCCTTCCTGTTCTAAAAGAAAAAAAAAAAAAGAAAGAAAGAAAGACAACAAAAAAAGAAATGAACTATTTTTTCCCAACTCGGAAGCAGAGTGCTCACGCCTGACTTCTGTCCCTACACCATAGCACCCGGCATGGGGCTGGGCACACTGTGGGACCTCCTCGCCACCCACTAGACACCCCCGAGGGTCCCACTCCGGCCTCCGACCGATTGTTACAAAACCCAGAGCTGACCCCCACCCCCGCTGCCAAAACTGACTTTTGCCATGTTTGCTAATACTCCTTTCCTTTTTTCCTCGGAATCAACATTAGCTTTGCTAGCTCCCTTCCCTCGGCCTGATAAGGATGGGGTAACAGCATCTGGACAAACTTGGGGTGTGCTTTTCTCGCCTTGTCAGAACAGCAGCTCCTATCTGGCTGGCAATGGGCTGGGATCCAGACCCCAACAATGGAGGCCTTGTGAGCTGGCCCCGGGGGTACGCTGGGAGCCCGCGCTTTAGCACACACACAGCCCTTCCTGGTGCCGCCTTCTTATCTCCTGCCACAGAGCCCTTGCCCACGCCGGGGCTGCAGCCCCACCCCTGGAATTGCGTGTCCCGATAGAGCATTCCTGGGCTCTGGCCACCACTAAACATTGACTTAGGATGCGGGGGGCAGTCACCACAAACTATGGGAGCTCCTAAGTGGGGGGACCCCACCTGGGTGTCCCGCACTTCTCCTCCCAGGGGTCCTGGGTTGACTGAAAAAGTATAGCATGAGGCAGGCAGTCTTGGCTTCCCATACCTCTGCGTGAGTGTGTTGTGGGAGCCCCCGGGACGCATTCGGAAAGGAAGGTCTCGCCCTCCTCCTTCTTTCTCAGGCTCCCTCCCTGCTTACTCTCTTCCCATCTTCCTCTTTCCCCCTGGGTCTTGTCCCATGGCAGGGGCTCAGGGGGAGGCTCTGCGGTCCCCTTCCCATCCAGGACTTGCCCTCCCTGGGAAAGCTAAGGTGTGGTAGGGGAAGCCGCCGCCTCCCCCCTCCGCCCTCCCCCGCCGCCTGTCCCAAGAATACCCTCCTGGCTTCCTCAGGCCCCCCCAGGGCTGTGTGCTCCAGACGGCAGTCAGGACGTTCTGGGGTATGTAACTGGCAGACCCCTGCTGTCCCAGAACTTCTAGTTCAGAGGAGGACACAGTACTCAGCAAGTCTTCAGGGGGCCAGTGTCGTGGTAAGTGACAGGGAGGCTGCTACGGGGCTTGCCCGGTGGGAATAAGCATTGGGTGCTTTGCACTGGGCCCCGTTTGTTCCATGTACGCCTCCGGTCATCGTGTTATATGCTGTCCCACTGGGCCGGCGCAGGACGATGCCTCTGGTTGCCGATTGGACCGTAGACTTTGAAGGTGAGGGTAGGGAGGCTGGGTGGAAAGGCAAGAGATTTCTGGCCCAAGCTGCTAGGTAGATGGAGGTTCCACTTCTATATGGGAAGAGGGGGGACGGCACATATTTGGGGAAGCCAAGGTGGAGGAAGCCAGGGGCTGAGGAGGGACAGCCAAAGGGGACAATGGCCAGAGAGGAACATGGAATCAAGGGACGTGTGGCCGGAACTCCCCAAAGATTCCAATATTCACTTTTGCTTTCTTTCTCGAGTTTTCAGCTGAGCACCTGGCCCTTCCAGGTAAGCGCGACCACGAGGCTAGGGCTGGTCGAAGAGACGCGCACACACGTGTTGTGGGGGCTCTCGGTCTCCCGCTGGACGGTGAGAGACTTTGGAGCTCCGGCGCCCAGCGCGGCAGTGGGCACTGGTGGATATGGCCCGGTACCCGGTTCGAGACCAAAGCTCCCCTTCCCCCAACCACCAAGCGTGTTGTCTGCTCACACACAGTTCGGTTGAGTCTTTCCCTAGAAAGCACTTTGCCCAAAGTTATGTCTCCTCCCTTGGGGGGATCCAGCGGGGGTCTGTATCCGGTGATAGGTGGGATGACGAGCCCAGCTCCCGGCCTCCACGGAGACAACTAGGAAGACCGTCCCAGCTCCAAGTGCTCCCGCGCGGCTGGCTGGGTCCTCTGTTGGGGCTGCATCACCTTTGCCCAGTCTTGCTTCCATCCTCCCTTCCACGAGGGCTCACCCCAAGAGCACCCCCATAAAATCCCTGTCCGCACATCTCCGCCTCAGAGTCTGCCCCCGAGCAATCCGACTCAGGACGGAATCGGTCCGACACTGTAATGGGAGCAGCCTGTGGGCCACAGTGACGTGAACAGTACAAGAAGCCTGAGTTCTCCGGCCCCTGGGTGGCTCAGTTGGTTGAGCGGCTGCCTTCGGCTCCGGTCATGGTCCTGGAGTCCCGGGATCGAGTCCCGCCCCCATGGGGAGTCTGCTTCTCTCTCTGACCTTCTCGCCTGTCATGTTCTCTCTCACTCTCTCTCTCAAATAAATAAATAAAATCTTTTAAAAAAGAAGAAGCAGCAGCAGCAGCAGCCTGAGTTTTCCAAAACCATGAACGACTATTTAGCCCTGAACCCTCAACTCCCACGATAAAGAAACAAACCTGCAGTGGAGTCTGAGGTCTCTACCATCTAAACACGTTCTGACGGATGGAGGATTTATCACGACGTGGAATGTCGATGTGACAAAACGCTAAGCACGAGGCACTGGGCCCCTGCCAGACGGCCGGCCCGTACCTCAGGTGGCAACGCTGAGGGCCTCGTCCTGTGGAACGCCTGAGAACGCCGTCTCCCAAGGTATTTTGGAAGACCGGTCATGTGTCTACAGAGCCTCTCATTCTAGAGCAAAGGGGTCGGAAAAGGTACAAAGGTCGGTGAGGAGAGTCTTCCTCGCACGTTTAGCAAGGTCCTCATGAGACATGGGCTCAGAGCAGAGACAGCAGTTTGCAAGCAGAGGGGACAGGGAATGGCGCTCTGTTCATGGAGCCCCTGCCTGCCTGTGGCCGGGCACCTAAGCTGATGGAGAATCCAGTCTTGGAAGCTTCCATGGGCTGAGAAAGGCAACTGCTTTTGTACCCCAAACCAAAGCGATGACATGAGGGGCCCCTCAAGAGGAGGCCTCCCCAGGAGGCAAGACTGTGGTCGGAGCCTTTCCCGACCAGCTCAGTGAAGAATGCCCCTCCAGACAAGAGTCCGTCCGGCGGTCCAGATCCCAGCGTCCTGCTTTTCCCCTCGGGCCCACTGTGTCAAGTGACCCCGTGAACTACTACTACCTTAAGAGAGGGTAGGATGGACTTGGTAAATATGCCGGTCAGTAAATATGCAGAAATGTGTTTTCAGGCTTTAGAACTGGGTTTAGATCAGCTTTTTCGGGTGGGATTACTGGTGCATGGAACAGACTGGAATGAAACTAATTTCTTAAAATAATTTTTATTTTTATAAATAATTTTAAAAAATTATTTCTTAAAATAATTTTATTGAGATCCAGTTCATATACAATAAAGTTCACACTTTTAAAGTGTACAATTCAGTGGTTTTCAGTATATTCACAGAGTTGTGTAACCACCACCACCAGCCAGTTCTAGAATATTCCCATCACCCCCAAAAGAAGCCCTGTACCCACTGGCAGTCATTCCCCATTCCCCTCTCCCCCAGGCGCTGGCAACCACTAATCTACTTTCTGTCTCCATGGATTTGCCTATTTCTGGACATTTCATGTAAACAGAACTCATACAAGATGTGGCCATTTGTGTCTGGCTTCTTTCATTTAGTGTAACGTTTTCTACTTTCATCCATCTAGTAACATGTACCAGTACTTCATTCCTTTTTATGTCACTGTATAGATACATCACATGTTGTTTATCCATTCATCAGCTCATAGACTTTTAGGTTGTTTCCACTTTTTGGCTATTACAAAATAATCTTGCTATAAACATCCGTGTGCAAAATTTTATGTAGATGTATATTTTCAGTTCTCTCTCATACACATCTAGTAGTGGAATTGCAGGGTCATAAGGTAATCCTGTGTTTAAATTTTTGAGAAACTGCCAGACTGTTTTTCAACCACAGTATCTCACTGTGGTTTTTATTTGAATGTTCTCGTCAGCTAATTATGTTGGGCTCTTTTTCATGTGCTTACTGGCCATTTGTATATCTTCTTTACAGAAATATCTACTCAAATCCCTTTTCCACTTTTACATCGGATTATTTGTTCCTATTGTTGGGTTATAAGTATTCTGTATATATTCTAAATTCAAGCCCCTTATCAAATATAGAATTTGCCGATATTTTCTTCCATTCTGTGGGATGCCTTTTCACTTTCTTGATAGTGTTCTTTGAAACACAGAGGTTTAAATTTTGATGAAAACCAATGATTTTATTTCCTTCTTCCCCTCTTCCTCCTTTCTTTCTTCCTTCCTTCCTCCCTCTCTTCTCTTTTCTTTTCTTTCTTCCTCCCTCCCCCTTCCTCTTTCTTTCTTTCTCTCTCTCTCTTTCTTTCCTTCTTTCTTTCTTTCTGTCCTTTTAAGATTTTTATTTATTTATTTGACAGAGAGAGCCAGAGAACTCAAGCTGGGGGAATGGCAGAGGGAGAGGAAGAAGCAGGCTCCCCACTGAGCAAGGAATGTGACTCAGGACTTGATCCCAGGCCCCGGGACCATAATCTGAGCCTAAGGCCAATGCTTAAATGACTAAGCCACCCAGCCACCCCATCTATCTATTTCTTTCTTTCTTTCTTTCTTTCTTTCTTTCTTTCTTTCTTTCTTTCTTTCTTTCTTTCTTTCTTTTTTCTTTCTTTCTCTCTCTATCTCTTTCTTTGTTTCTCTCTCTCTCTCTTTCTTTCTTTCTCTTTCTCTCTCTCTCTTCCTTCCTTCCCTCATTCCTTACCCCCTCCCTCCTTCCCTCCCTCCCTCCCTTCCTTCCTTCCTTCCTTCCTTCCTTCCTTCCTTCCTTCCTTCCTTTGCTCTTGGTGTCATATCTAAAACAAACAAACAAAAAGACTCTGAGATCATGACCTGAGCCAAAATCAAGAGTCAGACACCTAATCAACTGAGCCACCCAGGTGCCCCTGGTCTTCTTTAATTTCTTTTAATGATATTTTGTAGTTTTCAATGTATAAGCCTAGAACTTCTTGTGTTAAATGTACTCCTATTTTATACTATTATAAATGATTGTAAACAAAATTATTTTCTATATTTTATTTTTGCAGTGTTATAATGAGTTTTTGTGAGGAATTAATTGACCAAAGTCTACAAGCCCGGCCTCTGCAACTTTGGCATTGCTCAACACGTAAAGAAAACCATGAGATCCTAAACCTGCAGCAGCAGGAAACGGGTTGTGAAAGCTGTATCCTCACTTCCCCCCAGATGGACATATTCCCCAATGCCCTCTTCAGATGTGGCCCTAGAGGACAACAGACAAGGAAGGAACTCTCAGAAGGCAAATCCAGGGGCCGCAGGGAATAATAGATAAAGGAGTTATTTTCAGGTAATCAGTACCAAGGAACACACTCCTTGGGGAGGCAGGGAACCTTTGGAATTCTTTCCCCAGGGAATCTACTAATTGCTATGTTCCTGCTTCGTGTTTTCTAATTTTTCCTTTCCACAGGGCAGTTTTAATTGTGGTTCTCCTGTTCTTACCTCCGCTTGTATATGCATCTTGCTGGTGGAAGGGGCAAATAGATAATTTGCTTTTTAGTTTATATGTCACTGGACCGATATCTGAACTTCATACCAAGATCTGACAGTCACCGAGAGGTCCTGGGCTCTGAGCTGGTTGGAATAAGGGACGGCACGTGGGAACCTAGGTGGTTCAGGTCATGTTCATGGTCTCAAGGTCCTGGGATCAAGCCCTGAGTGAGGCTCCCTGCTCAGCAGGGAGTCTGCTTCTCCCTCTCCCTCTCCCCTTCCCCACCACTCGTGCTTTCTCTGTCTCTCTCTCAAATAAATAAATATCTTTAAAAAATATAATGGATGGGACCGTATAGGTCTAGGGCATGGGCAGCAGATAAACACGTTCTGTGTGGGGAAAAGAGTTTATTGTGTTTATTTGGGTGGCCAGAGGCACAGGCCACCGCAAGGAACTTTTCTTCCTTGCTTTTCTTCCCTAGCTTTTCTTCCGTAGCCACTCTTCTTCTTCAGTAGTGATGGAATGTTTACGTGGACACGTTGCTGCCCAGCAAAAGACTATATTTCCTAAGTTCCTTTGCAACTTGGTGTGCGTTTTGATCAAGTCTGATTGCAATGCAATGTGAACGGACATGATGCACGGCACTTTCAGGCTGTGCCCTTCAGTGGAAACAGGACTCTCTTCTCCTTCCCCTTTTCTCTCTCTGACTGGCTGGGAGGCTGCGGTGCTGGCGAGGGCCAGAGCCTCCATCTCGGAGGGGAACTGTCAATTAAGGCCGGCAGAGCTACAGAGGGGAGAAGCTACCATAGCTCCCCTATCCTGCCTTCCGAGCCTTCTCATGCAGGAGTGAAACTTCTACTTACTGGATACACTGTCTTTGGGGACTTCTTTGTTACAGCAACCTAACTGTTAACCTAACTAATACGGGAAGTTTGTTTTTAAGACAGGAGAGACTACAGCGTGTTTCCATGCTCCTGGAAATGCCCAGTTAGAGACAGACTGATGAGCAGAGAGGGGGGAGATGGCCCAGGAGCAAAGTCCTTGAGGAGGTAAGAAGGGATGGGATCCAGGGAATAGGGGACGGAATTCTTCTTGGGCTGAAGAAACTGGGAAGTTTGTTCCATTGTGATAGGAAGAATAAGAAAAATTGGTATAGACACAGAGAGATTTGTGGATTCAGTGCTGGGAGGATGAGAGAGGTTCAATGTATTTGCAAGCAAGTAATGTCATGATAACACATGGAATCTTTATTTTATTAGACTCTTCCACACAGCGCTGGCTCCCTGACACACTCACCGTTGATCTGTGCATGGTTTATTTTTATTTAATTAGTTATTTGTAATGATGTAATAGGCACCTGCAAAATCACCACCTGAACAAAAGCCTTGGCAATGACCCACATCTTATATATGGTTCCTCCTCCCTATCCCATCCCCTGCCTCCCCTACCCGCAGTGACTATCATCCTGAATCCTGTGTACCACATTCCCTTGTTTTCCTTTTTATATAGTTTTATTAAGCCTGTGTATATTTCCAAATATTATATACATATATTTTATATTAACTGTAATCGCAATAAAAAAAGTATAATTCTCTATGTAATCTTTGGGGACTAACATGTTTCAGTTAATGGTGTATTGCTAAGATGTATGTATTGTTTTATGTTGCTGCGGCTCTTTATTTAACCTGCTGTATGATAGTCTGTTGTGCGGGGACGCCTGGGTGGCTCAGTGAGTTAAAGCCTCTGCCTTCGGCTCAGGTCATGATCTCAGGGTCCTGGGATCGAGCCCCATGTGGGGCTCTCTGCTCGGCAGGGAACAATACACCACAGTTTATTCATCCACAAGCTAGAGAATCTGGGAAAAGAAAGTGAAGGCAGGAAGGGGCTGATTGATAGGGAGAAAGTGAAGGAATCAGCAAACTGGAGAGTTCTCTGAAGCCAGAGAACTATTTAGGGAAACTTGGGCCAGGGAGCTGAGAGGCTCAGAGATGATGGATGGCAAGTGGGAGGTGGAATTTCTGATTTCCGAAGTGGTGAGGCTTTGGGTGACCATAAAGTCTTCAGGGATAACTGTGGTGACGGACAGCTAAGGCTGGAATAATTGGAGATGAAGTTGAAGGAAGCGAAAGGTCAAGGTGTGGATACGTTAGGATAGCGGCAGGTGAGGGAGTAGAGAGAACGATGAAGGGGTTGGAGCTGGGGGTCTTCCGTGGGTGAGGGAGCATAACTAGGGGGCTGGGAGGTGACAGGGATGAGGAGGGAGGAGGGTGGGGCTGGGAGCGGGAGGCTCAGTGAGGCAGGGCTTTGTGAGGGGCTGGGAGTATGGGCTGGAAATGACAATGAGGAATAATAAAGACAAACGCCACCTGTGAGTCCTCAGGTGCAGAGAATATGAGAATCAACAGCCTCCCTTGAGGGGGCTGCAGGGAGACGATGGCTCAAGACCAGAAGAGGAGGATACATTCCAAGAAGAGGTTGAAAACACAGGGGAGTGTGCTGACTGGCACAAGAGCTCCGGATCTTGTTGTGCAAGAGAAGAGAGGGGGGGTACAGCAGGTGAGGCCAGCAGGCGGGCCGCGGTGGGAAGGGAGACTCCAGCTCCCAAGGAAGGCCGGCCTTGGCTGTCCCTCACAAGCTAGGAGCAGGGTCATCGCTCGGCCTCGTGACCCCCATGCCCCTGTGTCACCGGTCCTGTTTCTCCCTCAATCTTGATGTACCTCATGGAGGTGGGGGTGGGAGACCAAAAGTCAATACTCTTTCCTTGGGTCCAATGCTGGGCTCAGGAGAAACCAGTGCAGAGAACTGCCTGGGTCAGAGGTGGGACCAGAAGTCTTGCCTCCACCTGTAAGGGGGTCCAGAGATACAGCCTGAAGACCTTGTGTCATCTTCCCACGGCCCAGGGCTAGTCCAACTTGCCATACGAGAAGCTTTCTGACGGCAGTATGAGGGTAGAGACTCCGTCTTGGCTTTCAGGCAGGCCTCTCTGAGGGAGGAGGTTTGAAGGGAAAGGAGAAGGGGTAAAGCCAGCCGCTTGGGAGCCAAGGACCCGGTAAGAAAGACATGGGCCTGCTCGCCATTGCTCTTAAACACAGTCACTGCAGAAGAAAGAACAGCCCAGCACAGCCACAACCTGTGTCTCTATGGTCCGGGGCAATGTTTCCTTCTGGACTTCCCAAATGGGCTCATCTCCATTATCCTTCAAGTATAAAATCTTGTCATGAGGGTGGGGGACCATCAGACACAAAGCCCCCCGATTAGTTTGTGTGCCTTACCTCCCACCATGACCTCAAATATGACCAGCCACTGCCTCTTCCCTATCCCAGAAACCCAGAACCTTCTGAACGGATGCTTTCTTTTCCCTTCCTCAGGACCATGGGCCGTAGAAATGCCTAGTAGGAGCCCAGGGATGGAAAACTCTCAGGTGGAAGGAGAGGAGGCAGTTAGGGGCAGTTTTTCCTGTCCCCCCATTGGTTAGCTCTCGGTAACTCTGTGCCCCCAGTTCTCCACCTCAGGGGGACATGGGCTATCTGCTGTTCTCACTCCCCCTAACGAAGGCGCACAACTCCGATCATGGAGGCAGGGAAGGGCAATGACTGTATTTATCTGTGACTCTAGCTCTCAGGAGCGCCCATTGTGACTATAGGACCCCCCTGGGCCAACACAGTCTGGTGTGACCCACATGCAAAACACTTTGGAACGTGGCCCTTGAAAATGGAGTCAGGATGTAGGGAGAAATAAAAAATAACTTTGTAGGCAGGGAGAGCAGATCTGGCTCGTGATGAGCCTTGTCACATTCTCGGTCAACTGTGGGCTGGTCACGGGCAGCATTTTTCTGCGTTTGGATGGAAGTATCTAGGTAAGGGGACAAATTCAGTGCCGGACACAAGTTTGGGTATCAAGAAAAGGTCCGAAGACACGTTACTTAGAGTACACACTTGGCTGACAGAGACTCAAAATAAGAGTGGTTCAAACAAGATAGATGTTCATTGCCGCTTGTGTAGCAGTCCAGGTGTAAGCACTTTGGGGCCAAAATGGCACTAAGGACTCAGGCCTCTCCTAACTAACTTGGTACGGTGCCATCTCTATGGTCCTGTTCTCACCGGAGGATCCAAAGTGGCTCACCAACACAAGGGCTTCCAGACTGTGGGAAGGAGCAGGGGAAAGGGTCAAGAGGGACTGCTCCCCTCTTTTTAAGGACCGCCTCCGGAAGTGCCCACCTTGTTTTGCTCACACCCTACTGGTCAGGACTCTTAGATGCTCAGCTAGCCTTTGCTGCAAGGGAGCCTGGGAAATGTAGTTTTTATTCCAGGCAGCCATGTATCCAGTAAACATTTTTTGTTCTATTGGAGAAAAAGAAAAATTGTGTCGGGGATCCAACTAGCAGTTCTGCCACATGAAACCCCAAGTGCCCGGTAAAGAGGTTCCTATGTCTGTCTGTCCTGTACCTCATTCCCCCTGGTCACAGGGTTGGGCGAGTGACTCGGTCTGAGAAAACCATAGTAAGGCATCCCCCTGGCCATAGCCATTGGTCCAGGACTGGGCACATGACTCAAGCAGAGCCCATCCAAGTTCTTCCTCAGGACTTTTTCCTATCCAAATGTGGTAGCACGGGGCAATTTTCTTTCTGGTTGTGAGACCACGAGAAAGCAATCCTGAGCTGCCCAAGGTGATTTTCCCTCCCAGAGCAAGGCAAAGCCTGTCTGCTGAAGAAATGGGGCCGCTGGCATCTGAGAGACACAGGGAGGAGAGAATCACCGAGGACGGGGAGTAGGCATCCTTCTACACCTCCCTGGGGCCTGCCTCTTATCCTGGCCCTGACTGAGCTGGCTCGTCAATACCACCTTTTTGCCAAGCTGATTCAAGGTGGGTCTTGGCCATCTGCAACCCAGTGTCCTGACTTATCGCAGTACTGAAGGTGATGTTTTTTTTTCTCCCTGGGGGAATCGGCGGGGTGGGGGTGGAAGGGAGACACAACGGAGATTGACAGCCCAGAAGAAAAGCATGCGGGCTCCAGACAGCCCTATCTTTCTCCTGCACATTTGCCTTGAAGCATCTGAAAGTTCCCACACAGCACCTCACAGTACTGGCTACTGGGTTTCTTTGCCTTTTCCAGTCAGTCCTGTTTCCTGCAAGGAGCCGGTGCAGCTGTGAGGAGGGGGCCTGGGGAGGGGGAACCCTCACAAAGGGCCCTTTCTCAGCTAGTCCGGGCTGTTATCAGGCAAACCTAAACGCTGAATCACCTGCATCCGTGGGCAGCCCCGTAGGTGGGGCTGATGATTCCCCCTCTGGGTCTTCCTGCGTCAGGACCTGTGAGTGGGGGCGGACTCTCAATAAAGGTTCATTGTTTTCTGTCCCCTCACGCTATCAAGGTTCTGTCCAAGACCTTCCTGAGCCCCCCTCCCCCACCCCCCACTCTCCTCTTCACTCGTCCCCGGCCTTGGCCCTGGTCCCTCTGGGCTCTCTCCCATCCTCACCCCGCCTTGTGGGCCAGCAGCAACTCCTCAGGGAAGATGGGGTGGAGGTTGAGGAAGGACAGGAATGTGGATGAGGACCAAATCCGAGAATGCCTTGAATTTCTGAACCTGTGACCCCCTCCTGCCCCCCACCCCCCAGTTCCCTGGGTCTCCTGAGTCCCCTAACCCCCACAGACAGCAACCAAGCTGTCCTGGGCCTGTGGTGCCACCTGGTGGCCAGCCTCGGAACTGTCAGGCTCCCCACCTCTCCCCCACTTCCTTTATTTTCTTTTGGGGGTTTTGTGGTGATAGGAATACATAATGTGTCCTAATCTCCATTTTCCTCTCTGTTTTTGTTCTTTGTTTTGTTTGTTTGTTTTGTGTTTTTACCACAGTTCAGTTCAGCTCATGCTTCCTCAGGCCATCTTGAAAACCCGAATCACACACCCTTGAATCTGTTTCTTCTCTCTCCTTTCTAACAGCTCTACCCCAGTTACCTCAGGAGGTTCTTTCTCCAACGTTTACTCTGTCTACCCAAACAATCCTGGCTGACTGAGTGTCAGGATGGAGCCAGGCCTGCCCCTGTGTCAAGAAAAAGGCAGACTGCACGTCAGAAAGATTAATTAGAATGACGAACAACAAAGGTTTTTGGCCTCTAAACCCTTGAAGAACAGCTCGAAGCTCCCTCAAAACGTCCCACCCCTCTCCTTATACTCCTATTAAGAAACCTGCTTTCCCTCAAGCACCAGCTTTCAAGAGAAAATAAACAGACTTTTCTAGATCAGCATTATTGTTTTTCCATTTCTACCTACAGGTCTTACCACAACAGTAGGGTTGTCTTTTTTTCTTGCCTGTGGCAGCCCAGCTTTCTGACGGGCATTTACCACCCAGCCTGGAAAACAGCCCTCTTCGTGCCTGTGTCCTCGATTTTCTATTGGCTCGTTGTCTGGAATGCCATTCCACCTCACAGAAACAAAGTTTTGAAACATAACTCATTGGTAAGCTGGGACTACCTGATTGTAGACATTTAAGATCATGAGATACTTTCCAAGGCAAGATGGTGGCTGCTTACTATTGTTTTAGACAGGCTGATACAGGAGAACTATCTGATTTCCCAAGATATGGACATCTTAACCGCCCCCCTCCAACTAGAAGCCTTGAGGCTTCCAGAATGGGCTGGGCCAGTGGGCTAAGGTTACAGGGAAGGGTGTGGAGTGAAGAACTCAGTGATGCTGTGGACACAAAGACCAGGTAGAGAGAGTGTGAGAAGAGCTGAGCTAAGTTCTCTCCAACAGGGTGCTGGAGAGAAATCTTAGGACCGAGGACAAGAGAGACGCACCCAACCGACATTCATCAAGCACCTGCCACACATCAGGAAGGACTCAATGGGGAAACATGTGGGTGCCCCAGGCAGGCTACTAATTTTATGTCCCCTCAAAGTGATATTCCTTTACTACCAGCTCAGTTTGAATGCAGTGGAATTGGCCTCCTCTTAGAAGAAGGGGGGCACGGACAGAGGAGGGGATCCCCATTGGCAACACTCCATCTTCCCTGAGCGGCTCAGCTCTGACCCCAAACTTGCTTGCTGCAATTCGACAAACAAGATCTTTTTAGAACCCCACCCCACCCTCCTTAGAAAATAGCTTAGAGACCAACTGCTGTTATGTTAGCCTACTCTTTTGGGGGGCCACCCACCACCTCATTGCAAGTAGCTCATTAAAACACAGTATACAACTGTCCCTTAGAGGAGTTCCAGGCATGGTTTTCTTTATCTCCGTACATTTCCAATGGTGTCCAAGTGCCTTGTAAAGATGGCACCCTAGTTAGCTGCATGGCTGCCTGACCCCCCCCCCTTTTTAAAGATTATTTATTTATTTGTCAGAGAGAGAAAGAGCACAAGCAGGGGGAGCAGCAGGCAGAGGGAGAAGCAGGCTCCCTGCTGAGCCAAGACCCCGATGCGGGGCTCCATCCCGGGACCCTGGGACCATGGCCCAAGCTGAAGGCAGATGCTTAACGGACTGAGCCTCCCAGGTGTCCCCCTGCCTGACTCCTTAAACCAGCCGTGGTGCTAGGCGCTGAGCGTGCTGTCACCCTGCCATGTAAGTCACATGATCTGCATTCTACCTGCCGAAGCTAAGGCCGAGGGAGTTTAGACGAACCACCCAAGACGCCCATAGCTGGGAGCTGAGATCTGAATTCAGGCTCACCCCTGTTATTCCAAAGCCTGGAACTTCTTCACTTCCTCCCCCTGCCCTAGGACAAAATGGAAAGACAAAGCCACTGAGAGCCGAAGGATGGGCCCTCTGAGCAGAGACAGGAGGTGGGAGTTCTAACAGGGAGTTGTGAAAAGCAACCCAGTGGGTGCGAGGAAGCTGGGGGCCCAGCAGCCCTGCCCGATGGCCCAGGGTGGGGTGAGCACCCCAGTGTGGGCTCCGAGCGTGGGAGAGGGTGAAGCAGGCTTGGCGGGGGGAGCGCGGGAGGCAGCCAGACCAGGGCCCCTCCTCCGCAGGCGGGCCCACTAGCACTGTCCGCTGACAAGACAGGGCGAGCCTGGGGTCTGGCAGGAAGGGACCAGAGCCCAGGAGGGTCTTTGCAGAAGAAATCCCTCCTTCAGCCCTAGATCGGGGGCTGCAGACGGTCATTAGATTCAAGTGGAGGCAGGATACTGAGTGCCCTGGGGCTGGCCCCTTCTTGCTCCCCTTTCTCTCCTCATTCCCCTTCCCTCCAAACCCCCAGCGCCAGCAGGCACAGCTCCAGGCCCTGCAGCCTGTCCCTGGCCTCCCCAGCAGAGGGCCCCAGAGCAGAGCTGAGGAGGGTTGGGTGGGGAAGGGACTCTGGCCGCCCTCCCTGAACCCGGGCACAGGGAGCACAGGGCCTTGCATGGGGCTGGGGCGTCCAGGTGTCCGTATACGTGGCTGGCCTGTCCTCCGGCACGGCTGCGTCCGCACTTCTGTGCACTAGCGTGGGTGTCTGTAAGTGTGTCAAGAGCGTGTGTCTGGGTTTGGATGTATCTGCCGGGGCGTGTACATGGTGCTTGTGTGTAAGTCTGCTGGGTAGTTGGGTTGTACGTGTGTGTTTGCTCATTTCCTCTTTGCACATGCACTGCTCATGACCCCGTGGGTCTGTGGGTGCTCGTGTGATTTGTGCATAGGGATCTACACTTGGGCTTGCAAAGAGAAAAGAGAAAAATCGGTGATGGGAGTGTGCTGGGCAGTCTCAACATTCTCAGGGACAGAGGTGACCTCTGTCCCATCACAGATGTCCCAGTGCGTCCACAGCCTCCTCTGGCTGATGGTGCCCAGCCCTCCTCAGCTTTGCTCCCTGCCCTGGGAAAATTAAAGACCCCCGAAGCAGGTGGGGTAGTTCATTTTTGTCTAGGACCCCCGAGTCCGTCCTTGTAGCTGCATGTACATAACTGGCTTTTTTGGATACGGATTAAATTATTTTTTCCTGGAGAGAAAAATGTTGACATATCTTTGGAGAATCGTCTGCCCAGAAAAACCCCTGATGCGTGGAGAAGGCGTGTTCTTCCTTTCTAACACACACACACACACACACACCCCTCTCAGAGGCTCGGGATCTCACCCAGTGCGCCAGTTGGGCCCCTCGGGCCCTGCCCTGCACTCCTGGCCCGGTTCCGTCCAGCACGGGGCAAGGATTCCATAGGACCGGGCGGCAGGAGGGGAGTACACTCAGCCGTGTGTCTCCAGGCAAGCTTGATTTCCTGCGGTTGCTGGAACAAATCACCACAGGCTAAGTGGCTTAAAACAAAACAAACGGATTCTCTTACAGTTCTGTAGGTGAGACATCCAGAATCAGTCTGAGCGGGCTAATACTGAGGTGTCGTCAGGGCCGGTTCGCCCTGGAGGCTCTAGGAGACGCTCGGTCTCCTTGCCGAGCTCAGCTTCGGGAGGCTGCGCGCAACCTTGACCTTGTGGCCCCTTCCTTCGTCTTCAGAGGGCCTCACTCGGGTCTCTGCTCCACCAGCACACCGCCATCTCTGTTCTGAGCCTCCTGCATCTGCTGTGCTTGTCGTTACTTCGGGCCCCCTTGGCTGACCCCTATCTCGAGAGCCTTAATTTCATCACACCTGCGAAGCTCCTCTTGCCATGTAAACATTCTCAGGTTCTGGGGACGACCTGGCCATGTTTGGGAGCCGTTGGTCAGCATGTGGCCCTCAGCTGTAGCTCAGAGGGTCCTTCTCCCCTGGGTTCTTCCAAGTCTGATGCTAGGACACCGAGGCCTGGCCCACCTCTCCACTCATTGTTGAGTCTCCTCTGCTTGGTCAGGAGGGAAGTTCTGTCTCCCCCGTGTCTGGCGCCCTGAGGGGTGTCTATACCTGAGGGCCCTCCTCAACCTGTGAAGAATTCCTCCAGCTCTAACCGAGTTTAGGATCTGAATTGTACCTTTCTGCAAGGCAGGGTCTTCGAATGTCCACCTGTCATGCGGGGACAAGAATCCTGGACCCGACTCAAGGACACTGGGTCGGTCTCCAAGATGCCTGAGTGGGAGAGGCAGAGAGAGGGGAACCCACTCCTGCCATTGTCCCCACCGAACCCACCTCCCAGAGCTCAGGCCACGCCAGTCACAATCGAGACTTGAAAGATTGAGAGAGGGACAATGCTGAGCCAGCCCCGGCGGTCCCAGGGGACCCGGTGGGTCAGGCCGGTGCCCTCAGAGGCCTCCTGAGTGAAGTGCTGCTTTGAGCCAGACCTTCCTTCCCTCCTTCCTTCCTTCCTTCCTTTCTCTGACATATGTCAGACACAGGATGCAGAGTTAGAAGTGGTCAGTTCCCACTGCCTGCGAAAAGTCAGTGGGGAGAGAGCCATGCAAACACCCTCTCCCAAGTGGTGTGCTGGGCACTGGTCCCTGGAGTTCCCCTCAGAGCCCTGGGGAAGCCAAATGAGGCTGCCTAAGGTGTCAGGAGGGCTTCTTGGGGCTGGTGGTGCTGCATCACACACCCCAAAACCCTGAGTCCTCTCTGCCCGTACCATGTGGGGGAGAGGCAGCCATGGTTAGGCTCCTGCTGTTCCCACTGCTTGCTATTTTTCTACTCCTCTCCCGGATAGCTCTGACTCTGGTGCCACCTCCTCCAGGAAGTCTTCCCTGCAGTCTGGGGAGGCAAATCCCCTCCCTGATGCACCCCGCAGAGAGGCTTATGGTATCTAGATGAGGGACTGATCTTACCCTATAGACAAGAGAAGGCCACTGCCTTGGAGGGGCCGAGAGTGGGAAAGGGACAGCATTAGGGAGATGGTGCTGGGCTCCGCAGCCTGCTTTCGAAAAGCGGATGGGCCCCTGTGGTTCGCCCAGTCCATCCCGCTCTCTGCTGAGGGGATGCTGAGGCTGATTTTACAGTAGTAGCAGCACGAGTAGTGCTGGGAGTGGAAGTCTCCTCCCCTGCTTTTAGCTCAATGCTCTTTCCATGAGCCATCCTGTCCTGAGGGTGGTCACATCCTGGCCACCTCTGTGTCCACAAGGGCTTGGTGAACGGACACGAAGGAAACGAACACGGGGGACCTGATCCCACGGGACACAAGTGCCCAGAAAGCACATCATGTTCATGTCACAGTTTGGTCTCATACTGGCCTAACTCCCAAGGGGGTGTCCAGGTTTCCCAGGATTCCTTCTGTGGCAGAGATGTTGAGAAAGATCTGGATCGGGTTCCTGGCTCTGCCTCTTATGGCCCATATGGAGCTCCCATTTCCTCATCAGCAAAAGGGGGACAATAACCGGACATACCTGGGGTGGCTCAGTTGGTTAAGCATCTGCCTTCAGCTCAGTTCATGATCCTGGGGTCCTGGGATCCAGCCCCGTGTCGGGCTCCCCACTCAGTGAGGAGTCTGCTTCTCCCTCTCCCTCTGCCCCTGCCCCTTGCTCACGTTCTCTCTCTGTCTCAGATAAATAAATAAATAAATAAATAAATAAATAAAATCTTAAGAAAAAAATAACTGGCCATACCTTGTGGGTGTGTTTGGACCACTAAGTAAGGTAACTGTGTGAGAAGTCTTTGGTCCCGGGGGTGGCACGTAGAGATCCCTGGGAATGGTGACTCTTTGTAGGATTCTCCGTCATCCGAACCCCCACCATTCCCTCGCCACGCTCCCATTCTGTGGGTTCAGACTTTCGGAGAGGAGGACACAGTCTGATTAAACGGATTCCTGTGGCTTCCAGCCTGAGCCCGAGCCCGACCCGAAGAGATTCTCATTGATTAGGTCTGAGATGGGTCCCCAAACTCATTATTTTTATTAATTTTTAATTTTTTTTAATAAACATCCTAGGTGATCCTGACGTTTAAGCAGGTTTAGGAGTCCACTAGAGTAAGTAGTGATGTGACTTTATTTTAATAAAGGCCACACTGCGCCCTTGAAAATGGAGCGTTGGCTGAGAGACACCATCCCTGGCCCCAGGGACCACAGCGAGCAGGACGGTCTCCCTTCCCGTGGGGAGGGTGGCTGTCCTCCATAGCCGCTCTGCTGGAACCGGTGGGGGCAGCGCCAGCTGTGTCCCCTCCTGCAGCTGTTCCAGGGCCCCGGCCCAGTGGAAATGACTCTGAAATTCATTCTCCACGTCTCCTAGAGCTGAGCCAGGTGACTACCGGCTGGAGGGGCTGATCCCAGCTGACGAGAGAAATGGGCCCATTTCGCGTAGCACAGGGCTCCCCCAAACCCTGCCTCCCTGGGCCAACAAGTGCCTTTCATCCCCAATCAATCCACGCCCTCTCACTGGGGAGTCCAGAAGCACCCCACTCTTGCATATCTGCAGGTTCCCTCAGAACCGTGCGGCTTTGGAAGGTGGTCATGCCTGGATCTCACCCCGGCCCAGGGAAGTCCTGAGGCCTGGGACAGAGCTAGCAGCTCTGGGGACGTGTGAAGGCAGGAGAGAGGCCCCTGCAAGGTTCATTCGTCCCCCCTCCACAGTGGGTGGGGGGCTCGCCCCGCATTGGGGAATTCAGCCTTTTTATTAGCTGCAGGGAGGTACAAAAGCAAGGCTTTGGCCGAGGAAAAAGGGAAAGGCCCAGAATGAGAGCACCGTCCTCTGCCAAGGACACAGGACTGTTGACGTGGGAAATATGGGTGCAGCCTCTGGATGGAGTCCACGGTGAGGAGGAAATGGTTTTCACTGAAAAACAAAGTTGAAAAACAGTTTACTGAAGGGAAGAGAAAAAGGGGGAAAAAAAAAACCCTCAAACTGTCTGATCATCAAAATCACCTGGGTAGTTGGTTAAAAATATAAATTCCAAAACTGGTTCCAAGTCAATAAAATATTATTCTTGGTAGCTCTGGGTTTCTTTTCCTTGCGGTTGAAAAATGTAGATCCCTTGTCAATGATCTCTGCGTCAAGCTGGGGAAAAAATGAAGTTACCCGTAAAAGCAGTAGAAGAACTAAAATCAGTTGCACAACAAGAAAACTTTTCAGAAGGGGTTGAGTGGAAGAGGAGGCTGGGAACGAAATCTTTACCTTTCTAAACTGGGTATCGCGACCTGAACTCGAACAATTAATCATACAATAAACTCTGTTTTATGATTAAAGGAGAGCTGGCCATAGGAAATACGATGAGAGCCAATCTTTTAAAAAAATGTGGATTTCTGGGACACCTGGGTTCGCTCAGTGGGTTAAAGCCTCTGCCTTCGGCTCAGGTCATGCTCTTCGGGTCCTGGGATCGAGCCCTGCATCGGGCTCTCTGCTCAGCAGGGAGCCTGCTTCCCCCCTCTCTCTCTCTGCCTGCTTGTGATCTCTTTCTGCCAAATAAATAAATAATTTTTTTTTAATGTGGATTTCAACTCATAGAGCCAGGGCCTGTGGGTGTCACCTGTGAGGGGAAGTGATACTTTATGGAACTGACAATGTGGATTACGTTCCTAATCTCCCCGTTGGGCTTGGGGGAGGGAGGGAAGGAGACACAACAGGATTAGACAAAAATAAAATCCTAAAAGCAACTTGCCTCCAGCCAGGCTGGGTCTTCCTCAAGAAGCATCTGTCCTCCACTCCTTCTAGTTCAAATTTCCTGAGTGTGTTGATTCTTCTCACCCCCTTCGTGTCCCCCTCAGCCCCTTCCCAGTGCCCCCCTGTTCACCAGCAATGTGGCTGCATGCCCCAGCATCCTCTTCTCAACCCTCTTCTCTTCTCATTGTCCGATTTCCAGGGCTGGTCCTGTCCCAGTGATAATCCCAAATCAAGGCCATGGGCTCCACACCCCAATATCCAGCAGCCGGAAGGTCCCCCTGCTCCCTTCACAGCAAACCAGTATTTCTCTCTGGAGTGCATTTCTCACCTCCCCTGCCTGCTGACCACGTGTTCATTTTTCAAGGCCCAGCTCAAATGTCACCTCCTCCAGAAAGTCCTCCCAGTCTGTCACACCACATGCTTGGTTTTTACAGTCTCGTTTTGTTTTCGATTAACAAACTTTATTTTTTAGAGCGGTTTTAGGCTCACAGCAAAATTAAGCTTAAAGTACAGAAAGTTCCTGTGTAGCACTTATTTTTCATAGAATGTTCTGTGGCCAGGTTTTATTATATTTATTTATTACAGATTTATTTATTTATTTGCGAGAGAGCACGGAGAGGGGCAGGAAAGGGAGAGAGAAACTTTAGCAGATTCCTCACTGAGCTCAGGGCCCAACATGGGGCTCGATCTCACGACCCCGACATCATGACCTGAGGTGAAACCAAGAGCCAGACACTTAACTGACTGTGCCACCCAGGCGCACCCCGACCAGGCTTTTTGGACATCTTATTTCTTCTCATCAACTCCGTGAGGCAGGGATTCGCTTTCTTGTCTTTTCTTTCTTTCCTTCTTTCTTCCTTTCTCCAGCTTTATTGAGCTGTAACTGAACAAACAAGAGTTGCACATATTTAAGGTGTGCAACATAATCTTTGCAGACGTGTAAACATTGTGAAATGATGATCACAACAAAGCTAATTAACATATCCATCACTTCCCACAGTCTCCTTTGTGTGTGTGTGAAAACAATTGAGATCTCCTCTCTTAGCAAATTTCAAGTATATGTCATATAGGATTATTAACTATAGTCACCACGCTGTGTGTTAGCTCTCCAGAACCTATTCATCTTGTAACCGAACATTTGTACCCTTTGAGTGGCATCTCTCCATTTCCCCCACCCTGCCGCCCTCCAACCGCCATCCCACTCTATGCTTCTATGAATTGGACTTTTATAGATTCCACATCTAAGTAAGATCGTGCGATCTTTATCTTCCTCGGCCTCACTTATTTTACTTAGCATGTAGTCGTCTGGGTTGAGCTGCGTAGCTGCAAAGGACAGGATTTCCTTGCCGGTTTGTTAGCTCCGCCCATCTGTTGGCCCCATGGGGTTGTGAGCCTCTAGGAGGCAGCCCTGTGCCCTAGTCAACCCTGGACACTCGGTACTCAGCACTGTGGGATGGAGCTCTAGAACATACCCTCCTTCCTGACGGCCTTGAGAAGCCTGCCCCAGCCCTCTGCTATTCTCTTGTCTTCCACCACAGCAAGGTCCCCTAACCTTAAAGGTTCGTGACAACAGATGACAGTGTCCTACATGATGCCTGCGGCCCAGTGGGAACTCCCACATCTAATGGTGACGCTGTTAGCTCTGTGACCTCAGTCCCTACACTGTCCTATGTTCACTCTATTCCAGCCATACCAGCTTCTGATGTCTACTCAAAACGTACCAATCTTGCTCCTGCCTCAGGACCTTTGTACTTGCTGTTCCCTCTTCCTTGAAGGGATTCCTCCAGATAACCCACAGGGCTTATTCCTTCTGTTCATTCAGGCCTTTTTTTAAATTTTTTAAAATTTTTTGTTAACATATAGTGTATTATTTACCCCAGGGAGACCTTTGCTTAAATATCAACACAGAGAGACTTTTGTGGGTTATCCTAACTCAAGGTCACCCACCCCTCTGTGTCACTTTCTTTTTTTTTATTATTTTTTTTCAAGATTTTATTTATTTATTTGACAGAGAGAGAGAGAGAGATCACAAGTAGGCAGAGAGGCAGGCAGAGAGAGAGAGGGAAGCAGGCTCCCTGCTGAACAGAGAGCCCGATGCGGGGCTCAATCCCAGGACCCTGAGATCACGACCTGAGCCAAAGGCAGAGGCTTTAACCACTGAGCCACCCAGGCGCTCCTCTGTGTCACTTTCTATCCACGTTACCTCTCTTTGTTTTCTTCTCAGCTCTTGACCCCATTGGACATGATTTTTGGGGGTTTATTTCCTGTTTCCCCCACTAGCATGCTGTTTCTTGAGGGCAGGAGATTTGCCTATTGGGTTAATGCTATTTTCTCAGTGACTGATACAGGATAGATGCTCAATAAATATTTGTTGGAAAGGACCCTAGCAGAAGCCCAGCCTCCTTGCAGGCCTCTGCCTCCGGTTGTGTTGATCCACTTTCCCATAGGACGCGCCCCTCTGTGGTTTGGCAACACTAGAGCCGTGTCTCCGAATCCCCGGTCCCGTCCTCTCTCTCGCATCCTGCTGGCCTCTAGGCCTCAGAGGCCCCGTCTGAAGAGGGGGTGGGTGATCCCCACCCTGTATACTCTCCAGGGGGCCATGGCAACGGGCTGGAAGGAAATCCTCAGAGAGGGGCTTCCGAGCGGGCTCCCCCTGCTTGCTTGGTAGCCCTGTAGCAGCAGCAGGGACTGGGTCTAGCCAGGGAGCGCCGAGGACTGCTGGCTTCAGCCTCTGCCTGGGCTCCAAAGGAGAGTCCCACAGCGTGGATGGAGGGAGTGCACCTGGCCCGCTGGAACCTTCTATGGGTCTCAGAACATGCAGCGAACATGGTAAAGTGCTGCTCTGGAGGTTTTTTTTTTTCCTACTCTTGTTCAAATTCATACAATTTAACAAGTATGCTTTGATTGGAGACACCAAGAACCCTGTAGACATTCATATCCTTGACTTGGCAATTCTATTCTTAGAAATGTATCCTAAAGAAATAACCAGAGATGTATGCAAAGATATATGTGCAATGATGTTATTTGATTATTCTTTCTAATAGCAAACAATTTGGAAATAGCTTAAATACCAATAGGAGATTTGTTTAAGAATCAGTGTGCCAGGGGTGCCTGTGTGGCTCAGTGGGTTAAAGCCTCTGCCTTGGGCTCAGGTCATGATCTCAAGGTCCTGGGATGGGGCCCCACACTGGGCTCTCTGCTCAGCAGGGAGCCTGCTTCCCTCTCTTTCTCTGCCTGCTTGTGATCTCTCTCTCTCTGTCAAATAAATAAATAAAAATCTTTTAAAAAATTATTTTCAAAGACTAATGATCCAGGAAAATTCTTAAGATGCAATTTAAATGGAAAAAAATCAGAATTTTATATATTTACATGTATGTAAATGACTTTATATCCATACATAAAATCAGAATTTTATGTGTATAAAATCAGAATTTTATAAAATCACATATATACACTCAATATTTTCCTGATTTTATTGAAATGTGTATAAACACCAATGTCTCCATTCAGTGTGATGATTTTGGGATATTCTCATCCAAAATCTCATTTGGATTTTTAAATTGTTTTTACGATAAATCTATTCATATTACAATTTAAAATGCTATTCTTTTTTTTTTTTTTTTTAATAGGCTCCACACTGGGTGTGGAGCCCAATGCAGGGCTTGAACTCACAACCTTAAGATCAAGACCTGAGCTGAGATCAAGAGGCAGACTCTCAACTGACTGAGCCACCCATTTTTTAATGGAAGAAAATAATTCACTGATTCCCTATCATGCCTTCATTTGGGGCAGAATGTGGGTGGAATGATGCTAAGAAAAGCTTGGAGATACCAAATGAATGCATTTACTCTTCAAGTCTGGAAACTTCTTAGGTCCTGGGAACCCTTTAATGTGTATAAAGCATCAAGTCCTCTGAAATGAGTGCTGTGGCTTGGGGGTGCGCTGGGGAATTTTTATCAGGAGCCTGAACTGAGGACTAGTGTTCTCTACCTCTATGTCATGGTGGGTCCCACCTGAGAGGGGAGGTCATTCTCAAGGTCATTGCCTGAGGAAAAAATGAGTCTTTCAAAGTGGAAAGTAGACCTGGGAAGAAGATGCTAAGATTAAGACGGGGCAGAGGACTCTGGGTATGGGAGCTCTGTTTCCTCAGGGACCTCCCCAGAAGATGGGCAAGACCTGGGAGCCTCTGGAGGGGGCCTGGCTGGGATGGGACTGCACACTCCTGCTTGGGGGAGCCTGGTGGTTTCGTAGTTTTTCCAGGCGCTGCATTTCTGTTCCTGTTGTCGTCCCTCTGGGTTTAGTAACACCATCTGATACGTCTTCCCAGGTTTCTTAGCCTTGCTCTGCTAAAAGAAGCCAAAGCCTGGGTTTCTAGGTGTGCTTGGTCCAGAGAATTGAAAGGACAGTAGCATCCCGGGGTGGAGGGAGGGCAACCATGGGGAGGCGGTAAGAATGAAGAAATTGGCCCAAAGAAGCGGGGGGGGGGGGCACAGACGACAGTTAGGGGGCCATTTGATCCAGCTGTCTCTCCCGCCTAGAAATTCTCCTTCCTGAGCTACATCTCGGAGGCTCTGGTTTATGAAATAATAACAATTATAACTTTCAATATTTGTGTCATTTGTGTACAAGTAAGTGCATGATTCTTCTAGAAAACGTTAAAAAGTCACATAAGCACCACCAAATTTAAAACAAAAACTCTACAATTAACCTTTTTTTTTTTAAAGATTTTATTTATTTATTTGACAGAGAGAGAGATCACAAGTAGGCAGAGAGGCAGGCAGAGAGAGAGGGGGAAGCAGACTCCCCGCTGAGCAGAGAGCCCGATGCGGGGCTCGATCCCAGGACCCTGAGATCACAACCCGAGCTGAAGGCAGAGGCTTTAACCCACTGAGCCACCCAGGTGCCCCTACAATTAACCTTTTATCTTATAACCAGTGAATGTTTGGGGGTATGATCTTGCAAAGTTTTTAATGAATCAATATATTTGCAAAGTCAGGCTATTTTATATATTTATTAGCTTTTTATTTTTCTGCTTACTATACTATAAACTTATTTCTATGTCCTGAAGTGTTCTTAAGCATCTTCTTTTAAGAATGTATTTATTTATTTGAGAGAGCGTGCAAGGGGTCGGGAGAGGGGGAGGGGAAGCAGGAGAGGGAGAGAGAGACTCCTAAGCCGACTCTGAGCTGATCACGGAGCCCGACAAGGGGGCTCCATCCCAGGACCCTGAGATCACAACTGGAGCTGAAATCGAGAGCCAGAGCCTGGGGCGCCTGGGTGGCTCAGTGGGTTAAAGCCTCTGCCTTCGGCTCAGGTCATGATCTCAGGGTCCTGGGATCGAGCCCCGCATCGGGCTCTCCACTCAGTGGGGAGCCTGCTTCCCCCTCTCTCTGCCTGACTCTCTGCCTGCTTGTGCTCTCTCTCTCTCTCTCTGTGTCAAATAGATAAATAAACTCTTTAAAAAAAAAAAAAAAGAGTCAGAGGCTCAGCCGTCTCAGCTACCCAGGCTCCCCTTAAGCATCCTCTTTTAAAGACTGCAGTGTGTTTTATTTTCTGGATGGTTCAGAATTCATTTAGCCAATCCCCTCTTGTTGAACATTTAAGTTGCTTCCAGTTTTTCAGGCTTATAAATAACACAGAGAAGTACAACCCTATAGCTAAATCTTTTTTTTTAAATATTTTATTTATTTATTTGACAGAGAGAGAGATCACAAGTAGGCAGAGAGGCAGGCAGAGAGAGAGGGGGAAGCAGACTCCCCGCTGAGCAGAGAGCCCGATGCGGGGCTCGATCCCAGGACCCTGAGATCACAACCCGAGCTGAAGGCAGAGGCTTTAACCCACTGAGCCACCCAGGTGCCCCCTATAGCTAAATCTTTACACATCCTTGTGTACCTGCCCCCCCCAGAATAAGCCTCAGAAATAGATTCTCTAAATTAAAGGATCTGGGTTTGGTTTCCATCCCTGCACAAGCCCTGGGAAGGCCAGGTTATTCTAAGGGTCTTAAGGCTGAGCCCGGCACACAGAGCTCCAGGGCCCGCTGGCCCCCAAGTCTGCATGCATGTGGGGACGTGTCCCCATCCACCTCTCCTCTACCCCGCCCCACCCCCAGGCTTGGGGCTCACCCCAGAGGATGAATGATGCCTCCCTACCAGACGTGAGGCCATTTGTCTTGTGCTCTGGAATCCTGAAGAGATAAAATCTGGGTAGAGCACGTTTATTTATTGAATGTAGTTCTGGGCAGGTGAGCCCTACCCTTGGGGATGACCTCCAGCTCGGGGTTAAGAGTTTATAGGGAGAAGGAGCAGGTTACGTTATACAGACCAGCCCACGGGGCCCATGTGGGCCCAAGGAGGCCCCATTCCCCACCTCGGGCCCACCCTAAACCCAGCTCCAACCTCTCAAATGGCCCCCTATAGCCTCCTCAAAGATCCAAGTCCTCTTGTCTTCAGACCACCAGAGCACACCTCCTCCTCCCACCCACGCCCCCCACACTGTGTGACACATCTCTGACTCTCCTCAGCTGCGGTGTCTCCCCAGATCCCGCACAGTGTGCCTCCTCTATGCCAGGGCTCCCGACCCCTGACCCCCACCAGACCACCAGGGGAGCTTGGCAAATATTCAGAGACTCGGGTTCTGCAGGGCCGGAGAGGTGCCCGGGAACCTATATTCTCACAAACACTGGTCCTCCCGACTCTTCCCACAGAGCTGTCTTCTTGTCCCTCATCTCTGCTGATGTGAGGAGACAGGGCACTTGGCCCCTGGGTCAAGCAGGTCCGAGGCCTGCAAAGCAACAGGAAACAGATGGCTTCAAGGCCGCTTTCCCAGGTAACCTAAGTTTGGGAGGCTTGGCAGCCAGACCGGCCCCTCCTGGCGGGGGGACTTGGCAGGGCCAACCTGAACGGCCACACAAAGCCATCCTCACAGCCTCTCCGGCCGTGAGTCCCTAGGCGCTTGTTGCTGGGATGCACGGGCACGTCTCTGCCCGGCCAGGCCTGCAGGGGTTTGTGGCCGGAGAATCAAAGTATAGTCCTGGGCTCCTGTGGAGACTTCCTCTAGAAGGCCCTGGCAGCAACAGCACACCGGGTCTGAGGAAAAAAGGGTCTCTGTGGGCCAAAGGCGGGTCTGTGTAGACAGAGGCCCACACACACCACCGCCTTCCCGGGCCCCGGTCTCCTGTGCCAGCCCAGGGGACTCGGGAGGGTCAGCCCCTCCCCACCGCCACCTCTCTCCACATACCAGAGGCAGGAAGGTAAGCCTCCCTGTTCCTTCCAGGGCCTGTTGGGAGTCCCTAGGCCTGTGGTGGGTGGTGTAATGACCCAGAGGTCCCTGTGGGCAGGGACCCCACAGATCCCCTGCTCGGTTCCAGCCATTCCCAATTTCTGGACTTTCATAATAAAAGAAATCTGTTAAAGGTACAACAAAATGCATTCTCCGTCTCCGTCTGTGGTAACTCCATCCCTTCCATCGCTCAGATCAAAACCGTGGAGTGGTCCCTGTGTCTTTTCTTTTAGACGCCATGTCCCGTCCAGCTGAGAATCCTGTCAGCTGGATTCCAACTTATTCCGGAACCCAGCCACCTCTCACCACAGGGGCCTGACAGGACCGGGGATGGGACTGGTCTGGGGTCACTGACGTCACTGACCCTCCTATGTGTCCGGCCCCCTTCCGTCCAGATTCGATTTCATCATGCCTGTTCTCACCAAGAAAAGCAGCTCCTCAGTCACGTACAAAATGAGATTCGTTTTGTGTGTCTTTAACACGGTGTCACAAATATCCCCAATTCTTCTTCAGATCTCGTGTCTTAATTTGGGGTTGCGAAGGGGGCTCCATTTCAGCACAGGGAGCCAGGGCAAGACACTCAAAAGTCTGGGGGCCCCCTGAGATGCTGAGACCAGGGTCAGTGGAGCCCCAACCCCGCAGCAGCCTGCCCTGCTTGGACGCTGCCGTGGGATGATTCTGCCCCCACAGGTGCGATGATGCGGCAGATGCGCGGATGACACGGGAAGCTGGGTCCCCTCCCCCGGGGACACTTCTGCCTCGCCCTGTCAGCAGGAGAGGGTTCCTCCCCCAAGCATGTGTCAGGACCCATCTTCCTCGGGACTCCAGGGTCAGCGCTGGGTGAGACAGACAGATGTGGGTTTTTCTTGGGAATGTGGGGTGTGTGGGGTATAGTGTGTGATGACACACGCTGTGCTGCCTCCCCCGGCTCCTCCGGCCTGGAGGTGACAGTAACCAGGCATAGCCTGCCCCTGCCCCCTTTCCTCTCCCAGCCCCATCGCCACTGAAGGTCAAGGCCCGCAGTGGGGCTTAGGTGGCAGTTCTCCCAGACCCGCTTCTGCTGAGCCTTGCTGTGGAGGCTACCACCATCGGACTGGACTCCCCAGCCGCAGCCAAGCCGCCCCGCCTCAGGGCTTGGAGGAACCAGGCCATCTTGTCCAGGTGAGGACTGGAGCCTCAGAAGGGAGGAGGCACAAAGCCCATGTCACCCAACAGGCCCACAGCAGAAGTTGGGTGCAAGCCAGATGGGCTTCTTCAGCTGAGAAAGGGGGCAGGGCCAGGAAGGAAGGAGGAGCAGCCCCCCCCTCCCCCCAGGCTTGGATGCTAGAGCCAGTAGCTCGGCCCAGCCCCAGCTCAGCCCTGAGGCCTACCCAAGCCCACTCACTTCCAACATGGCCTCCTCTGTCTTCCTGAGCCCCCAGGGCCGGCTAGAGGCTTCTCCCCTTCTGCAGCCTTCTATCCATCTTCCGGCTCCTCCTTCAGGCTTGCTGCTTTTGCCGACTCCAGGCAAGGGAGCAAAGCTGGTGGGGAAAAGGGGGTCTGTGCCCGACTCAGCCACACTCCCTTCCAGCCAGTCAGGCTGCCCTCCCCTAGACAGGCTTCCTAGAGGCACCCTCCCTTCCCCGTCCTTCCCCACTCCCCTGTGCTCTCCCCACCTCCGTGGCCCCCAGCCCTGACTCAGCCCATAAATTACCTGGGGATGGTCGCTGACTCAGCCAGGAAGCCCAGAGCCCTGCTCCTCACCCCCAGGCCTCAACTCCACAGCTGGCTCTCATTCCGGAATGCTTGGTCCCCTCCCCTCAGGAAATTCCTGGAAAATATCAGGCTTCTTCGAGGGGAGATCTCCTAACCACAGCCACAGAGGGGAAGGGAGCCACGACAGCCTCATCCATCATTCGGCCGCGCTGGCCCTCCTCCCCAGCTGCTGTTGTTTGTGTGGGGCTGAGCATGGAGGTGTCGGTCCCCACGAAGTGACAGGCACATGGCCACAGAGGGTCCGCAGGGCAGGGGAGAGGGAGGAGAGGCCAGCGTGGGGTAGGGCAGTCAGGGCGGGCTGCTGGGAGGCGGGACCAGTCCTGGGCCAGGAAGGATGGTGACAACGGGTAAGTGGAGGATGGAAAGGGTGCTCCAGGCTCAGGGAACGGCCTGAGCCAAGGTGAGGCAGGGGCAAGAAGCCTGGTATGCACGTGGGGTGGGGTCAGAGGGAGTTGGAGAATTATGGGCCTGATGGGACACTGGTCCCTGTAACATCCTGAGACCTTCCTTGGGCCCCTCGGGGCTGCTCACACCTGGGGGAGGGGGCAGGGTCTCTGCAGCATCACGCTCCGGTCAGAGGGTAACGCCAGGGCTCCCACCCTCCAGGAGCCCAAGCTGAGGCACGTGGCTTGGGCATCAGGGCACCGTGGGGCTGAAGGAAAGACAGACATTCCAGGCCCTTCCTCCCCCCTCCGGGCCCCCCTTGAATACTTTCTTTGGAAAGCCCGCTCGTTTATGAGGGAAAGCCAAGTCCAGTCCGCAGATAACACGTCTCTCTTCTCGGCCGCTTCCCTTCAGACAATAACAACTTTTCAAAATACAAAAATTCCTGCCCAACCTCCCCCAGGAAGGATGGCCCAGAGATGTGGCTGTAGCCATAGTAAGAAAGAGAAAGCAAGCCAGTGGACCTAAGGGGTGGGGAGTGGGGGCAGCTGCCCTGAGGCCCCCAGGGCCCCGTAGGCAGGTGGTCCTTCATCCTGAGTCCAGACTAGAAGCTTCCACAGCCTCCGCGCCTGTCAAAGCCCGAAGAGGTTTCATCGACATTCTCCAGTTGTGTGTTGGACCGCCTGACCCGGCTCTAGACGCCCAGAGACAGATCTGCTGCTTCGGTCACGTCACTGTTGCCCCCCCACCTAGGGGGTGCCCCACCCCCGGCTATCTGTTCAAGGTACGAAAGGAAGAGGGAAAAAATGGGAGAGACACCCGACAGACCCACTGGGATTCGGCCTCTGGAGAGACACTCCAGGGCGCCTGCCCCTGCTCTCCAGCCCTGTGCAGGGGCCTGTCCCGTTTCTGGAGCCCGAAGGGGGCCAGGCAGGCAGGGAGGCTCACCTCTGTGAGTCCCAGCCCTGGGAGGGGGCAGGGCTCTGCCGGCGCGGCCGGGTTGGTAAGGGGGACGGGCATCCTGCTCATTGTCACGGGCCTGGCCGCACTTCCAGAAATTCTTCCTGCCAGTAAGAAGAGGAAAGAAAAGCCTGGGCAGCCTCTTGGGCTGCCAGGAAGGGGGTGGGCAAGTGGGAACCAGGTTTCCCAGAGCTCTCACGGGCCAAGCCGGGGCTCTGGGGCCTCCTGCCTGGGCCAAAGGGCCAGCTCAGCCCTGGGACAGAAGCGGGCCCCAGCCTGAGGTGTTTGAAGAACTGACCAGTGGAATGAGGGCTCACCCACGTCCGTGCCCAGCCAGGCTGTGTTTGTGGCTGCAGAACAGAGATGGGAAGAAAGAAGGCCTGGAAATTGCTAGGCTTCCCACAGGCCTTTTCTAAATGGAGAGTCAGGAAAGACTAAAGCTCATATTCAATCCAGAGTAATAATCGCCTCACCTCCTATTTCAGTGTCCAGTGCTACAGATCTTGAAGGGAGACATAGGAAAAATTACTATTATTATTACTATTATCCAGCAGAGCATTTTCCTAGTGTATTCTGGACAAGGGAGAAAGAAGCCTTTTGGGGTGATTGTTTTTTGGGGTTTTTTTAAGATTTTATTTATTTATTTATTTATTTATTTATTTATTTATTTATTTGTCAGACAGAGAAAGTACAAGCAGGGAGAGCGGCAGGCAGAGGGAGAGGGAAACTCTCCACTGAGCAGAGAGCCGGATGTGGGGCTCGATCCCAGGACCCCAGGATCATGATCTGAGCCAAAGGCAGACACTTAACGGACTGAGCCACACAGGCATCCCTACAGCGGTAATTCTTGGATAAAACAGGTAGGTTTGCAGAACTCCGCACATTAGCTACCCTCTTTAAGGCTCCGTGCTCAGGGCATAGTGAAAGTATTAAATTCTTAAGTAACTCCTACAGAGACTCAATGCACTTTGGTTAATCCAGTGTTTCTCAAATGTATTCAAGCACAGGACCCCTATTTCATGGGACACTATGAAGTACTATAGGGCTAAGTAGGGCTATGAAGCCCTACTACGAAGGAGGGCTCCCAGACACACATTTGGGGGAATGCCGCATTAAAGCTTTTGATTGGTGGTTGTCTAGCTTTGTTCCAGCCATGGTGCCACAGCGGTGGGTGAGGGAAAGGGGGAAATGAGTGGGCGGGACTCTGGGTCTCCACCCACCCCCCCCCCAACTCAACCAGCAGTTCCTCTATTCTACTGGAATTGGGTGTCCAGCAATATATTTTTTATTTGGTGTAAGGCCTCTGCTGCTAAAACTAGGTCTGAGAGCCAACACTTTATGGTTTTTCATAAATATATATTTTTACTTTTTTTAAAGATTTTATTTATTTCTTTGACAAAGAGAGAGAAAAAGAGAGCACAAGCAGGAGGAGCAGCAAAGGCAGAGGGAGGAGCAGGCTCTCCACGGAGCAGGGAGCCCGATCCCAGGACCCTGAGATCATGACCCGAGTCAAAGGCAGATGCTTAACTGACTGAGCCACCCAGGTGCCCTTCTTTTTTTACTTTTTTTTTTTTT
>CM052811.1:51856997-51894600 GCA_028533885.1 Nasua narica
GGGAGGCTTCTCTTTGAGATCTGGAATTGCCCCATGACATGCCCCAGAGCATGGCGTGATTCTGCTCGATGAAAACTCATTTCTGCCTTCAGTTCTAGAATTTCTTAGCCATTGTCTCTCTGAATATTGCCCCTCATTCTTTCCAACTCTCTTCCTGGGATTCCACGTGGCATAGGTTGGACCTTCTCCTTCTATCCTCTCTCCCTCTCCCTCTTCCCTGTTTTCAACTATTTACCTCTTTGTGCTGCATTCTGGGTAAATTCTCAGAGCTCCTTCTCTGGTTCTGTTTATCCCACTGTGTTTTAAATTTCAACCATCACTTTCTATTTTGGAAGTCCTACAGTCTGGCTTTTGGAAGTCAAAATCCAAGAAGTCTAGCCTATTCCCTGAAGCAACCAAAGAGGTCAAGGCCAGGCTTCCCACCTGGAGTCCTGAAGCTGATGGTCACTGGGTCCCTTCGGTAACCCTAGGGGCCATGCAAACACTCACATGCTCCATGTGGGCCTCAAAGCAAACTAGTTACAGGAAGCGGGCAGAGCTAGGGAGCACAAGAAGATATTGGGGGAAAGTCTAGTTCACAAAATACTATCCCATATGTGGTTGATACTACTTCTACCATGATTCCTCTGATCATTATTATTCCAGCATCGTCCGCATAACCTTGGGAACGTCCTTCTCCCTCCCTAAACCTTGGCCTCTCACCTGAGGCTGCATCAGTTCAGCCCATTCTGACTGTGCGTCTAGCCCACATCAGTCCTGAAGCTTCCCCTCCCTGCTCTGCCTTGTCCTTCCCCTTTTCCTGGTCCAGGGAAAGGTCTAGGCAGCCAGAGGCCGGGCCCTGATAACAGCTCAACAATGACAGCAGAAGCCCCCCGAGCAAGGGCGTGGGAAACAACTGAGATTCTGGGAGAGGGACCGGAAAAGAGGAGGGGGGGAAATCCAACAGCTGGCCAGGCGACCCCGTCCGCCCCCAGCCCTGCCCTGGAAGTTCTGCTTGGCCGTGGGGGGAAACCAGGCTGTTTCTCTTGGATGGTCACCTCCTGGGCCACTCAGTCATTCAACAGCTATTTACCGGACACCTACTAGGTAGCAGGCCCTGTGCCAGGAACAACCTTGCCCCTGGGGACTGTCCCTTCCACTGGGCAGAAACATTCATGACTGTCGTTTCAGAGCTCACAGCACAGTCCTAGGGAACAGGAAGGGCCCCGCTCTATAACTCTTCTTAACAAGAAGGTGCCATGACTTTTGCAAAGGCACAGGGCAAAGGGGTCTTCGCTCCCCACTCTGCCTCCACCCCCGCCCCGCAGGCCTGCGGGAATGAAATCCTCTGGGAAGTTTGCCTGCAGACAGTCAAAAGAAATGGACTGGCTGCATTCTGTAGCCTCCAGTGGGGGGGTGGGGGGAGTACGACACGGCCCTTACTATCCACAGTTGTGCAGAAAGCTCTAGAAGTCTGTCATGTCAACCTTCCCCTTGCCACCACGGGATGAACTTCTTTAAAAGGTGGAAAAGAGCATCCCAAATCCATCATGGAAATTGCTTGATTTCCCCCAGAAAAGGCCACTGGGAACCCTTTCCCACCTTTGCTAAAGGGGAGAAAAAGTCTGAAAAGTTTGGTGAGCAATTTTTCTCGGAAACTGCGAACAATAAGCTTTTAAGCCCGCCTTCCTGAGCGGGCCGCTGGGTTTCCCCGAGACTCCAGTCACTTTTCTGCTTGTCTGGAGTTCAGAGTAGGTAAAACGGGCCCCGGCAATTCCCGATTTCCTCTCGGAAGAGCAAACACCAAAAAAGACTCAAGATTCTTGGCTCTCAGTCTTTGTCGGGCTCCACAGGGACGCATTTCCAATTCTGATGTTATGTCACGTCATCACCGGGCCCTGCTCAAGGCCAGCACGTCACGGAGCAAGAATGCTGTGTGCTTACCCAGCATGCATACGCCTCCTACACACGTATATGGCGTGCACATACCTTACACACGTAGACCATTCCGAGGTCTACTGTATTCAGTATGCACACGGCGTAATTGCCCACATGGCACGGACACAGAATACAAACGTACATCTCGATGCTGTACAGATATACCTACTGCACGCGCACACACACACACCCCACAATACACACAGATTCGTGCTGCATTTATATCATGCACACGAACATACATGTGTTACACACGTAGGCCACATTCACAAACACCCAAACACTAACATACACACAGATGTGACCAACATATTCTATTTTCTGATTAAAGTTCTTAAGATTTTAGTGTCTACGTAAACCCAATTATATAACCCATCAACTTCTCTTGGTCTCTTCTTTTCTTTCTTGACAATATTTATGGATGTCTTTTTTCTGTTTCAGAAAAAAAAAACCCAAAGCAACAATAGCGACAACACTTTGCTTCGTATTGGCTATAAGAAATGCAGTCAGGTGCAAATTTATCCAAAATTGTGGCCATACTTTTCTCTGTTCACACACAAGGGGAAGATGCTTGGAGATGCCCATCTTCTTCTAGATGTTTCCCCCAGGGGAACACACACAAGATTTATCACAAATCTTGGGAGAACCACTTCTCATAGAAGGTTGGTTCTCTCCCCGCCCGTCTGCCCACCCTCTTTCCCCCTCACCCCTCTGCCTGCCACCCCTCACACCCCATTAGAACATGGCACATCACAAGAGTGAAGAAGGGAGGCAGGAAATCATGTGAACCACTGCCCACACCAGGAGGCCACGGCAGACATTACTAACGGATCAAGGCATCTATCCCTCCCAGCCTGGACTTGAGGTCACAATCCTCCACAGAGGTCACAATCCTCCACAGAGCCTTACCACAATCAGGGCTGGCAAGTAAGGTGGGAACGATGTGAGATCCCACAGAACCCAAGCCCTTCACTGTATAGATGATGACACCGCGGCCCAAGAACAGGGAGTGACTCATGTGAGATCACACGACACAATCCGTAGCAAAATGAGCCCTCTGCTCAGCTCTGTGCCCCGCAGATGTGGCTGGTATGGGGGCGAGGGTCTCCCCTGGGGCTGAAGAAGAGGGGCCAGAGGGAGGTGAGGGGAGGCTTGGGTTTCCCTAGAGGCACCGACCTGTTTCCCTAGTCTAAGCCCTGTGCACCCTCACTGGTATGAGCCGAGGGTCCCTGCTCTCTCAGTGACAGCACCCCCGGCCCTCCGGCCCTGGGCCTCTGGCCTTCAGGATCAAGGCAGGGAGTAGAGAGCCTTCTAGGGTTCATAGAGGTCGTCCTCCCTTCTCCCCCATCTCAGCCCTTCCCTCCTTCCTGAAGCCTTCAGCCCCACTACCTCTCGCCAAGACCCTGTCCCCAGAATCACCGCCCTTCACAAACAGATGTCCACCCATATGCTGACACGTGCTGGCCTCTCCAGGGGTCCCAGAGCTAAGCCGGAAGTGCCTCCTCCCGAAGGCCACTCCTTTGCCCTTGCTGTGCCTTTACTAGAAGCCCTTTCCACCCTCCCCACGGCCTCCCGCCCATCCTTGAATGCTGGTCCCAGATGTCCCCCTGCCTTCCCCAAAGCACACGGGGGCCTTGCTCTACGTCACCAAAACTGTGTTTCTGGGCTTTTCTCACAAATCTGATCTGAGAGTGGAAGCTGTCTGGGTTTTATCCCCTGAGAAGAGTGGACTTTGGACCTCTCATACCCACGGCCCTCTCTACTCCAGGAGAAGCCCCTCCTCCCAGACAGTGAGGGCCTCATGTGGAAACTTCCACTCACCTGCACCATAGCTCCGTGGCAGGGCCCCAGTTCCAGGCCCATTGTGGGTGCTGAGGACTTATCTGGGAACACATCTGAAGGGGCACAAGGGACGCATAGGTGATGGAGCCCTGGCCTGGGGGAGGCGGTTTCCCGGCCAACCCCACTCCCCTGGACGGCCCAGAGGCGGCCAGACACAGCAGGGCTCCCATGGACTGGTTCCCCGCCTCCAGGCACTTCCTCTCAGGCCATTCCTGTCTCTCAGGGCGACAGCTGCTGCAGGCAGCACTAATGGGGGACCCTGGAGGGGAGGTTCCTCCTGGGCGGCCCTGTCACAGAGCCAGTTGGACACAGTGTCCCCACCTGTGCTATGGCTTCCAGCCTGGGGCGGGCATTGTGGCTGCCAGGGACATTCTTTCCCGGGGGGTGGGATACAGCTGCTGGGAGCTGGGGAGGGAAAGGGAGGGCCTGGGAGCCTCAGCATTTGAGTCACATCACGGCCAGACGGATAGATGCCTACACCGACCTATGCGCCACCACACATTCTCATCACACACGCACGCAGGACACACACACACACCCCACCGCGGGGGCGGGGGTGGGGGTTGCACAAGTCCAACACTGGGAGAGGCTGAAATGACTGCAGACAAGGAAGAAAGAAAATAGAGCAGCCAAAGGCAGAAGCTGAAAAACGGTGCCTTTATTGGTGGAAAAAGCCTCAGGTCCCGTTGCTTCCACTCTGGCTCAACCCTGGGGACTGGAGGGACTGTCTTGGTCTTTTCTGGACCCCGGAGCCCGCAGCCCAAAGCTCAGCCTGGTCAGCCTCAATGGCAGCCCCCAGGAGGCATGTGGTGGCAAAAACGTTGGGATGAGAACCCAGGAAGTCTGGGTCCCCAGGTTCAGCCAGGAGCAGCTGGGAGACCTTGGACCAGTCCTTGATCTTTTCAGCTTTCTGTTCTGTGCACAAAGGGCTGCTCCAAGGTCCTTTAGGCTGTGAAAGTATGGGGAAGGGGTAGAGTGAGCCAGGGTAGGGGGGCCATGGGGTTAGGAGCTTAGGGAGGGGAACCCTCTGATTGTGGAGTCTGCAGATCGGGTAGCCGGGCACAGACAGCCCCTTGAAGATTTCCCAGAGAGAGGGGAGGATGGGCAGCATGGAGCCAGAGTGAGGGGGCAGGGAGGCAGTGTGGCTGCAGAGAACTAGCCTTGAAGGGAGGCCAGGAGGCCAGACCCTCCCTTCAGTGGCTAAGGAGCCCCTCCCTCTGGTCAGCCTCCCTCCCCACCTTCACAGCCCCACAGGGCTCAGCGGCTCCCTCGCTCCCTCGCTCCCGCTCCCTCGGTGCTTTCAGCGGGCAGTCCCCTGTCTGAGAACCGGGCTCTCAGGCTTCTGACGATGATTCAAAGAGACAGCACGTGGAAAGGACTCAGAGGTGCACCTGGTGTACTAATGTCGGCAGTCGTATTGTTGTCCTTACACCTATTAATGTGCGTCTCTCTGTCCTCATCCAAGGCAGAGACTTTTCTAAGGTGAGGACCATCCTTTTGTTCTTCGGCAATTTACCAACATATTTCTAATCATTTGTTTCATTGATTCTGCCAGCAATCTAGCAGGGTGGGCGTTAGCACCCCCGTTTCACAGGTAATGAATCTATGGCTCAGAGAGGACAAGTGATTGTCCCAAGGTCACCCTTCCATGAAGTGGCAGCGTCAGGACCTGGACCCCAACCTAAGTTCAAATTATATCCTTCTTCTTCCTGCCAAGAACCTCATCCACAGAAAAGAGAGCAAGAAAGAAGTTTCCCTGTTAGAACTGCCTGGAGGATGAGGAAGAGGAGGTAGAGGAGAAGGAGAAAGAAGGAAGGGAGGGAGGGAGGGAGGGAGGGAGGGAGGAAGGAAGGAAGGAAGAGGGAGGGAGGTGAGGGAGGGAGGGAGGGAGGAAGGGGGGGGAGGGAAGGAAGTACCCCAAATTTGTTTAACAGTTTCCATTTCATATAATTTACAGATTTTCCTGCCTTATCATGACCCCCTAGATACAACACATTTCTTCAGCCCTTCAAAATACAATGCTGGGGCACCTGGGTGGTTCAGTCATTAGGCATCTGCCTTTGGCTCGGGTCGTGATCCTGGGGTCCTGGGATCGAGCCCTGCATAGGGCTCCCTGCTCAGTGGAGAGTCTGCTTCTCCCTCTCCCTCTGGCCCATGCTCTCTCCCTCTTGCTGTTTCTCTCTCTCTCTCACAAATGAATAAAATCTTTAAAAAAAAACAAAGTACAATGCTGAAAGCTATAATATTTGGTTTCCTCATCAATGTACAATTGAGTTATTTCTTTTCTCTCCACAATGGTTCCTATGTACTTTGCATCTTTTTCAAAGACTATTTTTCTGTATAACCCCCACATTTTATGTTTCCTTAAAACAAGATTCACTGGACTTTTCTCCAAGGAGAAGTGTAGGAGGAGGGAAGCCCTAAAAGTCCATAGAATTTTGCAACCTGCTTTTTATACTTAATATACTTTGAATGTAATTCCAGGATGATATAGAACTGTTATTTTCTTTCCTTTTTTTTGTAAATATTTTATTCTTCAATATATGTTAGATACGACAAAATGCAAAGATCCTAAGCTTGATAAAATTCTACTTATGCATACACGTATTTAACCACTACCTAGGTGAAGGTATTGAACATTTCTAGCCCCCCAGAATGTTTCCTCATCTCCATCCAGTTAGTACTAGCCCCCGCCTCCATAGGCAACTGTTCTGATCCCTATCACCCTAGGTCCATTTTGCCTGTTTTGGCATTTCCTCTAAATGGAATCATACAGGGGCGCCTGGGTGGCTCGGTTGGTTGGGTGTCTGCCTTCGGCTCAGGTTATGATCCCGGAGTCCTGGGATCCAGTCCTGCATAAGGCTCACCGCTCAGCAGGGAGTCTGCTTCTCTCTCTGCCCCTCACCTCGCTTGTGCTCTCTCTCTCTCAAATAAATAAACAAAATCTTAAAAAAAAAAAAAATGGAATGATACAGCATGTGCTCCTCTGTATTTGGCTTCTTTCACTCAACATAATGTTTTTATGAGGTTCACCCATGAAGTTGTAGGTCATTCTTTTTAATTGCTGTGTATATTTCTACCATATAAATAAATATACCCCACTTTATTTTCCATTTTTCTGTTGACATATACTTAGAAATGCAGATTAAAACCCCAAGGCAACCCCTTTCCATATGCATTAGACAAACCCACTTGAAGCAGGCTGACAGTACTAAGTGTTGGTGAAAGTTGTGGGCGAGACCGGTGAGCCTCCCAGGCACTGGTGGTGGAGGTGAAACACGCTAGAACCTTCCTTCCCTGTTCAGCAACATCAGCTCAGCTTGTACGTACACATAGCCTCTGAGGCAGTGTCCCACCCTTGGTATCACCTGAGAGAGAGGTGTGCTCATGTCTGCCTACAGACATGTCCCAGAATGCTCGTGGCGGCCGTACCAATGGTTCCATCGCCATGTAAGTGGCTGCCAGGCTCTCCACTGTGTGAATGTACCATCTCCCACTGGCCGGTATCAGTAGTAAGCAAGGCTGACAGAAGCATCCCTAGGCCCACGCCTCGTGTGAACTTTCCGTTAGTTCCTGGCCGTTGCTTCCTAGCAGTGGGTTGCTGGGTCGGAAGCATGTCCATCTTCGTGCTCGGAGAGCAGCATCACCAAGCTCTCCCCAGAAGAGTTGCCCCAGCTTCCCCCCGGGCCAACCCTACGTGCCCGTGGCTTTGAGGCTCTCACCGACCTAGAGGTCACTCCCTGTTCGAGTGCACGCCACCACCCCGTCCCGGGAGCCCAGAGAGCCAAGGCTTTCCGGACTCCTGGCAGCCAGAGGAAGGAAGGTTTGGAGTAAACAGGCTAGAAGCACAATGGCCCCGGCTCTCAGGGCCAGGCCGCTGGGGGCCACGGGCCGCCGGGGGCCACGGGCCGCCAGCCTCCTTCCGCTGGCTGAGCCCGGGCTTATCAGAGGGCCGCTGGGGCCAGTGTGTCTGCCGGTGCTGGGGGCGCCCCTCGCCCCCCAGGCTGAGCACCGGAAGTGAATATCCAGGGGCTACTGGCCCAGCAGCACCGAGGCGGCCTGGTCCAATATGGGAGCTTTGGGGGTGGGGAACGCAGCTCGCAGCACTTCCTCCTCCTCCTCAGCCCTTCGGCCAGCCGGCCGGCCAGCCGCTGGCTTCTCTCTGAACCTCTTCCAGACTTCCCTTCCCCACGTGCCTAGGGGCTGTCTCCGTGTGGAGGTAGGCAGGGTGGGTGCAGGGGCTTGGGGGAGGAGGCAAGAATGGCCCAAGTGTCCGGGCCTGCCCTCCTCTGTGAGATCAGGCATGGTTTCCCTGAGGGGATGAGGGGAGCTCCAAGAAGTCCCCGGCTGAAATGCCCCCATTGTCCCCTGGCCTTTGTGTTCAGTGCTTCCCCACCTGCCCATCTACCCAGGGAGTGGCAGTCAGCCCAAGGGAGGGAGGTGATGAGACCCCTTCCCCCCAGCAGGGAAGGGGAAGGAAGTTTGCAGGAAGCCAACTTCCCCAGCCTCACAGTTCAGCGGCCAGCTGCGTGGGTCAGGCAAGCTGTTCCAGCTGTTCCCACACAGTCAGGCCCTTTCTCCATGCCAGGGGGAGACCCAGTCCTCAATTTCCCCCGGGCTTCTTCCTGCCAAGGGTCTGGCCCGTGCCAACCCCCAGGGCAGAGAGAGGGCGTCTGCGGGGGACAGTGAGCAGGACAAGGGCTCTGGAGAGGGCAGAGGCCCCAGCTTCCCCGAGACAAAGACCTGGAGAAGAGGTGACTCTCTGGTCTCAGTCACCACATCTGTAAGACAGGACTAACAGCATCTAGAGGTCGAGCTCAGGGCGGGGGCCAAGGGAAGAGAGAAGGTAGGCCGAGCTGCCCTCGCCATGGCCTGCCTGCCTGCCCAGCCCCAGCCCCTGACCGTCCCCCCACCTTCCCACCGCCTGCTCTGAGCTCCTGCCGCCAAGGACCACCCTGGCTGACCGGCTTCGTTCCCACCCCACAGCCACACGCTCCCGGCACCAGGTGCCCTCGGAGCTGTTGTAGGCCAGGCCTGTGCCTCTAGTCAGGTTCCTGGAAGCAAAGCCTGAAATGGGGACCCCTGTGGAAAGGATTAATGGGGAGCGTTCTCAGGAGTGAGCGGTGAGGGAAGCAGGATGGGGAGGGGGCGAACGAAAGCCAGGATGTGGCCTCTAGCTCCGACTGGATCCCAGGGTTCCCACAGGAGCTCTGGTGCGGGGTCGAGCCGGCCTCCTTAGCCTGCCTGTACCGCCCTGGGTCAGTCGGTGGCTGCAGGCCGGAGCTGAGGGCTGACTGTCAGGGAGGGGGACCCCAGGGGGCAGGGCCAGCACTGAGCCTCAGCAGCCAAGTCTCACAGCCCCCTCGGGAAAGGGACTGGGCGGGACACCTGCAGCAGCCACGACACCCACGCCATTCAAGTGGGGAGCACCCAGGACACGGTCAATTCCGGAAAGGGAATATCATGGAGTCTCCAAGGCAAGGAAACTAAGCATGGTTGCTGGCCCTCACCTGGTTATTCCCTCAGAGCGTCACTGACTGGGGGGTGTGAGAGGGATTCTGGGCTCAGGAAATGCCTGGGGGAGCTGAGAGATGTTCCCCAGAGCTATCCGCTCCGTCCTCCCCTCCTGGGCTTGGCGAGGGGCACTGCGCTGGCTGCAGTCTGAGAGGACAAGCAAGCTGCTGCTTTCTCTCCTCATCTTGGGGTGGGGCTGGGCCAGAGGCAGAGGGCTGAACCCCACAAGTTGCCAGAAGGCAGTACCCAAACCAGGCCACCATCGACACATCTGACACTTCGGTGTCAATTTTTTAAAAAGCACCCTCACCAGAAGAGACCAAAAAATACCCTTTTAAGGCAGCGTGTTTCGGAAACAGCCCCTTGGTCACAGTGGGCCTGCCCAGCCTCCCACCCCTCGAACCTTGCTCGGTTGGTTCTGCAGGCCTTCTCCCCACCTCAACTGGCCAGCACTGGGAGGCGAGCCCCCAGGGGACAAGCCTGCCATCCTCTCTGGGCCCCCAGAGACAGAGATTTGTTTCCAGGGTGAGAGAGAAAGCAGGAAAAGGCCAGAGTGTGTGCCTTAAGGCTCAGAAATCCTGAACTAGGGCAGAGCTGGGGCAGCATGTCAATGAAGCTGAGGACAGATTCTGGGCCTCTGGCCAGCGGCGCACCAGACCCATGAGGGGGGCCCAGGCCGCACCGGGCTGGCGGGGCTGCAGGATTCGGGACTGGGGAGCACATGGTGGTTGCCTGGCCACCATGGCTGTGGAGGGACCCGGAAGGCCTCAGAGGCTAAGGGTCCAAGGGTCCTGGGATGCGGAAGCCTGCGCCCCCATTCAGTGCTGTGCCACCGGCCAGGGTCAGGGACTGCTGAGTTGATCATTAGCTCCGAGAGGGACTCCTCTCTCCAGAAAGGGCTCTGAGATCCATTAGATGTGGGGAATGTGTCCTCTTGGTGACTCCACAGGACACACTGACATAGCAAAGAACTTTCCAAGCAAAAAAAAAATCTTTGATCTGGAAACGGAGTGGGGGCGAGGAGGGGGGGTGGCGGCGGTAGGAGTGTGCCTGGGTGTGTGACATTGTCCCTGTTTTATAAATGGGACTCCGAGAGGCCAAGGAATCTGCCTGATGTCATCGCCACGGTCAGTGGCAGAGTGCCGACTCAGACTCGGGGTTCTCCCACACATCGCCCCCACTCAACACACCCTGATCGCCTCCAGAAATGGGACTCTTGGCAACTCCTCCTGGGAGGGGGGGCAGATGGTCCCAGGTAGAGCCCTGGCAGACTGCTTTGCACAGCCGCCTCTCCCAGCTTGGCCTCCGTCTCTCCCTGAACTCAGACCCCGGTCCTGCTGGAAACCAGGAGTCTCTTGCTTCCCATTTAGCCCACCACAGAGCAGAGCTGGCAGAACCCAGCCTCCCTGCGGGGAGTGCTCGGTGGCCCCTGAGCGCCCAGACCCTCTCCTTTCGGTGCAGGCTCTCAATCCTCCCTGCTCTCTGTCTCCCCTGAGGGCTTGGGGGAGGGCTACGGCCTCCAAATTCTATTCCTGCAGGTTGACTCTCCAGGCAGTAAGAAGTTGCTCCCTCTTCCAGGCACCATAGTGGAATTGAAGACCCCAGGGAAGGCATAGTGCAAGATGTGCAGGAGGGTTGCATGATCATCCTTAGGTAGGGCTTTAGGACCAGCAAGATCTAGAATCCGGGCTGCATTTCCTGTGCCCCATCAAATCCCTGCTCCCTGCTCCTACAGCTAGGGCAGCAATGCCTCCTTTTCAAAGGAATTTCAAAGAAATTCCCCTGCACCCCAGGCAAATTTCAAACCCTCCCTCAGTGCCCACCTTGGTTTGAAAAGCTCTAATGAAGGAGCCTTTGCATTCCTGCCATGGAGGGAGCTCCTGGAGCTAGTGCCCCGCGAATCCTGGGATGCCACAGGGACGCAAAGCATTTCCGGGTTCTCAGAACCTGCACAAAGGCATATGTGAGAAAGACTTGTTCATTTTCCTCTGGCTAAATCTAATGAAGATGAAACTCTAGCTTCCTCCAGAGTCTGCTGCCTGCCATCAGGCAGTTCCGGAGAAAGACTTGGTTCGAGAAAACTGGCTTGGCCACGGCAAGATTCACTCCTATTGTGTCCCATTCTCTCCGGATTCCTATTTCAGCATCACATCAATGTCTTACTGTGAGATGCGTGGATGATAAGCTTCTGGCTCCCAGTGAAGCAAATCGACTAAAGACACCACCTCTTCCCCCCATCATGGGGGGCTCTATATGCCCCGATATCTCTTTCTTATTCCCACAACAGCCCAGCCAAAAGCAGGCGCAGAATCAGAAAGGTGTAGGAAGAACCGGGCAACCAGGATAGCTAGGCCCCAAATGCTATTAGAGTGAGCACGGCATAGGGGCAGGCTGGTGGCACCTGCGAAGTCTGGCTGGGGACCCAAGTGGCCAGGCAAGAATGACCTTAGACGATAAACCTCCAAAGTGGGCATCTCGGGTTGGTGGAATAAGCATGCCAGGTGCTTCTCTTTGTGGTTCATGCTTATTTAATCCTTCTGACATCTACTGTTATTATCCCCATTTTACAGATGAAGTGACTGAGGCACAGAGAGTAGGTAACTCGCCCAGAGTCATACAATTGGTGTGTGGTAGAGTCGGGATTTGAACCCGGGCAGTCTGGTTCCAGAGTCCATGCACTAGACCGCCACACCACACCTCACTCTCAGGGAGGAAGGTCCGGTTTTTGGATATTCAGGCCCAAAGTTAGAGGCTTGAAGCATCCCCAGCCACCTATCTAGCCCACGAATCTACAGTCCGGGCAGGGCGTGGTGGGAAAGGGTCAGGTGCTGTTCCACAAGATGGACACTGGGGCCGCTTGTCTCGGGACAGAAGGAGCCCCCGGCACAATGGCTCACATGGTTAGCAAGCGAGAGCTGGCTGCTGGCTGGGAGGTCAGCCAGATGGAGAGCCCGGGGCCGTGTTCCTCTCCACACGGGCCCCTCCACGGCCACTCAGCCTTCTTCACATCATGGTGGCTGGGTTCCAAGAGTGAGAGTTGCAAGAGGCCGGAAGTGGAAACTGACAGTTTCTTTTTTTTGAAGATTTTATTTATGTATTTGAGAGAGAGAGAGCACACGAGCAGAGGGAGAAGCAGGCTCCCCTCAGGCAAGGAACCCGATTCGGGACTCGATCCCAGGACCCTGGGATCATGACCTGAGCCGAAGGCAGACGCTTAACTGACTGAGCCACCCAGGCACCCCAGTTTCTTAAAGTCTAGACCCCAAAACTGGCACAGCCTCACTTCGACCATGGTCTATTGGCTGAAGCAGCCATCCGTCCTTCCCAGGTTCAAGAGGAGGGGATAGAAGCCTCACCTCCAAATGGAAGGAGTGCAGAATTTGCGAATCTTGTTCTAAAACTGCCACTCTGGGTCTGGCATCCAGAGGAAGGACTGGATCCTAGGAATGAAAGAGAGACTGCTGACCATTAACTCTTGCCCAGGGTAGATCAGAGGGAAGGCAAATGGACCACGGCACATAGACCAATGAAGTCTCCAGTGTGCACCAGCTCTTGGCCCTCCTGGGCAATATCTCAATTAACCTTTGCAACAACCCTTGAACACACATTTTCTCACTGCTCTTTATAGATGAGCACTCTCAGGCTCAGAGAGGGTGTTAGCCTTCGCCAAGGTCACACAGCTGCGAAGTGTCAGAGCTTCTCTGATTTCCAGAGCAGAGCCCTTAACTCCTCGGGTGGGCTGGCCTCAGAAGTATGACAAGGTCAGCTGGGAAGTGGTAGGAGGGCAAGGGGCCAAGCTATCACTCCTCACCCACTCACCTCCTCCAGAGGCCCTGCCAGAGCAGGGCAGGGCTCCAAAACACTCCATCCCAAGGCATCCTCTCCTTCCGGGGCCTCCTCTCAGGCTGGGACGTGTATAGACCTTCCTCCTTGCCCTGCCTACCAAGCTGTTTCTTAACCCTGGCCAGTGCCCGAAATCCTCCCTATACTTCCTAGAAACCTTCCCAGAGGCATTCTCTCGGTTCCACCAATCTCAGTCATAAGCTGGGAATACTTACCCGCACAAGGCCTTCAATTTTTTTTAATAAAATTTTTATTTTAGAATACTCTGAAATGCAGAAAAAGTGTGAAGATAATACCGAGTTCCCATATTCTCTACCCCCAATCTCCCCTATTGCCATCATCTTATGTGGGGATGGGACATTGGTCACGATGAAGAAACCAATATTGATACATTATTATTAGCCTTACAATATCACTGATGTTATCATGAAAGTATAAGTCCATACGCTCTCCAGATTTCCTTTATTTGATTGATTGATTGATTGATTGATTGATTTTTTTTTCCCCCTAACATTCCTTTTCTTTTCCAGGACACCATATTGTGGCGTCTCCTGGAGGGACAGTTCCTCAGACTTGCCTCGCTTTTGATCACCTGGACAGCTTTGAGAAGTATTTGTTGGGCATTTTGTAGGATGTCTCTGCTGGGACTTGTCCAAGCCTACATTAGACCGGAGTTACGGGTCTGGGAGAAGAGGACCAGAGAGGTAAAGTGCCATTTTGATCCCAATGCATCCAGGGTACATTCTACCAATATTACTTATCACTCCACAGTGATAAGTGGTGCCTACCACGATCGCCTGCCTGAGGCGGTGTTTCCAGACCGCCCTGTTTGAAAGGAAGTCACCATGCCTGGCCCATGTTTGAGGAGCGAGGACCTATGCTCTTCCTTGAGGACAAAGGGTCCACATCAATCACTTGAAATTCCTCTGCACTGGAGTTTTGTCTCACTTCCTTCCCTCCCCCTATTTATTTATTTAATCATTTGCTCATGAATATTTATTTCATACTTTGGGTAATTATCAGATCCTACTGTATTAATTTCATTGTTGAAATTGTTCCAGCTTCGGTCCCTGGAGCTCTTTCAGTTGGCTCCCACATTCCTTTCACTTTTTTTTTTTTTTTTTAAGAAAAGATGCTCTGGGATCATCTTATGTATGTCCTGTCCGATTCTAGAATCAGCCATCTCTGCAAGGAGCCCTGGTTCCTTTTACCGGAGAAGCGTATTAGAAACCAAGATCTGGGCACGGAGTGTGCTTGTTATTCCCGGGGGTGTCCTCACTTCCAGGCCCTCCGAGCCGATAGAACAAGAAAATATATGTGAGCTCCCTCACCTGTGTGTCCATCAAACCATCAGATAGACACAAATCTGCAAGTATTTCTATATGTAACCACCTGTGACAATATTAAGGTAAACCTGAGTTCATATTAATGTCTACAACTCCGATCCATTATCATGAGGGTCCTTCTAGCCTTCTCCCCTGGCTTGTCTGTGACCTCCTGCTGCCCACTCTTTCAGTGAGAGACATGGCTCCCGCCACCCACCATCTATTTACCTGCTTGTCCAATTCCAATATACGTGAAACCACAAATGCTTTTCTATTCCATTCCATGGTTTCTGGCAGTGTTTCTCAAACTGTAATTTGAGACCCAATGGGTCATGTCTTAACACCTTTCATTTTTAAAAAATGTTTTTAAATGAATCTTTTCTGTTTTTTTGAGAGAGAGAGAGACAGCAGGGGCAGGGAGGGGCAGAGGAAGAGGGAGAGAGGATCTTAAGCAGGCTCCACACCCAGCATGGAGCCCAAGGTGGGGCTCAGTCTCATGACACTGAGATCAGGACCTAAGCCGAAATCAAGAGTTGGATGCTTAACTGGCTGAGCCACCCAGGCGCCCTGACTTACAACTGTTTAAAAACAGAATGAAATAATGTAAGATAGAACAGATCAATGCATTCAACAAAATAAGGGGAGAATAAACTTTTGTTTCAATAATTGTAATGGGTCAAAATGAAAATATATGGATCTGAAAAGCCTGGAAGTTGCTAGCTGACACAGCGTATTGACCTCATCATTTCGTTTTATCTGTAGCCCTACAAGGAGGGGTTATTATTAATCCTACTTTCCAAGTGAGGAAGCTGAGGCCCAGAGAGGTCCAATGGTGCACTCGCAGCCTCCCAGTTAGTGAGGTGCAGGTTACGAAGAAACCTCCCGGCTCCCAGACTCAGCTGGAGTTTCCTGCACTTGATCGCAAAAAGGACTATGGCACTTGTCTCCTTCCAAAGTCCAGAGCAATGTGGCCCTTGGGAAGGAGGTCCAGGGTGGAGCGGATCTGAGTCCCTAAACCTGGCCAGCCCTGCTTCGGTTTGGTGGAAGGAGGGATTGTTCACCATCCACCGACCATTGCCCCCCACCCCCAAAAGCCAACTCTGTGGGAGTTCAGCCAGGACCAGGCTCTGCCAGGGTGGGCAATTCGCGTGGGCATGAGTGAACAGGTAGGAGAGGCTGAGGAAGGTCACACAGGCCTCCCCCCTCCAGGCAGAAGCCGCACACACCACACATACCACACTTTGCAAACACACTCACAAAAGCACGCTCTAGCTGGGGCTCCAGACTCCCTCAGGGCCCTAGTTCCCAGCTGTGAGCAACTGTGGGTCCTAAAGTGCATCTGTCTATCCCGCCTCTCCTCTCCAGGTTCTCCTGCTTTGGCTGAGACCAACATGAGCCCACTGGGGGCATTTCCCCCCACCTTTTCTGCTTTCTTGTCCCCCTGATCTGAATACCCACAATACTGTGTTGTCCTGTAATTTATGAGCTCACAAAACTCACTAATCCTTTTTCCTCAATTACCAGGATGTAAAGAAGGCTTTGGTTTCTCTGCAGACAGGAAGGCCCTCCTTTTCCCTTGGACACAGACCACCAGGCCCTAGCCAGGATCGCTCCTATGGGGCTGTGTGGTTTATTTGTGATCTATTCATTCAAAGGTCACTATTGTCAAGAAGTCCCTAACACTGGTGAGGAAAAGGCAAGAGAAACGAGGGACAGTAATAACTTTTCTGTAGCCTACTTCCTCCAGCCAGCCCCTTCCCGGCCACCGTCCCCTGGTGAGCCGGGCACCTCCACCAGGAAACAGTGAGTCTCGGCATCTCCCAGTGATGGGGCCTGAAGGCACCAGGGAGTGTCCCCTAGCATCTGTGGCAGGAACTTATCAGCAAGCCCAGTAGCACTTTGACCTCACTTCAAGTCTCTGCTCAAGTGTCATCAACTCCTGGAGGCCTCCTCTGTTCCCCCCTCCACCAGCTCCCAACACACCTTCATGGTTTAGCATTTTTCCATAGCCCTTCCTACCATCTGACAGCCATCTCTTTTGAAAGGGCCAGGACCGTGGGTCCCCAGGAAGGAGAGAAGGGAAGGCTTGAGGCAGCTGTGGCCCCCAGTGGACCCAAGGTGAGCAGGCACGCTGAACCCCGGCGTGGGGGAGAAACAGAGAGCAGAGAGGCAGCCAGAAGGCCTCTGAGGAGACAGGCAGAGACCCCCGGAGGGAGACAGAGGACAGAGAAAGGCCCGGAGAGCCAGCCCCGGAGGACAGGCGGAGAGAGCCAGGGGACGAGAGCGAAGACGCGGCAGCGAGGGGGCGGCGGAGGGGCGCGGGCAGGGCGGCTGAATGGCCCTCTGTTCTGGCGCCGCACTGAGGGGCTTTCTTCGCGGCCGTGGGAAAGCGGTGGGCGAGCGCGCGCCGCCGCCATGTGGACGGTAATTAGCCGGATTAGGGCGGGAGCCCCGCGGCCCGGGCGGCCGGCCCCCGAACAAAAGGCCCCTCTTTGCCCGCACGAACGCGGAGTCGCGGGGTCAGTGGGCAGGGTCCCCCCCGAGGGGCGAGGGGCCGTGCGTCCGGAGAATGGGGCCTCTGTGCACCTGGCGGACCGGCTATGGGGTCCAGCCTCGGGTGCCGGAGGAGAGCCCGGAGGCGCAGGGGAGAGGCCAGAGGCAGCAAGGCTCCCTGGAAGGCAGGGAGCTGACCGGCCTTAGGAGGAACAACACCGTGGACATGGATAACATTGATTGAGCGCTTACTGTGTACCAACTCCATGCCAGGACAGCATCGTGTCATTTCCTTTTCCTAAGGCACACTGGAGGCGGAGGCTATAATGACCTGACTTTCACACAGGGGCAGCAAGTGAGGAGATGGTGACTTGCCCAAGGTCACGCAGTCGGAAGTCATGCCGCACACATTTGCTGGCCCTCAGTGGGCACTCCACAAGTATGAGTTGAATGAATGAATGAATGAATGAATGACAAAGCTGGCCCTGACCTCCCCCCTGTGGTCACGGTCTACATGAGAGGTTTGGGGAGTGGGGACCCCCAGCCCGACCCGAAGTCTACTCCCATCAGGGAAGATGTTCTGGGAGATTCATGCAGGGGTGTGTCAGTAGTGACACCCTCCATCGCCATCCCGGGCAGTGCGGGAGACTGGTCACTAAAGTCAGGAGTTCAGATAGCAGAAAATGTGACCATTTGGTTTCCTTTCCGGCAGCCTCCACAGAACCATACCTCCCTCAGGGATCTACACCTGCAGCCCCCAGGCCCCCCCTGCAATGCTCAGGGCAGTGTGTGGGGCTGGGAGTGACCCACGGCGACAGGAAGAGGAGGACCTGCAACCTTCCCCTGCCACCTTGCTCTCACCAGCCACTCCAGAGCTTCGAAGATGCTCCAGTTTTAAATGAAGCGCGCTCTCTGGGCAGGGGGTGTCGCGCTGACCCACCGTCTCTCCTCACGGGAGATGCAGTCAGAACGCACACTCTCCCGCCCGCAGTTGCCGGCAGCTGATGGGAATGGGAAAAGTGGTCAGGTGGGCCTGGGGTGAGGCATTAAGGGCAGCGGGGACTGTGGCAAAGTCTGCTATAAGTGGGGCCGCGACTGCTTACTCTGGCCCATTAGTGTCTTATGGACCAAACTGGTCGGGCCTGAGCTTTTGAAGAGAAATAAATTCCTAAAATAAATTTTAGGTGGGTTTTCCAAGTTTTAAAGTATGCCCTGGGCCACACTCACATAGGTAGGGTCCAGATCCAGCCCACGGCTTGGCAGTTCACAGCCTCCTTCCGAGACTCACTCTGAGCCTCAGGAAGACGGCATACCCCAGCCCTTCCCCCAAAGCCCCTCTCCCTCGGGCTTCTCCAGGGTCAGTGACGGAGGAAGGGATTAGGGATGGGTACTGGAGGGTGCCCAGCCCTGCCCAGATCCCTGTGTCCTGCACCAGGCTGTCTCCATGATGGAGAGGGCTGAGGCAGGAAGTCTCCGGGTCATTGAGATCTGGGTGACCAGGCACATGGCCAGGAGACAGAGCTTGTCACACCCAGCTCGGCCACGGGAAGCCCAGTGAACCATTAAATGAGAGCTTTCTCCTGGGACACCAGCACTTGCCTGAGAACTGCTGGCGTCGAAGGAGGAAATGCCTGTTTCTGTCCAGCTCTTTGTCACATTCCCACCTCCACTCACCCTCACGAATTCCTTGTCGAGTATAGGAGTACTGTTATCCCACTTCTCAGAGGAAGAAACTGAGGCACAGGGGGCTGGACTATTTGTCTGAAGGCAGTAGAGAATGAACATCTGAGAGCCAGAACTTCAAGGGGGCTCCAAGTTTGAGCTTCGTTTGAAATGTGTTTTCTTAAAAATTAATGCGAATGATGCTTCCTACTTCATCATATATATACGTGGCTATTTTGATAGAAGAAGGATGATTTTTTTCCTTCCATAATCTGGTGAACCTCACCTTGGGAAGATGAATCACGTTTACGCTGTAGCCTCTCACGCCCGCGGCACTTCACTGGGCAGTCTCTGTCCACAAGAGAGAGGAGCCCTCCAAAGACAGCTCACGGGGCACCCGAACCCAGTGAAGGAGCTCCAGAACCAGAAATGGGAAGAACTTCCTCCTTTCCCAGGAGTACCCAGCACTGGACCTCGGCAGCCCAGTGGAGTGCTCCGGGGGTGCTGGGGGGCTCTTCACCTCTTCCCCAATACCCACCCGCCTTTCCCTTCGGGCAGCTGGCGGTGGTTTCCGAGACCCACCTGGACTGAACACCTAAGGCATGGAAACGCTTGCTTCCTGACCCCACCCCCACCATGAGGTTGGTGGACACGCTTAGAATCCTTAGAAGGATACTCGAAAGATCCCCCGGTTCCAGTAAGAAAGCCCTGTGAGAAATGTGGGAAGCGTCTGGCACTCTACAGGCCCCGATCAAATTTCCAAGTTCTGTCTTGGCCAGGCCCCGAACACTGAAGTCACCAGAGCCCCTCTCTTTGCCTTTTTCCCCACATCGCCTATAACCAGTTCAGGGGCCCAAGTTTTCCCTCAGGAAGCCCGAGGCTCAGCCCCCTCCACCAGTGGGAAAGGAGGAATTTCATTCCAAGGCTTCTGGCTAATTGCATTGGCCTCTTATCGGAGCCTCTTTCCTTGAGGAAAACCGAATTCTCACAAGTGTCTCCTCTCCCTCTCCCCTTCCTCCACCCACCCCCGCTCATCTTCTGGGTCGCAAACATGGACGTAAGTCTCCCAGCCTAGACATTGGAGAGGGCCATCCAGCATGGATGCCGAGGCGGGTCTGGACCTCAGGAAGGGGAGTCCGCAAGGGACAGGACCGGAAGCCCACGGCAGCACGGAGAGAGCTTCCTATCTAGCCTGGGCCTCGCCCTTCTACCATGTTTGTTGGGGATGAAGATGTGGGTGGGAGAATTCTTAAATTTGCAGACCATCCAAGTTGAGCAGCATAGGAAATATACTGAATAATAAAATCCGAAAGGTTTGCTCTGGCTGGGTGGAAAGGACATATTTAAGAGGTGAGCGCAAAGAGAGTTCAACGTCAGGATCTGCTTTTGAGGTCCAAGAAATCACCTACCTCGGGGCATGCAAAACAAAAAAAAAATGAAGGATTTTGGGTATTCAGCTTAGTGCTAGTCAGCTGTGTCATAAATCTAAGCAAGACGGTGGTGTGATCTTCAGGTGCATTAAGGAAAGACTTGTTGCGGGATTTCTTTGTCCCAGAAAACCCATTTAGGGATTTCCTGTTAGTCCACTGACCACTCATATCAAAAACCTTTAGGGTTTGCTTAAAAATTCAGATTTCCAGGTACACCCCAGATTGCTCAATCAGACTCTATAGGGACAGAGACCAGAATATACATTTCAACAACCTCCCGGGTGATTTTTTAGACCGTTTAGTCCCTACCTCCCTCTTTAGCCCACCATGGGCTCTTGCCAGGACCATCCTACCTCTTAGCAAGTAAGAGGACCCCAGCAAAACTTCCCACTACTAGAAATTCCACCAGCAGAGATTTGCTCCTTTGGGTCAGGACCCTCCCCCTACAGATAGCCTTGTCAGGGAAGATTTTAAAAGATAAAGACAGCTGGTTTATAGCAAAACCGTGGTGGGGGCACTGGCTGGGGACGCAGGCCGAACTTCCAGACAAAGAACAAGGCCTAGTCATCCTGCTGGAGGGTCACGATCCAGCTCAGCCCGAAGCTGGGCGGAGACCGAGAAATAAGCCATTTGTTCCCCGCTGACCAGGGAAGCTCTGGAGAAGCAGCTTGACCGGAGTGTGAATCCCGCGCAGGCCCTGAGCAGCTGTGTGACCCTGAATGTTGACTGCAACTTCTCTGAGGCTCAGATGCCCCCTCGGAGGTAATGAGGCATTCCTGACCCAGCTGCTCTGGGGGGATGAATAATGTGTGTTATGGTGTGTGTGTGAAGGTGCTCAGTGTTGCTTGTTGAATGCACGAGCGGGTGAACGAATAGTAGATGGATGGATGGATGGATGGACGGACGGACGGACGGATGGATGGCCTCTGAATTTTCTTGCCAACAATCAGCCTCTGCCTCTGAATCGATTCTCGGCAGTTTTCCCACCCCAGCCTCATTCCCTGATGTCTCCCAGATGTCTTGATTTGGGGTCCAAGTCATGCCTCCTAGGAAAACCCCTCTCCTTTCCCTGCCGCCTCCCCGCTAGAACCCCATCTCTCAGCCCCCGTCCAGCTGCCAAGGCATTCTTAGTGGCATTGGGTCTCAAATTCACAGCCTTTCACAGGTTCCCCGAGAGAGAGTGCCACTGGATCTAGCTCAGCTCACCTTTCCCGCCAGCCTCCAGGAGCAGCCCACCTTCAGGCTGGCTGGGACTTGTAGGAGAAAATCAGCTGCGTACAGCACAAAGCTTGCTCGCCTGGACCGTGGACACAAGGAGGAAAGAGAGGAGACAGTGGGAAGGTGGTAACTGCTGAGGGGAAAGAAATGCTTCCAGCCAGCCGAATTAGGGGAGACTTCACGGAGGCATACACTTGGATCTCAAAGGATGCCTAGATCTGGACATGTCAGGTTGGGGAAAGAGCATTCCAAAGAGATGCACCAGCCTACGCAAAGGCCAGAGAGGGCAGAGTAGGGGAGGGTCTGCCTGGCAGGAGCACAGGGGGAGGTGGAGGAGGGGGTCTGAGCCACTGGATGGGGGAAGGCGTTGTGCAAGCCTGGGAAAGCCAGGCGGAGGTGTCTACTCAACTCCCTGCGTGTGAATCCAGGCAGAAGCAGGGGCTGTGGTCCGGGTGTGACCCCTCTCTTTCTCCCCTCTAGGCTCCAACCACAGCCTTTTTCTGTACTCTGCTACGTGCTCTCCTTGCAGGCATCTGTGGGCTCTGGCCTGGGTCCCTTCAGTAACTCATGGCAGCCTGGTGATCCACCCCCCTCCCCGACCCTGCCCGTCCCTCCTCCGGAACGAGTAAGTGGGGGGGTTCAGGCCTTGTGCGGGCTGGTGGGGCTCTCCTGATGCCCATGCAAGAGTGAGGAGCCTCTCGGCCCCAGACACAGGCAGCTGCTCTTTTGGTTATAGGTCACCCCGCTCCACCCCTCCCCTGCAGCCCGCAAGTGGCAGGCCTCACCCCTGTACTTTCCCCCAGCTAATCCAAGCCACACAGAGAGCTGCAGCCTGCCAGCGGGTCTTGTTTCACTGGAATGTTGGCATCGAACTTGAGATCGGAAATGAACTCATTATCTGATTGTTTTTATTTATGAAAATGTAACTGCTCTGGGAGAGGTCTTTTTTGAACGGTCTTCTGAGTGGATGAGTAATTCTCTCCCCTTCGTATACACATGCTCAGACACATATGTCCAGGCACAGAGACACACACACACAGACTCAGAGATTCAGGAACCCTCCCCCCAGACACACACACACACACACACACACACACACAGACAGTCACATTTTCCAGTAGATACATACCTTCAGGTACACACAGAATCACTGGAGACCTATGTTCCTTTGAGGAAGGGGACCTTGTCTCTTTTATTCACTGCGGAGTGCCTAGAGGCACATAATAAGCAATCAGTAACTAGTGATTGAATGAATGGCTAAGTAGTAGATGGACACGCGCGCACACACGGACACGCGCGCACACACACACACACACACACACACACACAGGCCCAGCCTCTCTTCTTCCTAGAGAACAACAAAGTCAGAGAATACCTACTTGCCCAGCCTGAAGTCGTCACACCATGAACCACATCCGATACCAGTTAAGAACACATCCTCTGGAACCTGCCAGCGAAGATGGCCATTGTCAGTTCCCAGGAAGCCAGGCCAGCCCTTCTTCAGACCTGCCAAGGCCTCAGCAGATGCCCAAAGCCGTCCCACCGGCCTTACTAACCTCAGTCCTAATACAATGTTCTGGCCAAGAAAGCCCGAGGTGGTTCTGCCGGGCAAATGGTTTTCCAGGGATGTTCTCTGGGGGCTGCCCCCGCTCACCCACAGATGGCTCAGCTGCAGGCCCTGGCACAGGGTCTTGGGCAATGCCAGCCCCCAGGCTCTGTCTGTCTCTCCTTCGGCCCATGGCTATGACTCAGGCAATGCAAGACCTGTGAATGTCTCCCTGGGAGGGGACTGAGCCAGAGGCAGGGCGGGTAGGCAGGCAGGGGTAGAAGCCCAAGAAAGGGTTGCTTGAGTCTGATCTCAGAGTGGAGCCGTCAGCAGCACCATGATCCTGACCCCTAAGTGTTCCTAAATGCCTCCCCCATAGAGAAGGCAGCCTGCTGTGGTCGCCAAGAGCCCTGGGCTGGAGTGAGGCCCACCTGGGTTGACAGCCCTTCTGGCCACATACTGCCTGTGTGACTTTGGACAGGTCCCTAACCTTGGAGCTTGACTTCTCCTGGCACCTTGGGTAAAGCAATCGCATGCTTCTTGCCTGGTTGCCCTAGGCCCCACCCTCTCCTGACCTCCTTTCCAGTCCCCAAAGGAGAATCCACAATGCCCTCTGCGGCACTGAAGCCCTTTTCATGTGACTCTTTAAAGGTCAGAGCCCTCCAGGATGGCTCATCCAGTTCTTCACGCTTAGCAGTTCGTAAGACCTTCCCAAGAAGCAGCATGGGGGAGGTGGGAGGGCCCTGGGAGGAGTGACAGCCTATTTTGCTAACACTGCTGTGTCCCAAGGCCTCGCCACTGGGAAGGAAGGCCTATGATCTCTCAAAACTCTCAAAAACCACCCAGCACATCCGTTGCTGGCTCTCTACCCAGGAGACTCGAGGGCATGTGTCTATGAATACATATGCACGTGAGTGCTTAATTCACAGCACCTCAAACTAGACAACCCAACTATGCCCCAATAGGACAATGCCTAAACAGACTGCAGTGCGCTCAGGCGAGGGAACACTTACTTGGTGAGAAAACCCAACACAGAGCTTCTGCTCCACACAGCACTATGGACGTATCTCCCGGGCATTGAGTAAAATAGGCCAGATGCAAAAAAGGCTATATGGTACCATTGGTAGAAGGGGAGGAACAGGCTCACTGAATCTATAGGGATAGAAGGTAGACTACTGGTGCCTCTAGGTGTGGTACGTACTGAGGAGGGGCATCTTCTGCGGAGCTGGGACGTTGAATATCTTGATCTGGTGGTTTTGCGGGCATAGGCACGTATGTGACATTTCACCCAACTGTTCCCCTAAGCTCTGTTGACTCTACTGTATGTCAGTTATACTAGGGGAGTGACCCAAGTCATAAAGGGTCTAAGCCACACTAGAAGGAGGCATTCTGAAGAGAGCTCACAAGGTTTGCAGGAGGAAGGTCAGGGAACAGGAAGAGCATGAAGCCCATAATGGAAAAGAGAAGGCCTAGAGTATTCTCCCCGGAGAAACTGGGTGACTTGACTGAGGACAGGTTGCCATCAAGGAGCGGGTAGGGAACTGACCCTCCAGCTGACTGCACGTGTCCCAGACCCGCTCAGGGACCCTTTCCAGGGGTCTCTGCACATGCACTTGGCTTGGGATCCAAGGTGGAGGCCAGTCTTGGATCATCTACCTTCCCCACATTTTTGCCCTTCCCACAGCTTTGGGGCAAAGAAGGAACTGAGCACCAAGCCAATATTTTAGTCCCAGTAAATAGGATGGATGAGTTTCCCGGATGTGCTTAGGTCAAAGGTATAAGGAGAGACCTAACCCATTCTGCCTTGCTTTATTATAAGCTAAACTCCTAGACAGAATCTCTTTTAAAAAGCATTCCAGAAAACTGCATGCTGGCCCCCCAGCCCCTGAGCCTCCTGATGCAGGTCCGTGGGTCTGTGAATGGGCTGGAATGTGCGTCTAGCTGTGTGTCTGTCTCTGCATGTTGTGTTTCCTTGTTCGCGAGTCCTGGGTTTGACCTTCAAAGACCCTAGCCCTGCCTCATTCTGCTCTCTTGTTCCTGTCCTGCACCCCTGCCCCTCCTTACGGATCCCCTGGTCTTCCTGCCCTGACAATGGGCAGCTCATTATCTTTTCACAGTGATATGGAGAAGCTAAGTCCTTGTCCCCCGTGGACCTTTTTTTTTTTTTTTTTTTTTTTTAACATTTTTTTTTAAAGATTTTATTTATTTACTTGATACAGAGAGAGAGATCACAAGCAGGCAGAGAGGCAGGCAGAGAGAGAGGAGGAAGCAGGCTCCCCGCCGAGCAGAGAGCCCGATGTGGGGCTCGATCCCAGAACTCCGAGATCATGACCTAAGCCGAAGGCAACAGCTCAACCAACTGAGCCACCCAGGCGCCCCTCCCGTGGACCTTTTTTAAAGGAACCCCGAGAAGACAACACTTAACCTTAAGGCACTGCTTTCAAGCTCTGCGACCGGCAACTCAAAATCTCGTCACACTGGTCGCCTGGGTGGCTCAGTGGGTTAAAGCCTCTGCCTTCGGCTCAGGTCATGATCTCAGGGTCCTGGGATCAAGCCTCACATCGGGCTCTCTGCTCAGCGAGGAGCCTGCTTCCCCTTCTCTCTCTGCCTGCCTCTCTGCCTACTTGTGATCTCTCTATCTATCAAATAAATAAATAAAATCTTATTTTAAAAAATCTCATCACACTGTGGGCCTTGAAGAGAAACCACGGGCAGCTGGTGGCATTTTCAGGACCTGGGGATCAAAGGGCAGGGCCCCCTCCTACCCCTGGAGCCCCAGCATCTGTATGAGGGACCTGGTAGGTTCAGTAAAGACGGCCTGCCAAACCTTGGGCCACTCTGGACACGTATGCCACATTGGGCTCTCTGGAAGAATGGCGAACACCAGGGACCAATGGCCCCAAGCTCTGGGGCTCCCCCTCCCCCAAGCCAACCCTGGTCCCCTTCTCCTCTCCCGGGCAGGGGGCAGTGCCTGCCGCAGTCAGCCTCATCTCCTCACACAGCTCACAGCAGGCCACCCGCATTCCTCCTCCTCAGTCCCCTCCCCACGGCAGACACGGGAGCCCACTTAGTGCACGGCTCTCGGGTGCTGTGCTAAGTAAGTCAGGTGCCCACAAGGTGGGTGGTGTCACTACGCTCACTCCAGAGGAGAAACCCTCTGGTGAGAAATCAAGGGGCTTCCCTGAAGTCACACAGCTAGTAACGGGTGGAGCCGGGATTCGAACCCAGGCAGTCGGACTCCAGAGCCCAGCCGTACCAGCCCCTGACCGTTAAGTCCTCCCCTAAGCCCAGTCCAATCCATCCCTTCACCAAAGCCTGTAGAGTGTGGTGCTGGAGGACACAGGCCACGGAATCTGGCCCCCCGGTTGATGTCCCAGCTCCTCTTCATCCTAGGAGGACTCTAGAGGGTGCTCCCTCACCCCTCCATACCTCAATTGCCTCACCCCTGTCCTCCGGCTGGGGATCGGACCGGGTGGGGCCCCTGTCCCTGCCCACTCAGAGCTCTCACATCGGCTACCCCTAACAATTATCTTTGGCTCTGGCCCCACGCTCCATCCGGTCTGTGCAGGTCAAGAGCAGGGAATGGTACAACCCAAGGGCAACCCCGTGTAGAGCCGGCTCCCAAGGCAGCCATGGGGCCCAGGGCTCAGTAAGAGAACGCCGCCGTCTGGCTGTCAGGAACCCCTGTGCAATGGAGGCCAGCAGGTATGATGCCCATGCCGGGGACCCTGGCGCTCACTGCCTGTGCTCTTCCAGCCCCTCCGAGTTCCCAGCCCTGCCCCCCCCACCGCCCCTGGCATCCCCAGCACCCCCTTCAGCTGCACCCCCAAGTGGACTCTGGCTAACACTTTCCCCAGATCCCCCCTGCGAATTTCGTTTCCCCAGCTAGTCCGTGACCACCCCAACAGCAAGGACTGTTTTCCCCAACTTTCATCCCCTGACAGCTCAGATACAGGCCTGGGCAGACACCCGGTCCTCGAAACACACTTGAAATGGATGGAATTGGGTCGAGGGTGTAGACACTACAGTCTTGGAGTTGCTGGTTAAATCTTTAGTCCAACTAGAGGTGGAAAAAGAAATAGTATGGGATCCGGTGACTGGGGACTGAGATGCAAATGAATGCAAATCGTTCTGCAATGATATGCAGATGTGCATGTTGGATTTGCGGGAAGGAGTCCCATAGCTTCGGAATCCTGGAATCCTGGTCCTGGGACTCCATGTCTGCTAGAGATCTTGTGGGGCAACACGGGAGCGGACCCCGTGTGAGTCTCCAGCACCAGTGGAAACCAGCTGGGGGCGCAGAGGGGGTGCTGCAACCACCCACCAGGGCAGCCTGGCTTGTGTGGGGATCTAAAACGGCAGACGCCTGCCCTGGGAAAGGGCTGGAAGTGTAGCCAGAGCTGGGGATCCCTGGGATCTGCGGATGTAGCTCTTGGAGGGGCACAGAGGGCTGGGCCAGGAAGGAAGGACTAACTCGGTGTCACTTCCAGGTTTTCAGACTATCCCAGCTCTCTGCCGTGACCGCCACTGGGGAGCCCCTGGCTATCTGCCACTCACCACTGCCACTCCCGGCCCCACGCCGGGCTGCCCACCAACCCCCAAACCCCAAGTGAGTTGGCAGGCCTGGGCCACTGGGGCATCTAGGGGCTTCCCAGCAATGATGGATGGGCACCTCCTTTGGCCAGGCTCTGTGACTACGACTGTCACAGTCAAGGGCGCTGGGGCCCAGAGGTTGTGAGTTACCCAAGCCACACAGAGGGTCAGGGCACAATTAGATCAGAACCCACATGTCTTGAGTGGGGGTCGGGGTGGGGCGCAAGGACAGTCTGCACGGGCAGGGCCCCCTGTGGCAACCCAAGCCCAGAGAGCCACTTCCAGGGAAGTCGTGGCCAGGAGGCTGAAGGAGAAGGAGAGAAGGAGGCCAGGGCCAGAGAGAGCTAGGCTGGGCCAGCATCTGCGAATCTTCAGGGGCTTTGCAGGGCAGCCCAAAGCCAGGGTTCCCACAGCAGCAGGTGGGCACCCAGCGGGCCGGGCCGAACAGGCCTGGCACCCACTCTAGTGGGGTTGGAGGTGCCAGCTCTCATCCGCCAGCCGGCCTGCCAGCTGGGGAAGCTTAATTAGAATTCCTCAGCCCTCCAACCCATTTCCTTCCTGGTGAACGGGACAGCTAATGGCCCCTGTCGCCTGCTGCCAGGGTGAGGTGGGCCGGGCTGGCAGCTTCGGGCTGGGATGGGGTGGGGGTGACCTGACAAGCTCAGGAAGCGAGCCTCCTCCCCAGCCCCCAGCCTGGAGGTCGGAGATGTGACCCTAAGTTTCCCCAAGTCAGAGCCCATCTGCCTGTCTGTCTATCCATCCCCCCAGGGCCCAGGGGGCTGGTGAGCGCGGACAGACAGACACAGGCTGTGGGAAGCTTCGGTGATTAATGGGTGATGAAAACCAGACTCCGTCAGGATGGGGGTGGGAACACAGAGGCGGAGAGAGGCTGTCTGTTTTATGCTGGGCTCAGCTTTGAGCCCACAGCCTGGGGGAGGAGGGCGGAGGCAGCCGAGGGCAGTGCCTGGCCCCGGCCTCGGCATCCCAGCCCGGGCAGCGGGCCCCACTTCACTGAGGCCCACCTGGCCCGTCCTCAGCAGGCAAGAATGAACACAGTCACCCCACTCCTCCTCCCTTTATCTTCCTCCCTGCCCTGGGGGCCAAGGGTCCTGGGCCCAGACCCTGAAGCTCCTCTTACCTCTCTCTCCACCCCCAAACACATAACAACCCCGTCCTCTGTTCTCAGGACCTGCTCAGCCCTCACGATGGAAACTTTGCAAAGTTTCCATCGAGCCGATTTTCCCCCCAGAGATTCCTTGACAGCAAAACTTACATCTAAGAGGATTTAGATCAAATCTCCAAACTCCAAACATGCCGTTGAGAGAAACCAAGCAGAAGGAAGCCTCGCCTAACCACTTCTCATAGTCGCCACCAGACAGACATCTGGAGGGACCTGGCAATGCTTCCGCCCCACCCCAAATGTCCCCCAGATGCCCAACTGCCCCTGTGCCTGGGGTTCCACCGTTAGATGGATCCCTCAAGGTGAGGGATTGCCCTCCCTCCCGAATACTGAACTGTGAGAGTTTTTCAAAGGCTTCCCAGCGTGTCCACCCCCGGGGGCCCTGGGATCTGGCCAGGCAGAGCCCAAAAGAAGGAAACGGGATACAGATCGAGGAAGTGGCTTCGAGAAGGTGGAGTACACAGGCAAACTTTGCTGACGGAAGATTTTTGCTGCTGGCCGACCAGGCCTGCCTGTCATCAGAATGAAAAATATTTTCTAGTTGTCAAAAAATATTTCCAAGGGAGCTATCGTTTTGTGGTAAGGCGGACAGATAAGGAAAGCAATGGTGACTCATTTCTTCTCGTGTGTATCTGCGGGCCCACTGCATCTCAGAAACGGTCTATCTGAAGAAACTGAGGCCTGGGAGGTTGCCTGGCCCCCACCCTCCCTTCAGGGGGGACGTGACAGACCTGAGATCCCAAGCCTGCCAGACACAAAATCCCCACTTTCAAAGCCCCACCCTGCCAGTGGCTGTGGGGGACGGAGCTGGACACCATCTGGGAAGAATCAGAGATTTTTTAGAAAAGGCCTTGGGTGGAAATGAGAAAACCTTCATTAGGGCTTTTTCATTAATAAAGCAGAAACATAACCTTCCTCCTTGCAAATATTTCTGGACTCTCAGGGGTACCCGATTATGGGTCCAACAAATGATTAAGAAAGGAAGGGTAAAATTTAAAAAAATCCCCGCACCGGCCAGTCAGAGAATGCTTCTTATGGGGGTGGGGAAGGGCGCAGCCAAACTTCATGGCTCCTAGCGTCGCAGCCCCTGTCTCTTGCCTTGACAGAGCCCAGACTTGTCATCTGAGAAGCAGGGGGAGGGGGAGGTCATGGCCCTTCTCTTGTTTCTGCCCCCAGCTCTGCTCTTCTACACGGAATGTGGGGCTGGGACAGCTCGGCAGCCTGGAAGCTTCTAAACAGAAGTGGAAGAGGCAGCCCTCTTCCTCTGCCCTGAGTGGGAGAACAAGACCCCGTTGGCCAAGGCTGAGTGCCCGAGGTTCAGCGGGGCTCAGACCTGAGCCTGGGCCTGCACACATGTGAACGGAGTGGCTCACCCAGCCGGCCCCGTCTGCAAGAGGGGAGTCATCCTACCGCCTCACGGACTTTCTTGGATGAAACGCGAAACGGAGAGCGTCTTCCTTCTCCATGGCTTCATAACAAATTAGCACAAAGTCAGCAGCCTAAAACAGCCCCTGTTGATTATCTCCCAGTTCTGAAGATCGGAAGTCGAGGTGGGCTCTGCTGGATTCTCTGCTCGGGGTCTCACGAGGCCAAAATCAAGGCCCCCGTCGAGAAGCCCTGGGAAAGCATCTGCTCCCGAGCTCGTTCCGGTTCAAGCAGAACTCTGCTCCCGCAGCTGTAGGATGGCCTGGTTGTCTCCTTGGTGCTCATCCCCTGACCCCTCTCAGCTCCGAGAAGCTGCCAGGCCCTTCCCTTCCACGTGGTCCCCTGCATCTTCAAGTCATCAGTGGTACACAGAATCCCTTCTTATGCTTAAAATCCTTGACCTCCTCTCCTGCCACCAGCCAGAGAAAACTCTCTGCTTCTAAAGGGCTCGCGTGATTAGATTAGGTGCACCCCACTCCCCAGATAATCTCCCTTTTGATTAGCCCTAAGTCAAGTGATTCAGAACCTTAATTAGATCTTCAAATCCCTTTGCCATATAGTGTTACAGAATCAGGCGCCTGGTATTTCATCCTGCTCAGGGATTAGGGTGGGAAACCGGGGTGGGGGGGGGGCATGTTTATAGTTCTCCCTGCCACAGGGAACAAAAGCATGGTAGCATTTTTCTGTCTAAGTGCTGGACGAGACTCACGGCAGGGTGCTCCCCGTGCTCAGAGGAAAGAGTGGCACTGGGCTGGGTGGTTCTTCCTCCTTCTTCCTCTTGGGCCAGCCTCTGGGGCTTTTCAAGACCTGAGAAGGGATTCCTGCCTCAGGACCCCTGGGAGTTTGCTGGTGTCCATGACCTTCTCCCTCCCAGGCATTCAGTTGCCCTGTGCCTAGGCTCTGCCCTTCCCTTCTCGTGCGTCCGCTCTTCCCCATCATGCACGATCTCTGGTAACATCTACACTTGCCTCCTCTCTGCCACCAGAATCTGCTGTCTACCACTCCCCGCCCCCTTAACCTGCTCTCTCTCCCTCAGCCCAGAGGATACCTTCGGGTCTCTATTTCCCAGGTCTCATTCCAAGGGCAGGAGGTCTGTTGTAAAGCCTTTGTATTCCCAACGCCCAGCCCAAGAGACCAGCCAGCAGCATAAGAGACCCTTGGCGCTGGCTCAGTGGTTTAAAGCCTCTCCCTTCAGCCCAGGTCATGATCTCAGGGTCCTGGGATCAAGCCCCACGTCGGGCTCTCTGCTCAGTGGGGAGTCTGCTTCCCCCTCTCTCTGCCTGCCTCTCTGCCTGCTTGTGATCTCTCTCTCTTTGTCAAATAAATAAATAGAGTCTTAAAAAAAAGAGAGACCCTCTGCGCACCTTTGGTGTGGTTTCTACGGGTTCAAGCATCTGTGGGGTCCATTTGCTAAAGTGCAGCTCTCCCTGCCCCAAAGCCTCTCTCACCCCTGCAGCAAATGAAGCCCCACGTCACACACTCTCCCTCGGCCCAAGGGCAGTGAGCAAGGGGAGGGGCCGAGCATGTGAGACCCTCAGAAGGAAATGCCACCACCAATCCTGTTGTAACACACGCACGCTCGCACGCGTGCGCCAGGAACCCTGCATCTCCCTTGGCCCAGGGCTGGCAGGGCAAGAGTCACCACCCACAGGCCTCAGCCCGGTGATCTCTCGAGGAGTTTACTTGTGCTGGCCTTATTCTTTTTTCATCCTGCCCCTGAATTTGGGCCTGTGTTCTCATCCCCCAGGGACCCACCCACTTCCTCTTGGGATTCCGGCCCAGGACAGTGTGGTTTGAAGAACGTTCTAATCCCAGCCCCAGAGCTCTGAGAGAAAAAATGACTAAAAGCCCTGGAATGTGGAGCCTGCTGCTTCCTGCAAAGCATTTCGAATGAACCACGTAACCAGCAGCTGCGGCGCAGAGAATGGAAACTCGGAGGAACGTCATGGCTCCAGGTCCTCAAATAGCAGGCTTGTGAGCCGAACAAGCTCTCTATTTCGGCCCAGCTCAGACCCCCTCGGCACCAACCCTCGCCCCCTCTCCTTCCGGGAACCAGACCCGTCGTGCCAAGGACGTGCTCCCCTTGCTCATTTTTTCTGAAAACCCTGCGGCCCACCCAAAGGCCCAGATTCTTCATGAGGGATGGTCTCACAAAGACCCCCCCTTCCCACTCGCCAGCCCCTGAGGCCTCACACGACCCCACGGCCCAGTCCTCCCAGAGCAGGAGATTGGCACGGTCTCCAGCCCAGTCCCATCCTGGGACCCCAGGCCAAGGGTGGCAGTGCCCCCCACGTCATGCAAGGTCCTGGAACAGTTTACCCAAGGCTGCTGTCCAGGGGACTTGGGGTGAGGAAGGAAGGACAGACAGCCCCAAGGGATATACACTGCCGGTTTTAAACACGGATCAAATTTGTTGACATATATTTCCTATCAAGAAATGGAAAGGATGTCCCCCCCTTCTGTACCCGGTGAGCCTTTGTGACTGCCTTAACAAACAGAGTACCATAAAAATGACATTGGGGTACTTCCAAGGCTGGGTTAGGAAAGGGGACACAGGGGCATCTCAGTGGCTCAGTGGGTTAAAGCCTCTGCCTTCGGCTCAGGTCATGATCTCAGGGTCCTGGGATCAAGCCCCGCATTGGGCTCTCTGCTCAGCGGGGAGCCTGCTTCCCCCTCTCTCTCTGTCTGCCTCTCTGCCTACTTGAGACATCTCTCTCTCTCTCTGTCAAATAAATAAATAAAATCTTAAAAAAAAAATCAGCTCTCCTCTACCTTGAGCCTTTGGTGAAGTTGTTGAGGGACAATCCCCTTAAAATTCTTAGAAGCCCGGTTATGTAATAAACAGAATCTGTGAGGCATGCTCTTGAAACACTCAGGGATCTCTGTCTGTCTGAAAGATTTCATGAAGCATCTGATCTTTCTGAAGTTTTAACGAAGGTTCTTATAGTCCCACTCTGGATTTTGTCTTTGTCTTAAGGCCCTTTCAGACTTTGAGAATTTTTTGCCACTTGGGAAGGCTGAGAATGAGAAACCATATTTACTTTCAAATCCAGAAAATCCCTGGCTTTCTAATATTTTCTATATAATTTCTATACGATTTCATATTTTCTATACAATTTAATATTTTCTAAATAATTTCTACACAATTCAATACAATTCTAATAATTTCTATATAACATTTTATACGCAATCTATATAATTGCTTGAAAATTAAACTTTCCCTTTTTGAAAAAGGTATTTCTTTTTTCAGAGAGAGAGCCTGAGCACGAGTGGGGTCAGGGGCAGAGGGAGAGGGAGAGAGAATCTTAAGCAGGCTCCACACCCAGCAAGGAGCCCCACTTGGGGCTCGATCTCACGACCCTGACATCATGGCCTGAGCTGAAGTCAAGAGGCAGACACGCAAGCGACTGAGCCACCCAGGGGCCCCTAAACTTTCCTTTTTAACTCATCTTTCTCTATCTTTGTCATATGCAGCTAAAATAATCCAATTGGCATTTTTTACATTCTGCTTAAAAATCTCCTTAGCCCAGGGCGCCTGGGTGGCTTGGTTGGTTAAGCGACTACCTTTGGCTCAGGTCATGATCCCGGAGTCCCGGGATCGAGTCCCACATCGGGCTCCCAGCTCCCTGGGGAGTCTGCTTCTCTCTCTGACCTTCTCTCCTCTCATGTGCTCTCTCAATCTCTCTCTCTCTCTCTCAAATAAATAAACTAAATCTTTAAAAAAAAAAAAAGTTTAAAATAAAAAAATCTCCTTAGCCCAAACCAGGAGGTCACTAGGTACCTTCTCTGCTGTCTATATCACTCCAAGTGACAGTGTAGCTAAATTTCCCTCCCCTGCATCATAAGGGTCCCCTTGGCTCCTGCTTCCAACAACATCATCCTCACCAGCAGCCTCTTTGGGGGCCATCAGGCTTCTCCTTCTAATATCTTCAAACCCTTACAATTTCTGCCCACCTCCCAGTCCTAAGCCAGAGATTTGGGTTCACTTATGGCAGCTGTCCCCCTCCAGGTCAGGAAAAGCATAGATCAGCTGTCTACTGCATTATAACAAACCATCCCAAAACAATGACCCCAAACTGGTAACCAGCATTTATTTTGCTCATGAATTTGGGGGTTGACTGAAAATACAGCAGGCAGCTCTCACTCGGGACCTCTCTATGAGTTTTCGGTCACTTCCGGGACCCCTCAAGGATCTCTCTCTGTGCTTGCAGTCTTTTCACGAGCAACCTCAGGGTGACAGGATTTCGTTTATGGTCACTGCGGTCTCCCAGCATGAGTGTCCCAAAAGGAGCCTCAGAAGCTGCATGGTCTTTTCCAACCTGGCTCTGGAAATGACACGTGTCGCTTTTGCTGCAGTCTGTCTGGGCACTCCCAAATCTCTACCCAGGTTCAAGGGGCAGGGACATAAACTCCAGAGATGGGAGCAAGGGGAGGACAATCAAAGGATTGTGGACATGTTTCAAAACCATCATCAAGAGGTTGAGTAACATGTCTAAGGTCACACAGCGGGAAAGTGACAGAGTTGAGGTTTGAACCCAGGCATTCTGAGTCCTGACTCACATCCGTAAGTGCTAGTCTGCACCGCCTGCTCTACCTGTAGACACGGCAGCCGACGGCACAGGCTCCGGGAGTGGGTAGTTCTCCCATCCTGGGAAAGTTCCTGACTCATGTTAGACACAGGGGCCACCGGATAAAAAATGAATGAGCAAATCAGAGCTGGGGCAGCCTCTTTTCAAGGCATTTTCCCTTCCCCGCGATGGCTGGCTTCCCCACGGCCACCGGTGCCTCGGTGTAGTTTCCATGTCACTCTCGCCACAGGTCTAGACACCTCCTCGTCCACTTGCTCTTGTGCACTTGATCTTGCTAAGTGCGTTCCCACGGGGGAAGGGGGAGTGCCCCTTGACATTTCAGGAATGTCTGCTGGGCTGCTTGCTGGAAAGCCTGTGCAGATCACTCATCAAAGAAGATGAGGCTTCTGTTGACTTTACCAGGCCGTGGAGTTTTCCCAAATTTCCATTAAGGCTTAACTTTCTATAGATTTCAGCACACAAAGATTAAAAATGATGTTTTGGGTCATAGACATTAAAGTCCTAGATAGGGCTTGCATGATAGACCAACATTTCCAATAACTCTTCTCTGAAGCTATGCTTCATATTTTTTTTTTTTTTAAGATTTTATTTATTTTGACAGAGACACAACGAGAAAGGGAACACAAGCAGGGGGAGAGGGAGAGGGAAAAGCAGGCTTCCTGCTGAGCAGGGAGCCCGATGCAGGGCCTGAACCCAGGACCCTGGGATCATGACCTAAGCCGAAGGCAGACGCTTAACAACTAAGCCACCCAGATGCCCCTACTTCATATTCTTAATGACATCTTTGGCACAGAGGACAAATCGGCCAGGACACAAACGGTGGGCAGGAAGGGCCACAGTGAACGGTTATGTAGTCTGTGCACTGCACCAAGGGGCCTTGTAACCCAGCCCCACATTCCACTTTCCAAACATTTCACCCCAGTGAGGGACTATAGCTGCCTGGAGGAAACAACAGCTTTTTCTAATTTGTCTGGCCAGAGGGGCACCTTTTTCTAACTTAACAAAGATACCACACGTATTAGAAGCAGCACTAGGGGACAGCTGGAAGATATAATAGAATATCTTTATTCTATTATATAGAATCGGACAAGTAATAGAAATCAACCCTGGCAAATAATAATAATAATAATAATAATAATAAATTTATTAAATTTCAAGAAAGGATCGAACAACTTAGCCTCAGGAAAGGCCAGAGGCAGGACGGTTCCAAGGATCTAAGCATCTGGAGTCAATGAACCTCCTTCTTAGAACACTCCCATGAAAGCAGCCCCATCCCCACGGCGGCCAGCCTCTACCTCTTGGTTCAAAATCCCAGAATCTTAACAGGAAGAATCTGACTGACCCAGCTGGCGTCAGTTATTCCCTCCATACCTGTCAGCTGTGGCCGACCTGTGGGGGCAGGCACAGTCATCGAGGATAGTCTACACCATAGACTGAGTTGCTGAGCTCCTCACTGTATCAGGGGGTTCCCAGAGCCCCGGCCTTAACTTTGAGCCACACAGCCCTCCCAGAGTCGCCCACGGCAGCTCTGTGCAATGACTAGCTAGGATTTGCCATCCCCAAGGTCAATGGCTGATCAGTCCAAGCATTCCAAGACAAAGATTCCGGTGGCTGTTCGCTCCATACATAACCAGCAGTGACATTCTCCATTCACCGAAGATCTCATTTATGAGTGCTTTTAGCTTCTCAAATCAGTTCTTCGTGTTCTTCTCCTTGCTGGGACTTGGGTCACTGACGGACCAGAGCAACTGTTCAGCCCTATAAAACTACTCAGAGGCCAGTCTAGGCAAAAGTCACAAAATTATCTTGCAGTGTCTTGCACAACAACCTCTTAAAATTTTTTTTAAATTATCACACATTTAAAAATAATCAAATGCAGGTGCCTGGGTGGCTCAGCGGGTTAAACATCTGGCTCTTGAGGTCAGCTCAGGTCTTGATCTCAGGGTCGTGAGTTCAAGCCCCGCGTTGGGTTCCATGCTGGGCATAGTGCCTACACACATACATACATACATACATAAAATCAAACGGAGTGGTACTGGCTGGCTCAGTCAGTAGCGCATGGGACTCTTGATCTCAGGGTCATGAGTTCAAGCCCCACCTTGAGCGTTGCGCTTACTTAAAATAATACTAATAATAATTGAACAGAAACCCACATAGCCACTCCCCAGGTTCGACAGATGTTAACAGTTTGCCATTTTGCTTCAGATTTCCTTATCTTTTTTAAGGAAATAAAATATTGCAGCTGCAGTGAAATCCCTGCCCATATTCCTCCTCCCTCCTGCGCACGCAGATAAGAATGCCTTCCTAAAGTTGGGAGGATCATTTCTAAGAGTGATTTTGGCTTTGACTTTTCTTTCTGTCTGGTCCTCAGGTGCACAAGTTGAGCCAATCATTCTCTCAATGGCACACTTCTCATCACTGTTCCTTCAGCACAAAGGCCTCTCTCGTTTTATTCTATCCCTCCGACCCTCGCTCACTACCCCAGCGCACCCCACCCCTTAAGGCATCCATATTAATGTGTTTGTACATATTCCTCTAGAGCATACATCGCCCTTCCATGCACATGTATTTTTAGTTGAGGGTTGTTGTTAGTGTTGTTTTAGCTTTGGGGCACTTTATTATAAAAGGCCGGTACTCATATCCATAAACTAATAAGAACTTAAAAGCCATCACACATTTCCTTCCTTTTTTAGCTTGACCTTCTAGTAAATCTTTAGCTCTATGGATTGGGGCTGCTATCTAAAGAGATCCTCCCTTGTCTGGGAGCATCACTGAAACTTAAAAGCATCCTTTGTCAATGAGCATCTCATTTTTTCCTTTATTGCTTATGCTTATGCTCGGTAGTGATGCTGCTTCCCATTTTGCGATTTGGGGTTCAAACCCCAAATCACAAAATAGCCACCGCTGACAGCAGCGGTGTAATAGCCACTCTGTAATAGCCTCCACTGACAGCAGATTCTGGTAGATTTTGAGAAATGTGTTTTACTTGAGGCTCCACATGCTCCGTGGCTTGCAAAACAGAATAG
>CM052811.1:51895100-51910649 GCA_028533885.1 Nasua narica
GCCCCAGGTCAGTCCAGGGAGGAGTCAGATGCCTTCCTGGCCTCAGGGACGGAATGGCTCAAACTGCCCAGAGATCTCGACGCACCCTGGGGGGAGTGGGGAGCTCTTCCCTCAACATCCCCCTCCGTGGGGCTGGGCCATCTTGACCAAACTTCTCCTTCTGTCTCTGCACCTCTCACCATCTCCCTGCACCCCTTTAGAGGCAACCACTCGCTGGGCCTTTGGGGTAGGGCTGGCCATGCTCCCGGCGCGCTCAGTGTTTGCTTCCAATCTAAGAAAGAGCCAGACTCCCGGGCTGGGAACTCATTCTCCCCGCCCCCTCCTTTTCTTTTCTTTTCTTTTTCTGTCCCCTTCGCTTTACCCCCGTCAACCCCCCGAAGCCCAAGAGCTTCCAAAGTGACACCATGTGAGTCCAAATCAACCCTTGTCTTCAGGCCCCTGCTGGCGCCTCTCCCAGATCACCCACCTTCCTCCTCCCGCTCCGCAACCCAGCCGCCCTCCTCGCCCCCACCCCCGCCATTCCTCTTTGTGGACAACTTTCTAAATGCAGCCAAACTTCCCCTTTCAGTGCATAGGCCCCGTAAAGCAGCTGCAAAGTCAGCAGCTCTGCACAAGTTCTCTTGCAAATCGGGGCCGAGAGCAACACCCTTTGGCTCTAGCCATCGCTTCCCCCTTCCAGGCTCTGGAAGGCCAGCCTGCTCCCCCAGTAAACAGGGGGGAGACCCCCTGGTACCCGCTCTCGGGGACACCGTCTCCTCTACGGTCTGATCTCCAGAGAACTCCCTGAGGGGCCCGGTGGAGTGTAGTCAGTGGGAGGAGACGGCCTAGGCCTGGCCGGCAGGCCTGACCCTGCCGAGCCCCGTGGGACCCCAGGCCGTCCACTTACACATCCACACACACAGGCTTCAGGTTTCTAGAACGAAAGGTTGGATTGGCTGGTTCTCCGGGCCCCTTCCAAGTCTAAAATGTCACAGGTCTGCCATCTCTCCTTGGGGTGCTCCTGCCCGAGAGAGAAGGGGCTTTGCCCAGGGACACACGGCTAGCCGAGGGCTGTCTGACTGGGACCCAGGACTCCTAAACTGCATCCCATGGTCTCTCATTGACACTCGGCCCTCAGTGAAACAGCGGCTTTCACTCCTGGCCACACATCAGAGTCATCTGGGGAGATTTCAGATCCTATCAGTCACCGGGCCTCAATTCCAGAACAAGGAGATCAGAATCTCAGGTCAGGGCCTGGTTATCCATCTGTTTGGAAAGTTCCCCAGGTAATTCTGACCGAGCAGTCAGAGTTTAGGTCCACTGCAGACAAGTCTTCTAGAAACTGAAGATGAAGCTCTAAGCCAGCAGCGCCTGCCTGCTCCCTCCCAGGCCCCCGAGGCCTCCCCCATGCGCTCCAGGGCACACAGCCCCCAGGACCACAGCCCAGGAACTGGAAACCAACCTCAGCCAGAGGCAAGAGGCCCCGGGGAGGGGGGAGCTGCTCCAGCCCTCTGAGGGCTTTGTGTGGATTGAGAAAAGAAAAACAGAGAAGGGAAACTGTAGCAGAGCCGAATGCAGTGAAGAAGAAAAAGACAAGAGAAAGGGGAAGAGCCCTGAGGTCAGAGAGTCATGTGAATGGCATTTAGGGAACAAAACCCCTCCGTGGTGCCCCCTGTTCCCCCTTCATCAATCATCGGAGGGGCCTGGTAAAAGGCGCTCTTCCCCCAGCGCCCAGGAAAGGCGGGGGCATCGCTGCCTGTAGAGACCCAGGACCAAAAGTGCACAGCCAGAAATTTGCCCCTTCCAAGTCTGTGAGCCCTGCCCATCCTCTCCATGGGCAGAGCTAGCGAAGAGCCCTCCCTGCCCCTCCTCCACTCACCAGAGCCAGGGGCTCCTGTCAGACATTTAAGCAACATCACTTGTCCATTTCTAGACCAGAATAAAGCCCAAATCCAACTCCCAAGACCTCTGGCATCCCATCAAAGTGGCCCAGGTGGTGCTGGGTGACCTCCAGCGAGCAGCCTCCCTCCCCTCACTGGGCTTCCGTGCCTGATCTGTCTGCCTCCCTGCAGACGCATATTTGGCAGGAAGGGGTATGGCTGGAGGTGGGGGGTCTGAGCTCTCCAGGGCCAGAGGCCCGGGCTAGTGTCCTGGGTGCTCTGCCACACACTGGCATATGGGCCTCCGAGTCCTTACCTGCACGGTGACGGCCGAAAGAAAGGGAAAAGGCCGCACAAGCCCAAACCAATATGGCGCCAAGATCCAGAACGCACGAGGACGGCCCTCCGCTGGTCAGAAGCAGATGGCAACCCCAAGAGAAAAGCAGGCCCTGAAGGTGAGCAGGCAGTGAACCATGCTGCAGGAAGAAAACACAAGCTGGATACCCAGTTGGGATGCCAGAGACGTTTCTGTCAGGGACGGATGTCAGTGAGGAATGGCGGAAGGGATGGCCATTCCCAACCGGGGGATGATGCCCTGCCATCTCTGCCAGGGGACATTCGGCAATGTCTGGAGACCTTTTTGGCTGTCACAGGGTGGGGGCTGCTCCTGGCATCCAGCAGGCAGAAGCCAAGGACGCTGCCAACTAGCCTACGAGGCACAGGACAGGCCCCACAGCAAAGGAGTGCCTGCCCGCTGCCCCCCCATCCCGCCCCATAGCGATAGCGCAGGAGCCGAGAAGCCTGCCCCAGATAGACAAACAGGTAGGTGAGGGGGCCTGGCCGGGACAGCACGGGAAATGTACCACCAACTGCTGAGCTACAGGACCTCCGAACATAAACCAGATAAATGGCCGTGTCATGTTGGTTCCTAAATGCGTGGCTCGGAGCAGAGCGTTCAGTTAGTGCTCGCTTTTCTGCAGGAGTCCAAAGTCCTCGCCTCCTCCGTTTGCTCCCCAGCAGCACAGCCACAGTAGGGCCCGTGGAGAGATGAGGGGGACAGGAGGGACGGAAGGGACGGAGGGCAGCGGTCACTGGAGGGGGCAAGGAAGGGAAAGGGAAAAGGCGGTAGGAGGGTCTCGGGTGGGGAGGGAAGAGGAAGAGAAAGGAGACACTGCAAGTTTCGGTGTTTCATAACATCACAGAAATACCCAGAAAGCCAGAGGGGGCCGCAGGGAGAAGTTCAAATTGAGCAAGGGCTGCAGCTCTTCTCAAATTCATGGAAAAATCTCTCTTCATACTCTCTGGTTCAGGGAGGCCAGACCTCCCTCACCTCCATGGTGGCCTAGAAAGGGACACGTCCCCCCATCACCAACCTTGTGCCATTTCCACCCTTTTGTGTCCTCCTCCCTGATGCTTCTCCCACCCACCCCTGCTAGCTCTCCATCCGTTGCTTTCCAGGATAGAAACTCCCACTCTGGTCCCACCTGAGCCCTGATGCAACTGACGAGATACATACAAAATAATCATAATAACTCCTGACAGTCCCATCTGTTAGAAATCAACGTCCGGAAAGAAGTCATCTCCCTTGGGTCACAGGTCAAGAGATTCCCCGAGGGTTCTTCAAGCTGCCCTGAATCCGAGCTTCCCGGCAGCCCAAGTAAAATGAGAATGGGGGTCAGTTTCACGAGTCCCCTTGCCCGGGAGTCAGAAGCCCACTGATTCCTCGGAGGATACGGAGCTTTGCCAGGAACTGGAGCCTAAAATATATTTCCCTCTAGGTCTTACAGAGAGCACTGACTGGGGCAGCAGGCACTAGCAACAGCATCCCAGAATAAACGCGGCAGCCGGCCTCCTCCAGCCATTTTTCCACAAGGCCCCATCATAAGGGAGGGACATAATAAAGATTTTGTGGCGGCTAAATCATGTGGTCCAAGAGCAACTCAGCTTCATGAGAGCCCGACTCGCTTCAGGGATGAGTCTCATCTGGAAGAATGGATGGAATGCATGGCCTTTAAATAACCCCCATGAACTTTATTTCTCTCAACCGAGCTTTTGATAAAACTCGGGCAGCGGGAGGCAGTTGTTGGTGGTAACCGCTGACAAGGGTCTGGCAGGCAGACTCCGGCGCTGGGCGAGGGTGGGGCTGTCGGGTCCTGGCACCTGCGGCGGCATCATTCACGGATCCAGCTGTTCGCACACTCCCCCAGAGGCCCAGAACTCGCACAGCTTTCTCATTTTGCTCTGGCCCGACGTGAAACTGGACCAAGAGGCTGGTGGGAAGAGGGGCAAGATTCGGAGCCGGCGGGGACACGCGCCAGCCCTGAGCCCCGCCTCACTGTGAGTTACGATTGAGGAGGACAAGGACAGCTTTGCATTATGGTGGGTCCAGGCATTATGTCACTACCCCGGTTAACCTTCAGAGCCACACTCCTGGGGGGATACAATGGCTGTGCTCATTTTACAGATAAATACGCTGCAGCTTGGAGAACTTTGCGAGGAAGAGCTGAAGTTCTGATGGCCACTCAAGTCTGTTGGTTTCCAGAGCTCACAGGTTTTGCAGACGCTGCACGGTGAGTCCCTGCCACACAGGATGAGGGATGAAACCTGTGGGAAGAGTGCAAAGGCGGTTAATTTGGGGCAGGAGAGCACAGGAAACCCATGACTCTGAGAATGCGATTTTGGAGAAAGCCGGAAGCCTGCAGCAACATGCTGAATTTAAGGTCGTAGGGCTTCTCGAAGCCCTCTCAAGTCCGGAGCCTGCTGGGTTGTAAAGATCAGTTGTACCCAAGTTCCTGTACACGTCGGGGGTGGGGGGGACAGGGGTGTTGCAGGGAAGGGCCCAGCTTAAATAAAGCCTTCTGAGCCATGAGGAAGGAGGACCCCCACAACCAACCTCAAGGCAACCCCCCCCAAAATCCACTGGGGATCCTACCCACCAGCGAGTGAGTGAGGGGTGCAGAGCCCAGGAGTGTGGGAGCACAGGGCCAGCTGTTCGGGGCCCGGGGTCCCTGCTGGGGATCCCTGCTGGGCTCAGCCCTCTGTGTATCCTGTCACTTCCTGGGAAACCAGCAGGCGGGAACATCCAGGACCAAATAGAACCTGTGAAGCTGTCTTCCCAGCAGGTAGCCCTGTGAGCTCAGGATGGGAAAGCCCCATCTCCTTCCACTGGATACACTGACCTTCTTTAGAAGTCTCTTTGGCCTGGAGTCGGGAGCGTCTAGACCACAGGAAAGCTTTCCCCATCGGTGAACAATATGCTGACAAGCACGGCTTCGGCTCAGCCCCGTGAAATCTGATGACTCAGGAGGACGTGCCGCCTCTCCACAGGCTTGTTTGCCAGGCGCTGGCAGTGGGCCCGCCCCGGCCAGGTGTGAGAGTGAGGAGAGAGGCCAGGCCCGGGCCTTGCCCGCAAAGGGTTTACAGTCTAGAAGAGGGCACAGATGTGGAAACACTTCAGTGTGTCTTCATGAGAAAACTGAAAAAAGGAAGGAAGTGAGGTAAGGGGGGATAAACGTACAAAATAGATGAAGAATGTAACCACTTCTCCCCTTGCCCCCACTCACCATCACCACCATCATCTCTCGATTAGCCTAGATTATTGCAGTGGGGTCCCCAACATCGCACGCCTGTTCCTACCGCAGGGCTTTGGGCCTTCCGGCTCTGTGGCCCTCCGACAGGTGTCCTTACGGTTCGGCATCTCTGTGTCTGCCCAAATGTCCCTTCTCAGGGAGGCTTCCCCCCCATCGAGGCTGCCCTGTTAAAGGCTCCTCTCTCTGCCAGCCCACAAATGTTGTGGTAGGGGCGGTCCCGGTGGTTTCGCTCACGAACTCCTCACAGCCTGCTCTCCTGAGGCCCTCAGGACAGGTTTCCCACTGGCCTCGGCTAGAGGCTGTTTTCATAGCCCTTGACCTTGCCAAGGTCAGCCAGTGCCCTGGGATCAAGCCTGGCTCCTTCAACTTACTCACCCGGGGCTGGTCCTCTCCTGCCTGGCGGGGGGCGGGGGGGGGAGGACATTCTAGCAGAGCCAGCGTGCTCCCCGCCCCCTTGGCCAAGCTTAGCCCTGACCTACTGTAGCAGGCCTGGGTAGCTGGTCACCAAAGTCACCTCCTCCTCTTCCTAGACCCCCAGCTGGACTACATTCCCACCTCCTTTGTCATCAAGGGTGGCCAACAGAGTGTGAGCAGAAGTCGTGTGTCTCTGTTCTGGGCTGAAGACATTAAGAAACAGGTGTCCCCTGCTGCCGCGATCACATGGCCTGGGAGATGGCGGAGCCCAAAGACAGAAGGAGCCAGGGTGCCCGGATCTCCCCTTGGAAGGAGGCTGCCTGCCCATCAGAGCACCCACCTTGGACTTCATGTGAGTAAAGACTAAACCTTGTGACCAACCTGCCCGTTGGAGGTTGGCTCCTATATGAATTTAGTGTTTAACGGCTTGTCTCTAGGGACCGAGGGCCTGCTGCCGCGTCAGCGCTCCCTCATCCCCAACCCCCTCCACGGCATTTCCCACCTGAACTTTGTCCTCTCCTCCCGCCCCACCCCAGGCCTCCAGGGATGACTGCGCAGCTGAGGAGTGAACGCTTTCTGCTCCAGACATCTGCGGGCTGCTGTTGAAGGCAGCCTGGCAAAGCGGGAAGGCTCTTCCTGCGACCTTTCTGTAAGCCTGGTTCCAACAGTATGTGACTTTGGGCGAGACTCCAGCCTTACCGAGATTCGGCTTCCCCATCCTTAAAAAGAGCAGGAGCCTCTGGCCAGGCCACCCCCCAGAGGAAACGGCAGGAAGGCCCAACCTGCAGGAGCGGCTACCCTGAGCTGGGCTCTACATACATCGCCTCACGTTTAGTACTGAGGTAGGGAAATGGAGGCACGCGGAGCTTTCAAAGTAACCTGCCTCAGTTCACCCAATTAGTTAAGTGGCTGCCCCTGCTCCTGACTTGGTCCTCTCCAACTTCTCTCCCTCGTGAGTGGCACCACTACCCACCCAGGAGCTCAACTCCAAGAACTCAGGTCATGGCTGACTCCTTGCTCGCCTGCATCTCCCCAAACCCAGTTACTTTACCCCTCACCTCCCCAGATAGCTGCCCGATCCAGCCCTTCCTTCCATGTCTGTAGCCGCCAGTCTGGTCCGGGACCTCTGCATGCCTCTCCCAGACTCCTGCGTTAACCCCCTCAGCGGTCTCACCCTCCCCACAGTAGCTACGAGCATCTTCTGGAAATGCAAACTTGACCATGCCAAATCCCGGGTTAAGAGAGCTCGGTGGCTTTCTGCTGCTCCTGTGACAAAATCTTGCCACCGTCCAGTCGGCGTGAGAGCCAGCCTCGTCTTAAACACCATCCCCCTGCCCATCTCCTCTCCATTCCAGTCAGGGCGGACTTCTCCTAGTTCCCTCAATGCTCACCAACTCCCTCCTTGGTGGGCACTTCGCACATGCTTCTGCATGCATTCCTTCTGCATTCCTTCTGCATGCGATACTCTTCCTTCCCTACCTCACCTAGTTTAGTCTGGATCACCCTTCATGTCTCAGGTCCGGTGTCACTTTTTCGAAAACTTGTCCCTGACCTCCTTGACCAGATGACATCCCCCTATAGCCCTCAACACCGTTATTATCTTCTGTCTATTTGAGCTGTTGTTTGGTGAACATGTGTCTCCTTTCCATGACTTTAAGCTCTGTGAGGACAAGAACGGTGACCATTTTGCTCACCATTGAAACCAGTGCCTGTACCATATCTGACCTGTAGCAGAACTTCAATATTGGCCAAGTGAGGCACACTGTGAAAGCGGAACTTGAAATCCAAGTGCGCCTGGCTCCTTGCTCACCAATGTTGTGAGGAATTGCAATCGTCTGCTCAGGCTGCCATAGCAAGAGACCGCAGACTGGGTGGCTTAACCAACAGAAATGTATTTTGTCATAGTTCTAGAGGCTGGAAGGCCCAAGTTAAGGGGCCAGCAGATGTGGTTTCCGGTGAGACCCCTCTCCTTAGCTTGTAGATGCACCTTCTTGCTGGGCCCTCATGTAGCCTTCTCTGTGTGCACCCAAGGAGAGAGGGAGACCTCTGTTGCCCTTTCTCATAAAGACAACAGTACTCTTAGAGAAGGCCCACCCTTGTGACCCCATTTAACCTTAATTACCTCCTTCAAGGCCCCATCTCAAATACAGTCCCATGACCAATTAAGTCTTCAACATTTAGGGGGACACGATTCAGTCCACGGCATTCTGCCATCTAGCCCCCCAAATTCACATCGTTCTCGCGTGCAAATACATTCACCCTGGGACGCCTGAGTGGCTCAGTCAGTTAAGCGTCTGCCTTCGGCTCAGGTCATGATCCCAGGGCCCTGAGATCAAGTCCCACATCAGGCTCCCTGTTCAGGGGGGAGTCTGGTTCTCCCTCTCCCTCTGCTCCCCCTGCTTGTGCTCTCTCTCTCTGACAAATAAATAATAAATAAAATCTTTAAAAAGAAATACATTCACCCCATTCCAACAGCCCCAGAGTCCGCCCATTCATCATCAAGTCTGAAGTCTCCCTAAACGTCATCTAAATCAGGGATGGGTAAGGCTGGAGGTATGATTCATCCCAAAGCCTAATTCTTCTCCAGCTGCAAACCTGTGAGACCAGACGCGTTCTGTGCTTCTGCATCACAATGGCAGGACGGGCAAAAGAGGGACATTCCCACCCAAAAGGGAGAAATTGGGAAGAAGGAAGGGGTAAGGGTTCCAAGCAAGTCCGAAACCACAAGGCAAATTCCATTTGATCTTAAGGCTCCAGGTCAAACTTGCTTAGCTCAGTGCTCTGCTCTCTGTGCCCTTGGGGCGGCAGCATCACCCCATGGCCCTCGGCAGTGGCCCTGCTCCCTCAGCTCTGGGCTGACCTTCTGGCCCCCTGACCCTGAGGAGGGGCCCCACATGCCAGGAGAAGACAGTGGCATCCCCTAGGCCTATGGTGGGAGTGACAGCTCTAATGAACTCTGAATAACTTTCGTGGTCACTTTTCCCTCTTCTGGAAGGACAACATTGTTTGAAGCTGGATCCTCTAGCACCCTGACCTGTAGATCCAGAAATCTGAGCGGGTTCCTTCATTCATTCCATTTCCTCTGGCCCCTTCCATCCCCACTAGCAGTGCCTTGATGCCATATTCCTGGCTTCAGTGGAGGCAGCTGATTAATCCATGGGTTATCTTTACAGGATGATCGTCCGGCCACATCTTTGGTGTTTTTGGTGAACACACTGTCTCACGTTTTGCAACATGGATAGGCTGAGGATTTTCCAAATCTTCAAGTCCTGGTTTCCTTCTGCTGAAAAAATTCTTTCAATTCCTCCCCCCAACCCCCCATCTCTCACCTTTTATTATAAGCAATCAGAAGGGACCAGGCCGCCCTTCTAACACTTTGCTTAGAAAAACTGCTGTGCTAATTATCCAAGGCCGACACTCACAAGATCTGCCTTCCGCAAAACCCTAGAACACAAGTTGGCCAAATCCTTTGCTACTTTATAACAAGGATTGCCTTTCCTTCCCCTTCCAAGAGCACCTTGGTCATTTCCACCTGAGATCCTACCAGAAGCATCTCTGCTAGTCACATTCCATCAACACACTAGTTACCACAATGCCGTATTCTCTGCAGTTTTTCCCCCTTCCTAAGCCCTTGCCAGAATGGCCTTTGATATCCATATTCCTGCCAATAGTCCCTACAAGGGGATTAGGATTTTTCTAGCGTGCGCCTCAAAATTCTTTCAGCTTCTCCTTATCGTGCAGTCCCAAATTTGGGGGCATTGGTTACAGCAACACCTGTTCTTGCTATTATACTTTTCACCATTCTCCAAACCGCTCCCCCCAAACCAATAGGATCTATCTAACTCTATCTACAGCTAAAGAGGTTTATTATAAGGAATCACCTTACAGAGAGACCAGCAAGTCCCGAGTCTGCAGAGCTGATGTCCTCGTTCAAGTCTGAAGGCTGGGAAGCTGGCGGAGAAGCAGGAAAAGCCAATGCCCCAGTTCCAAAGCTGTCAGGCAAGAGAATTCTCTCCTCTGGGGAAGGTCAGCCTTTGGTTCTATGTAAGTCGTCCACTGATTAGACGAGGCCCACCCCCACCCTATGGGGGCAATCTACTTTACTGGTTTACCGATTTAAATGTTCATTTCAGGGCGCCTGGGTGGCGCAGTTGGTTGGGCAACTGCCTTGGGCTCAGGTCATGATCCCGGAGTTCCGGGATCGAGTCCCACATAGGGCTCCCAGCTCCATGGGGAGTCCGCTTCTCACTCTGACCTTCTCCCTTCTCATGCTCTCTCACTCTCTCTCTTTCCTAATAAATAAATAAAATCTTTAAAAAAAAATAATAATAAATAAATAAATAAATAAATAAATAAATGTTCGTTTCATTTAAAAATACTTTCACAGAAACACCCGGGATAGTGTTTGACCAACCGTCTGGGGACCCCAGGGCCCCCAGTCAAATGGACACATATAATTAGACGTTCCAAGAATCACAGCAGGAGGTACGTGTGATCAGGGTTTCATGAGTACACAGGACCAGCATAAGGGACTAGCACCAGAGCCAACATTGTGGTTTGCCATTCCCTCATTCCATTCCCATTTATTACACACCTACTATAAGCATCTCAGTTATCTAGTTATCTCAGTTATTGCCACGTAACAAACTAATCCCAAAACTTAGTGGCTTAAAACTGCAACAGTTTATTTATTTCTCATGATTTTGTGGGTCAGGAATTTGGGCTGGGCTCAGCAGGGTGGTTCTTCTCAGCCGACCTAGGCTGGAAAGTTCAAGAAGACCCCCTAAAGCACCTGGTGCCTTAGCTCCTCCACAAGGCTGCTCTCTCTCCAAGTGCTGTTCCATCATTCACCTGTCTACCCATGCTTCTTTACAACTAGGTGGCTAGCTTCCCCAGGAATGTTCCGAGAACGGGGCGCCTGGGTGGCTCAGTTGGTTGAGTAACTGCCTTCGGCTCAGGTCATGATCCTGGAGTCCCAGGATCGAGTCCCGCATCCAGCTCTCTGCTCGGCAGGGAGTCTGCTTCTCCCTTTGACCCTCCCCCTCTCATGCTCGCTCTCAAAAATAATAAAATAAAATAGTGTGCCAAGAGGAGAAGCAAGCATTGGTCAGATCTAGGCTCACATCATGCTTCTAATGTCACAAGGGCCACAGCAAGTCCCATGCCCGAGCCCACATGTGGGGCCCCCGATGTCACAGTCCACCAGCACAGGAGAGGGCAGCGATCCTGACTCTTGTCCTCCAAGATCTCACCATCCAGCACAGCGCATTGTGATGAGCCAGCCCCGGTGGGGATTCCTGGCATCTCTGAGTGGAGAGAGCCCCATTTTGTACTGGACAATGCTTCCCTCATCATATGATGATAAGAGCATTCATAGTTTTATCACTTTTCATGTGCATATTTTTTTCCAAATATATTTTAAAGGAAAATATTACTAGTTTTGTATGTTTGCGGGAGGATGCTTTATTACATTCCTTGACATACTGATGTTACCAGAAGACAGTTTTGGAAATGCTGGCCTGGTGACTCCCAGTACGGAGGCCCACAGACACCGGTCGGGAGCTCATGGTGGATTGGAGACAGCATGTGTCAGAGGCCTAGAAGACCCAGGTTTTCCATGGGACCATCTGTTTCACCTCTGTGGCCATGAATGATGGGAGGAAAGCGTTCGGGGAGCATCATTCCCATTGATCTCATGTACAGGCTGGGACAACACCTATCAGGTGACCTCAGCATGTCCTACTGTGTCACCCTGTGCCCTCAGTGCACCTGGCATCAAAGGGAGTCACATGTTTCACACACCGAACAACACCCATCCTATTACATGTGACCTCACTTCAGAATGACTGGAACATGAGGTGGCAGTTCTCAAGAGCTCGAAAGTTCCATTGCAGAGGCTGGTCTCTGAGGCAGTGTGTAAGAGAGCCCCCCAGCACCAACCAGAGTGAGCGGGGCCACTGGCTAGCGGACTGAGGTTGCTCAGTCAGGACTTGCTCAGGTGGTCTGCAGCAGAATCCCCAGGGGCTTCCAGAAGATTCCAGTGTATTCAGCTGGAAGGAGGCCCAGGAATCTGCAATCTTAGCCTCCGCCATGGGTCACAGGGTGCTGGTCCCTCACCAGATTTAGAGTTGCCCTGTGGTTATTTCTGAAAAGTCCCCATGGGGTTGGGGCAGGAGAGATCCGCCAACTCCGAGATGGGGCCCTTGCTGATGTCTGTTGCAGGGAGGACACAGGTGGCCGGCAGCCAGAGGTTCAAGTGGCTTCACACACCAAATGGATTTTTTATTTTCAGACTCTTGAGATATATATATTTCTTTCACAAGTTTAGAGACAACTTGCCTCTACAGGTTTCCTTCTCAGAACAATCCCAGAGATTAAATCTGTTTTGAGTTGTATTTTGAGTGAAAGAGGAAATTGGATCCTAGTTCTGGGTGGGAGGAGGGGTGAGTGGAGGAGAAGGGAAGTTCAGAACGAAGGCAAAAGGCGCAGATTTCCAGAAAGTTCCTCATGTTCCCCCCTCCCCCACCCCTGCATTTTTTCCCTATGCACTCCTACCCTATCTAAGACAAAACCCAGCTCTGGCTTAAACAACACCCTCCTCCTTCCTGGCCTCACTCCAAAGGTGCCCACAGCTCCTCTCAGAACTAGGGCCCAGCAGAGAAAGTCACACAGAGAAAGACAAATATAGCGTGGTCTCACTTATAGGTAGAATCTGAAAAACAAAAAAAACCCCAACAGAACTCATAGAAACATGGGCCAGATCATTCTCACCACAAGAGAAAAAAAAAAAAAAAAATGCAGCTATGTAAAGTGATGGATATTAACTAACCCTATTGTCATAGTCATTCTGCAATATGTCCATATTTCAAATCATTGTGTGCCCCTTAAACTTACACAGTGTGCAACTAATACAATTATATGTCACTCAAACTGTAAAAAAATAAAATAAAAAATGAAAGCGTCGAGGGGCACCTGGGTGGCTCAGTTGGTTAAGCAACTGCCTTTGGCTCAGGTCATGATCCTGGAGTCCCAGGATCGAGTCCCATATCGGACTCCCGGCTCTGCGGGAAGTCTGCTTCTCCCTCTGACCTTCTCCCCTCTCATTCTCAGTCTCTGTCTCTAATAAATAAATAAAAAAAGATCTTTAAAAAAAATTTAAAAAAAATGAAAGCATCGATTCACAGGGAGTTCAAGATTAATTCTAGAGTCAAATATCTGGAATGTAGAGATTCTGGATTAGCTCAGCCTTATGCTTTAACAATCAGTCAAACTGGGGCTAGCATTGATATCCTCTCAGAAGGCCTTATTTATGAATTCCAAACTGTCCTCACGATAACGTCCTAAGTCCTGTGACAATACTCTTATCAAGTTGCTTAGGTACCTTCACATCTGCGTTTGTGTTTGTATTGGATGAGTCCTTCCCACACTTTAAAAAAAAAAAAAAAGAAGAAGAAGAAGAACCAGGGCCTCCTGCTCAGCAGGCCCCAGCTCGGCCTGCAGCCCTCCCCTCCGAACCTTCTCCCCAGAACGCAGGCCCCAGGTCCCAGGGCCCCTGGTCTGACCACACACTCCACACTAGCAGAGAAGGACATCAGAGGGTAATGTTTAACCCAAGAGCTAAGAGGTGCCTCAGGTAGTGCAGGTGGGAGCACACTCAGGGCGGGGAGGGGCTCTTCCCAAGGTGTCCCAAGGCAGACACAGCCCATCCAGGCACAGCTCCGGGTTGCCCATCACGTTTCCACCTGCTTTCTCCCCGGTTCTGATGCTGGCGTCTCTACGGACGCTCCTTTCGCTCCTCCGCACCTCAGTTTTCTGACCTGTAAATGGGCATAATAACAGCTGCCACCTGGTGGGTGGGTGGCTTCGAGGGTTGAATGAGGTGGAGTCCACAAGGCACACAGCCCCTGGGGGATAGTTAGTGCGCACGCAGTGCTGGCGATCGTGGCTGTTTGCTGCCACCACCACGGTCACGGCTGTCACCGTTGGGGGTAACAGCTCTCCCGAATCCAGCCGTTGGGTAATCTATTGCATTAGCCAGATGGGAAAAACAAAAGTCTTTGGGAACGCGTTCAGGGCAGCTGGTGGGGTTTTTTTAGGCCGCTGGTGGAAGCACAGTTGGAAGAAGTTTTCGCAGAACTGCCTGGGACATCTGGGGTTCAGGATGAGCACCCAGAGACAGCACGGCCGGGGATGCAGCTGAAATTGGCCGCACCCCTCTGTCTTGAGCCGGTGTGCCTGATTCGCACTCAGCTGGGGGGGTGTGTGGCCCGTGGTATACGCACTGGGTTGGGGTGCTGAGTGCAGCGTTTTCACGCTGGAAAGTCCTGAAGGGGTGCTGTCTGGCAGAGAGGTTTCAAGTTAGTTTGGGTTCCTGCTTGTTCTCCTCAAAGACCAAGCCTTTTCCTGACAGGTTGGGATCCTTGTGAGGCGGATCAGTGAGCCCTGGGGAGACACTCTCTGGGGGGGGAGGGGCTTCCCCCACTCACCAGACACCCAGAGGCCCTGTGGGGTGAAGGAGGCTGGAAGGACTGACTTGGCCCACCCCCCTGTGGGCCCCCGCCCCAGGGCTGCTCCCCGTGAAAGAACTCTTCACGAGAGGAAAGCTGCCTCCCCTCAGCGGCCAAGGGCCCTGGGTCACCCAGGCCCACCCAGGGAGGGTGCACAGAAGGACCCCGAAGAGCCTCCAGAGAGGCCTGCCTTGGGGTAACCAGTCTTGGGACATTCTTAACCTCAACCAAAGTGGGGGGGCACCCTCCACCTCTCCACGGGGCCTGGCTAACAGCTGGTCCCAGCTGAAGGCTCCCGCCTCCGGCCCCCCACCCAGTCAGCCCCCAGGGGACATGGAGCAGCTTTGATGAAGCCTATCAAAGCATTCTTGTGCTTACAGCTGTTTCCTGGGAGGGCAATTAAAGTCACAATAGCCCCCCACATCTGTTTAAGGGGCTGATGGCTGGTACTCCACCCTCAGCCCTGAGGGAGGTCTCTTGCCGCAGCGAGGAGAGAGGGGGCGGCGGGAAAGGACTGGAGCCAAGAGGCACAGTTGAGGACCTCTGACCATTAGGACTGGAAGGGAACACCCATCCCCATTTTACAGATAACTAAGCTGAGGCCAAGCTACCCCTTGCTCCCAAAGGGCTCCCCCGCACCGCACCCACTTCCCCAAGGGGCCTCTGGACAGGCCCGGGCTCCTCCTCCTTTGGCTAAGATCAGCCTCCATTTGCATAAGGCTTGACCAAGCAGTGGGGGGGGGGGGGGGCCTCAGGGGATTGAAAAGGCCGCGGGGAGGGGAGGCCTGCTCTGTCGCCTTCCCCTGCAGCCATTAACTCCTTCGTGGCCACAATTTTAATACCCACTCTGTGAATTCGTTTAAATCAGGGTTTCTCAACCTCGACCCTATTGACATTTTAGGCTGGATATTTCTTTGTCGTGGGGCTGTGTGGTAGGATGATTTGCAGGATCCCTAGTCTCTACCAGACACCAGTGGCACTCTCCTCTAGCCACGACAACCAGAATGATGTCCAGACATTGCCGAATGTTCCCTGGGGGCAAAACTAGGCCCGGCTGGGAACCACTGATCTATGTGGGCTTCAAGGAGTGTGTACGATCTTGCCAGTGGTCCAGGGAAGGAGGTGACACAGGTATTTCCTCCTGAGGCCTGGAGCACCTGTGGGGCAGATAGAATGGCA
>CM052811.1:51911149-51932864 GCA_028533885.1 Nasua narica
ACAACGGTCTGACCCTGACAGCTCGGGGCTGGGGGCGGGGATGGGCGTGGGGGGAGGGACTGTCCTGGGAGGAACAGTGGGGAAAAGGGGACCAGACGACCTTGTCCCAGACCTTGTCCAGGTGGGGAGAGCAGACAGCCAGAAAGGGGCTGAGCGGAGACCTGTGAGCAAGGGCAGAGGGGACAAAGGGGCTGAGCTGAAGGAGAACTCTGGGGAAGGGGCGGGAGGGCTGAGGCGTCAGCACTTTTTCCCAGGTCCTGGTAATTAGTAACAACATTGGGAACCGTCTGTGCTGTTCGTACAGGGCCAAGCACTCAACTGACTCAGTGACCTATCCTGAGAAGTAGGTAATGGTATCAACCCATTTGACAGATAAGGGAAGGAAAGTTCAGAGATAAACAACTGTTGGTCTGAAGTCCCCAGTGGGAAGGGGTCAAAACCGAATCCCACCCAGGCCTGCCTGGCGCGTGCCCACTGCTCCCTTGGTGGAATCAGGGTCCGGGAGGAGAGAGGACAAAGATGAGTCTACCGCCAGGGAGGCACCGCAGGGCGGTGCACACTCGCTATGCAATGAACAGAGTAGAGCTGGGCACTGGGGAAGGAGCAACCCACACGTACATATGCAGTCTGGGAGGCTTCCTGGAGGAGGAGGTTCCTCTCTAGGCTGACAAGGAAGGGAAGGGCGTTCTCAGCAGACTGAGCAAACCTGAGCGAGCAGGTTCAGCCCAGAGGTTCCCAACATGCACACGGTCTGTCTGTGTCCTGCGTGCTGGCCCGTGAGGCCGGAGAGACTGGCAGGGGCCACCGGGAGGGGAGGGTTCCATTGTATCAGCAGAGAGCCCCCTGGCAGCCTTGGGGAGGATGGCCCAGGAGGTTGATTGGTTCTACTGCCTGTTCTTAAGGAAAGAGATGAGTGTCTAAACTATTACAGAAATAGGGGCAGGAAAGGGGGAAGAGTAAAAACTCAAGATACTGAAGTGTTAAAATCCACCCGATGAGATAGCTAATCAGATGTGGTGGACAGAAGGCAGTGGTCAAGGATGACTCAGCCTCTGGCTTGTGCGAGGGGGAGTCTTACTGTGAGCTACAATCCAGCACCCAAGCGGAGAGAGGGGCGACTGAGAAAGACAAGTTGTCTAGGATAAATGAGTTTGAGATATGTGTGGGCTAGCTATGTAAGTGGAGGTGAGCTTCGGGCTCAGGATTAAAGAGGGATATGGGCTCAAGCTACAGCCAGAACCAGGCTGTACTCTCTAACTGAGGAAAGCAGTCTTGGTTGACTAGAATTTGAGCTCCATCTGTGGCCTCGGAGGGAAACACTAGAGTACAACACCCAACGGACTACACTGAGAAGCCCGTGTTCTCAAACTTGAAAAAGGATCCGGGGGTCTTAGCTGACCACAAGCTAAGTTCAGCAATGGTGCCCATCACTCTCTAGGTGTGCACCTCCCTGACAGCATGAATAAGAACTCAACTCAGGGCTCGAAGGGAAGCTAGAAGATTCGAGAGCAGATGGAGTCAACTGATTTAATGTTCTTAAATTACTGAGGTGTGGCCTCTTCTCTGAAACTCTTCCTGACTCCCTTTTCCCTTCTCTGCAGGACCCCCCACCCCCACCCTGCCTCTTGGCTGGCTAGCGAACACTGCTAAGCACTTTCACATTTATTATCTCATTGAGTCCTCAATGGTTTCCTCCATTTGGCAGGTGGGGAAAGAGAGGCCCAAAGAGACTGGGGTGCATAGGGCTGAGCCCGGACTTGCCCTCCATGCCTCTCTCTGGGCTCACCCCCTTCTTACTTGGAAAAGCATTCGACAACGTTCCAGGACGCTGAGGCAGCCAGTGCTTGGGTGTGGAACAGCCAGGCCCAACTGATGGCCTTGAGTCCAGGAGGGTGAGTGGGGGAGATCGAGCCGGGGCCCAGGTATGCTGTCTGCTCTCAGGATCTGCTCAGGAGCTGCTGGGGGTAAGAGGAGTGACCTCAGTGGTAGGTTTTGGGGTTTTCTGTTTGTTTTTTCCTTTTCCTTCTAAGAACAATTCATTTCAGTCACCCAGCTAGCATAAAAGTGACTGGTGTTGAGCAACCTCCACCTCCCCCTGCCCTGGCCTCAGGCAGTGACATTTGGGGACTGTCTCCTGGGGCCACAGAGGATGCTGCTGGGGCAGTTCAAAGGGCTGGCTCTTCTCCCTGCCCGGCCCCACCTACTTCCCTTCCCGGCCTCCCTCGCCTGCCAAGCTTGGGCGACCTTCCATCAAGGCCTGAGGTCCTGCCCCTGTGGCCTGAGCGAGAGCCTCCTGCACCTCCCCGCTTTCCACCTCAGATGGTGGGGAGAGGCCGGAGGTGGGCCGTGTGACCGAACTCTTCCCTTCTCATCCCACCTGGCCCCGGCGGAGACCAGGCTGAGGCTAACACGGAAAGGCCTGTGTCTCTGGCCATCCCTGCTACGACTCTGCCGACTCCGTGGCTCCTTCAGTGTGCCACTGACCACAGGGAGGCACGGAGAAGGGTGACGAGGAGAAGGGAGGCCAGGGGGAAGGCTAGACGGGGGTGGAAGGGGGGCAGGAGGAGGAGGAGGGGAAGAAGACGGGCTTCAGCTCCAGGAGGCGGCCCCCCAGGATGGGTTGAGGCAGCGGCAAGGAGGGAGCTGGGCCTTTGAGGGGAGCTGGGTCCCAGAAGAGAGGGGCTGGATAGGGAGGCGGGGAGAAGGCCAGCAGGGCAGCCCAGTCTGAGTCTGGGAGAGACTGGGAACCCAAAGGCCCATCACGGAGGCTTGGAAGCAAATAGGCCTGCAGGAGTCAGAACTTAGAAACACATGCCTGAGCCGGCAGAAGGCTGGACTTGGGGACCGCACCCCAAGGACGCAGACTCCAGAGAGTATTTCCTGAGAGGTCACCTGAGGCCCCTGTCCGACAAATCAAGAACTAGACCAAGCACCTTGAGGCTAACAGCCACGTGGCTAAGGGTCCCGATTTACCCGCCCTGGTAGCTTCTGGCAAGAGATCTCCACAGCTTTCCCTTCCAGGATGTGCCAGCCCGCGGGCTGCAGTGCCGAGAAGGAGACCGGGCGCTGGTGATGTCAACCAGGGAATTAAGTAAGCAGCGGGGCCGATAACATCACCCCAAAAGGCTTGCTGTGGGCGAGGTGACTCATCGAAGACCGGCCCCACGATCACAGGGTGATTGTTGTTGTGCCCAGTCTATAGGACCGGGGAGGAAGAAGGGGGCCGGGACAGACTCTTCACCGAGGCCTCTGCTCAATGGAGAAGTCTCAGAACACAGTGTCCTCTGCCTTCAGAGTTCACCGCTGGCTCAGGAAACAGCCCTCCCTCCCTCCCGCTGTTGTGATCATCTCTGTCCACAGCACTTGGTGTGTGCTTGTCGGTGTGTCGGGGTGATTTCCCCACCCGCATCCCCCTGGGTGCTCCAGGTACTAGAGATTGCTAACAGCAGACCGTCTCTCCCCCCACCCCCACCCCCTCACCACTCGACTACTGTCTGCGGAGACAATGCCACCGGATGGCAAACTGCTGACCGCGACCACGTGGTGTCCTCATGGTGGGTACAGCCTGTTCCTCCTGAGGCAGGCACCTGTAGAGTTGCCTCGACTCATCACTCCCTCACCCCCTTGGGTCTGCTGAGAGGGCCAAAACTCTTGTGTTCTTCCCACCCCCAGGCTCGTCATGTACTGTTGTGCAAGTTGAGAACTGCACAACTGATGTGGGGGGGGTCACCACTTTACAGCCTGTGTGCCAGACCTCATGGCTGTACATGCTGGCCCTGCCCCTTCTCTTTTCTAAATTACTTCTCAGTCCCCTCTTCCACCTAGAATTATGGATCTAGTTTGCCCTTAATAAGTTCATCTTCACACCAAACTTTCCCCCATCTTTCTGGCTCCATTCAGTCATTCATTCATTCCACACAAAAATTGTTGAGTTTGCTCCAGGTACTGGTCTATGCATGGGAACAAGACAGACCCTCCCCGAGCTCGTGGAGGTCACATTCTAATTGGGGGAGGAGTGAGAGAACAAGAAATAAATAATGTGATGCCTAAAACTGCAAGGGACAGTAAGTGCCAGGAAGAAAAATAAAGCCAGGCTGGGAGGTGGAGAATGATAGAAACCTACTTCAGCTAGGACTGTCCGGAAAGTCTTGTCTAAGGAGTTGACCTCTGAATGGAGAGCTGAAGGCAGCGAAGGAAGGAGCTTTCCTGGCTTTCCTGGCAGAGCCCCTCCTGCCAGGCATCCAATGCCAAAAGAAAGTTCCCAATCCTGCCTGGTTCTGCCAGCAGCCTGGGGCACTGCCTCGGGCACTCGCTTCCCAACACTGGGTGTCCATTTCCTCCTTGACAAACAAGAGGCCTAGCCGCATTGGCCTTCCAAGAGCTCCTCCAGCATGAAGTCAGTCACCCGTAGCCAGAAAGAACTTCATGACGGGTGCCTGCCTTGGAAGGCCAGCTGGGTCACCTACAAGCTGTGTGACCTCAGGCAGGTTACTTAGCCTCTCTGAGTTGTTTTCCTTATCCACAAAATATTCACTTCGGGGATATTGTGAAGGATTAAATGAGCTCATGGATATGAAACCCCCTTGTATGCGGTAGGTGCTTAATAGATATCTTCCAGGGACACACTTGAGAGATGTGAGGCGGTGTGGGGGAGTAAAGAGGTGCTGTTGACTGGGTGCCCTGGAGAGGGCCATACAGACCCCAAGTCACAAGGCTCTTTTTGGCTGCCGAGCTGTGTAGAGAGTCGCTGTGGGAGCCCCCAGGCTGGGACCCCAGCTCACAGATCCAGGGCCTGAGTGGGGGGCGAGGGGAGCAGGCTGGGTCTTGCACTCCCCACTGATGTCAGTCAGCAGGCCAGGCGGCGCGGGGTGGAGAGCTGTGCTGCGGTGCAGGCCCTTGAACTGTCAACTTCCTCTGGGGCCCAGGGTGTGCTCAGCCAGTCCTCTCTTCCTTCCTCCTTCAGTCAAGCTCTCTTTGGGGTGAGCGCCGTCTACCCTAAGGCTTCAGTCATCAGCCCCCTTGTCAGCTCCCAGGGTCTTTCCAGCACTCCCTCGCCCCCCCCCCCAGCAAAAGCCCCCCCGAGGCCGGCTGTGAGTCTGGGTTTCTGGATACCACTGGGAGCCCCGCAGCAGTGTGCAGGACCCTCCAGCCTTGGGGTGCAGGCAGTAAGAGGAGTTGGCCATGACCGGCTGCCAGGGCCGTGCACTCTTCATCCATGAGCTCCCCTGAAATCCCATGTGTAGGGGCTTTCGTCCCCTCTCCTACTTGAGGGGCCTGAGGCCCTGGGACGTTGGAACCGTGGGGGCTCAGGAAGCAGGTCGACAGACATTCCTACTAGGGGAGATGGCCTGAGGGGTGCCCTGCCAGGCCAGGGGGCTTGGAGAGCGGGAAGGCCACTGGGGGGGATGAGCCTGAGGCTGGGAGTTTGGGGGATTGCTGTCCTCCAGGTGGCTGCAGGCTGAGGTGTGAGCCCTGCCCAGGTCCACCTGCTGCCCGGCTCTCTGAGTCTCCAACAAGCTCCTGGTGGGTCTGGGAGGCCAGCCCTGGGCCACAAGCCCCAAACCAGGCCGCTGCTCAGGCCCTCCTGGCTCTGAGGCTATCGCTCACATCTGACAACTTCCCTGCACAGCAGGGGCTGGGCTAAGCGCTTTGCATATATGAACCTACTTCATCTTTAGGACAGCTCTGCCAGGGAAGAAACTGGGGCACAGAGAGGGGAAGTGACTCGCCTAAGGTCATGCAGAGCTGACATTCAACCCAGGAGGCCTGGTTCCGGACGGAGGCCGCACTCATCTCCCTCCCAGAGATGATTCCTGAAGCTGCAAAGGCGCAGTCGGGGGAGGGGGTGGGGGTGGGGGTGGGGGTGCTGCTGGACCTGGCAGGCGCTGGGGGGCCGCGGCCGTCCAGCCAGCCACTCTGGGTGCCATGGAGCCCAGGAGCGACCCCCCGCCGAGGGCTGCACGCTGGGCCCCTCTCCGGGGATGTGGTTTTGACAGGAGTAGGCAAGAGAGCTTCTTTCCTTCCCCAAAGGAAAGAACTGGCGAATGTGGCTGCGTGGCCAGGCGGGGTGGGCACGAAGCAGTAAAGGTTGCAGCAGCTCCCGTGCGGGGGAGGGAGCTCGCAGCCTCTTCCTCTGCCCTCTCTCCCCAGCTGCAGCAGGGCCTGGTACAGACGGGGCACCGTCCTGTGCTGAGACCTAAGAGCAGCCCATCCGCTGGGCCACCTGGCTGTCCCCCCGTGTGTGCGTACTTGTGTGTGCGTGGACGAAGAAGAAGGGGAGGACAAGGGGCCTCTGCGTGTGCTTGTTTGCAGGGGAGCCCGTCCCCCACCCCCACCTGCCTCTGCAGCCGCAGAAAACAGGACACTCTGTCTCTAATCTGCACCTCTGAGACCTGGAAACCACAGCCACGTCAGCGGGCGCTGGGTGGTGGGGCCACAGAGGTGGGGTGTGCAGTTGTACACCAATACGCAGGCGCGGGGCCAGCACGGCAGGGAGGTGGCCGTGGCTCCCCTGCCCAGTGCCCCCCTCCTCAGGAAGGGGGATGGGGTGGAGGGAGCTGGACCTCCCCCACCAGGCAGGCACAGAGTCCAGCCCTCTGACCACAGGCCGGTGGGGGCGGTATTTCTCCCACAGGTTCTCTCTCCTCTCCCACAGGTTCTCTCTCCTCTCCGCGCCTGGTGCTGTGCCACCAACCACAGCAAATGTCTGTGGGGCGCCTCAAATGGCCCCACACGGTTCCGGGCACTTGGGAAATATTGGGGAATGCCACAGAGATCCCTGCCCTCCTGGGCCTACATTCTCAGAGGGGGGGACACAGTAGACAGCATAGACTCTGGTGTGTGCAAGGAGGTGATGAGATCTCAGGGAGACAGAGCAGGGCCGGGAGATGGGCAGGAGGGCATGGCGGGGAGTGTGGGGGTGTGGGGGGTGCTGCGGTGCCGGCACACGGGCCACAGTATGAAATCGGGTGGACCAGGTAGGCCCCATTGGCAAGATGATAGGTTGACAAATGCTTGGAGAGGGAGAAGCCAAGCAGGGTCTGGGGAAGAACATTCCAGACGGAGGAAAGGACGAGAACAAGGGCCTGAAGCTGGAGTATGCCTGGCCAGGACTGAGGGAAGGGAAGGCTGACCTAGAGGATAGACTAAAGTGACCCCATGCCTCTAGGCACCTCCTCACCTTGCTCCAGGCAAGGGTCCAATTTCCAGTGAGTTAAAGAAAAACGATTGTCTGGTACCTGAGGAGAGGCCAAAGGGCTCTCAGAGGAACCAACGTCTGGGGAAGAAGGGGACAGAGAAGGAAAAGGGTTTAGACCAGAAGGAACCTAGGAATGTTCTGGGATGGAGCTAGGGAGGAGGCCTGAGGCCCCAGGGGCTCCTAAAGGGAGAGTGGGGGAAGGAGAAGAGTAGGGCCAAGCTGCCCTGGGGCCCACAGGCTTCCCTAAGTGGGGACAAGTCTCCAGGGTCCCAAGGCCCCAACCACAGACCCCTGAGAGCTCACTGAGAGAATGTAGTGTGGACTTCCGGCCTCCCGCCAGGAGGGTCCGCGGACCACCCTCAGGGAGGAAGGAAGCCTGGGGTGCAACCACTTTCTGCCCCACCTGCCTCAGCCTGCTGGAGGCCACCAGACCCGCCGGCCAGACCCTTCGGAGGTCAGTGTCCCTCCCTCCATTAAAGAAACCCGTAGGGGAGGTTGGAGGGAGGGGCCCATTGATCTTGGGAAGACAGAACTGAAGGTTGACCGAGGGCGGGGTGGGCACGCAGGCCCACCCTGCCCTGCAGTCTGGGAAATGGATTCCCCTCTAAATAGCCAGACCACCAGCAAAGGACGGGAGGCTAGAGCGCCCCCACGCGGTTCTGATGGATGGGACGTTGGGAGGTCAGGAATCAGAAAGGGGAAGAGGGGGGTGCCTGGGTGGTTCCGTGGGTTAAGCCTCTGCCTTGGGCTCAGGTCCTGGAATCGAACCCCACATCAGGCTCTCTGCTCAGCAGGGAGCCTGCTTCCCCCTCTCTCTCTGCCTGCTTGTGATCTCTCTCTCTCTCTCTCTCTGTCGAATAAATAAATAAATAAAATCTAAAAAAAAAAAAAAAATTCCAGGCAGAGGGACGGGCCAGTGCCAAGGCTCTCAGAGGGGTTGACGGGTGTTTGCAGAACAGTCAGGGGCCCAGGGTGCCTGGAGCTGAGAGCCACAGGAGAGCGAAGGTAGCTCCTCATGGGCCATTGGGAAGATTCTGCCTTTTACTGTGGAGGAGATAAAGACACAGGGACAGGTTTGGAGGAGAGGGCAGCGGTTGCAGTGGGGAGCAAGGGAGGCCGGTGGGATGGTGGCCTGGCCAGGGCGGTTGTGGTGCAGGTGGGAGAAGGGGCCAGATTCTGAATGGTTTCCCACCTCTCAACTCTCAGTAAATCAATCTAGTATGGAAAGCAGGTATTAAATTCTCATTTTATAGAAGAGGAAATCTTCTGAGTGACTTACACAATGTTGTACATTGTCTGTGAGCCACCCAGACACCTCTATTTTAGTGTCTTCAATGACATTTTTTTTTTAACTTTTTCAGCAAGGAGCCCCACATTTTCATTGTCTCTGGATTCTGCAGATGTAGCCGACTAGGGGCCAGGTCTCTTAGGTTAAGGCAGGCTTACGTCAAAACCCACACAGCATCACTTTGGTCACATTCTATTGGCCAAAGCATGTCACAAGGCCAGTTCAGAGTCTAGGGGAGGGAAACATACCCCCAGCATTTTTTTTTTTTTTTAGTTTAAGTCATCTCTACGCCTGACATGGAGCTCAAACTCACAGCCATGAGATTCAGAGTCCCATGCTCCACTGACTGAGCCTGCCAGCCACGTACCCCCAGACTGAGCTCAAACTCACAGCCCTGAGATTCAGAGTCCCATGATCCACTGACTGAGCCTGCCAGCCACGTACCCCCAGACTCCACGCCTGGAAGGCAGTATTCGATACAGTGAGAGAGGACCTGTTGGTGGCCATCTTTGAGGGCAATATTCAACAACCATTGGTCAAAAGCTTTCTCCTCCCCAGGTTTCTCATCTGTAACACAGGGATAATTCTATTTACTTCCCAGGGTCATTTGAGAATAAAGGAACATTGTGGTTGCAATTCTCAAAAGAGGGTGGACAGCACATTCAGGATTGGCTACTCCCCTTTAATCTTGCTTTAAAAACACTTACCTATTTGCTATCTCATTCCACCCACCCATTCATTCATTCATTATCTCTTGAGTCCTATGACCCAGGTACTGCCCTAGGTGCTGAGAATACAACAGACAAAAGTCCTTGTCCCCACCGAGTTTGCATTTTGATAAGAGAGACAAACAAGAGTTATTATCAAGTATGTGGTGTTCGGATGGTGAGAGATGCTAAGAAGAAAAAAATCCGGAGAAGGGGCTAGAGTATGCTGAGGCGGGGCTGCACTGTTTGGCCAGGTCCTCTGAGTCAATCCTGAAGGCGGAGCCTTAAGAATATTCCAGGTAGGGGCACCTGGGTGGCTCCGCGGGTTAAAGCCTCTGCCTTCGGCTCAGGTCTGATCTCAGGGTCCTGGGATCGAGCCCCGCATCGGGCTCTCTGCTCAGCAGAGAGGCTGGCTCTCTGCCTGCCTCTCTGCCTACTTGTGGTCTCTCTCTCTCTCTGTCAAATAAATAAAATCTTAAAAAAAAAAAAAAGTTAAAAAAAAGACACTAAAATAGAAAGCTCTCCTTTCTTCCATAGGCTCTCTCAAGTCATCATGGTGTGTTTTTTAAAATTTTTTATTTAAATTCAATTAAATTAACATGTAATTCATTAAATTAACATGTTTCAGAGATAAAGGTCAGTGATTCATCAGTCTCATATAACACCCAGTGCTCGTTACATCACGTGCCCTTCTTAATGCCCATCACCCATTAGCCAATCCCCCCATCTCCTCCCAACATCGTGGTGTTTATTTGCTACTTAATGTTGTTCTAAGAAAAAAAATTTAATTTAATATTAGCATGAATTTTACTGCTCAACTTTACATGACTGTCAGTTTCAAATGCAAATGTAAGAACATTTAGCTCATATGTGGAATCACGAAATTACACAATTCACATTCCATGGCTCATACACATACATGTACTTCATTGTTACCAGAGCAGTGGAAACATTGCACAAAATACTGCATAAAATTAACTCAGTTTTATTTCTGCTTTTTTTTTATGTCTTTACTTTTTTTTTTTTTAAAGATTTTATTTATTTATTTATTTATTAGGAAAGAGAGAGTGAGACAGAGCATGAGAAGGGAGAAGGTCAGAGTGAGAAGCGGACTCCCCGTGGAGCTGGGAGCCAGATGTGGGACTCGATCCCGGGACTCTGGGATCATGACCTGAGCCGAAGGCAGTCGCTCAACCAACTGCGCCACCCAGGGGCCCCTTTTTTATGTCTTTACTTTTATTTGCATTTATTTTACGTTGAATTTATTCCCAGTCATAAGTCTTTGTCTCTCTGGTTTCTTCTGGGATAGCTTTTCCTTCTGTGCAGCCTCCTCTCCTGCTTTGGGAAGAATCTGCTCCTGCATTTATTTACTGAACAGCACACACTGTTTCTGTGACATCTTTCATACACACGATGACTTTTCACAAAAGCATATCCAGGATGGCCTGGGCAGTTTCTCAGGTGTTCTTAAAGGGAACGCGAAGATTTGGCTCTCTCCATTTATGTGATTTCGTGGGGTTTTCTGGGTCAAGCCAATAGGGGACCATTTTCAGAGAGCACCTCCGGCTCCATAGGGGAAGAGCTTCTCTTCATGGCATGCACACATGCCATCAACGTCTTCTACCTGCAGCTTGCTGATGAGTGAGGGAGGACTGAAAGGAGAAGGGTGCACATAGGGACCCGGAAGCAAAGAACAGGGCAGACATGCGCATCGTGCAGGTCTCCTTTGCTCGTGCACGTGCTCCCTTGTCCCATCTGACTTCAGTTCCAAAACACAACACCATGTGGAGAACAAATGAGCTGTCCCACCAAGCCCAGTCCAAATTTTAGAACCATAAGCAAATAAACAGGTACTGTTTTAAGCCACTGAGCTTTGCTGTGGCTTGTTATGCAGCCGCTCTTGACTGGTACAATGGTTGCGATCACGCCTTTAGTGTGAGACGGGGCTTGGCTGAACCCACGTTGCTCTGCTTCTCCAGTGCATATTCCTCTGTGTCCCACCCAGGCTTCCTTACAAATGTTTCATAATATAACTCCTATTTTCCTCCTTGGAGAGTTTAGGGTTGAGGTGGGGGGTGGGTGAAGGTTACTGAACTGCAACAAATCAAAATTATTATTAGAGCTTGGAAGAAGCCACATCTGGACTCGATATGGGGAACAAGGGACTTTGGTGGGTGGGTCAGGACTGAGAACAGGCCCGGCCTCTGTCCAGGGTGAGCCTGGGCCCAGTGGGATGCTTGGACATCTGTTTTCCATCCTGATTCAGTAAATAAAACTTCTTTCCTCTGCTGACCCTACAGGAAATGGGAGTCAGAAGTTCAGCTGGCCAGGAGTGGACCTCTCCTCTGACAGAAGCCCTCCCACATGCCTGGACAAGATGAAGAATGCAGGGCCCATGGAAGTCATGTAGCAGAGAAAGAAAGGCATTCTTAGGGCCTCCCGTGGTCAAGGAATCAGATTTTCCTCATTTAACCGATGGCTGTTGTCCCTGCTGTCAGCTATAAGCATATTGGATTATTATGTCAGGTGTTTATTCTTTTGATCCTATGGTTCATGCACTAGTCAAGATGTTTTCAGTGGCCAGAAACAGAATTTCTATTCAGTTGTCTTAGACACTAAGGAAAGCGTATTATCTCAGAACAAAAAGTCCAGAGGAAGGGTAGCTTCAGCAGAGGTTAATCCTGCAGCTCAAAATCATCATCAAGGACTCAGGCTATTTCCTCTTTTCCTTCCCCTCTGCCATTCTCAGCATATTGCCTTGTCCTTGGTTAGCTCTTCTCATGGTCACAAGATGGCTGCCACTACCCCAGACATCACATTGCCACACAACAATGTCCCTAACAGTAAAACAAATGAAAACAACAACAAAAACAAACCAACCCAGGACACCTCATCCTGTGTCCCCTTTTAAGATCAAGGGAAAATTTTCCCTGAAGCTCCTAAGAGACTGTCCCCTCACTGCTTACTGACCAGAATTGAGCCACATCCCATGCCTGAATCTATCCCAAGAAAGAGGGATAGTTCCACTATTAGTGCCACAGTAATAACCCTGAGTCCAGAAGGAGATGGACAAACAACTAGAACAAGCCTGAGCTCAGCGGGTACCGAGGGGAGGGGTAGCAGGAGGAGAAGGGCCAGTGGGGAGGCAACTGCAACCAAGCCTGAGTGCTGCAGCTCATTTGTTTGGACCTGAGTTTTTTTCCTGGTGGGGGAGGAGGGGAGGATTGGTATTTACAAAGTGAGCCAGGTCCCCCAGATTCTATTACTTGACCAAACTCCCTCGCAAAGTACTTACAAGGAGTATTTGCTATTTAAAGTACGTACCGGAAGCATATAAAGACTCAGGGACTGAGGCAGAGGCATTGGTCCCTCATCTGAGCATCTGTTTAGGTTCTTAAGAGCCTCATTGTTGGAGTTAGGCCCAGGTGTAAATTCTGGCCCTGTCCCCTTCTGTTTTTCTGATCTTGTACCAATTAATTCATCCTTCTCTATATGTACAATGAGGATAACAATATCCACTCCCAGACTGTTTTATTAATCAATACGCTGCAACATATCCAAGAAGGTCAAAAAATACTGTAGGCGGATGGAACCATGTGACCCAGCTTGGCTGCCTCCTCCTACAAAGGCACCCCCACCCTTCTTGAGGTCATCTCCCTCCTCCCAGCCCCATCCTCAGGCTCCAGCCTCTGCTCTGACATCCCTACTGCCCCTCACCACAGCACTCCCTGCCCGGGCTAGCCCACCTGATACCTAAACGGGGTGTCCCCTCCACATTCCTGATCAAGAAACTGGATTCCTCCGTGGCTGCCTACCCCGAGGGGATCACAGCCCAAGTCCCAGTGCGTCCACACACCAGGCCCCAGTGCCTTTCCACTCCCAGGATACTGACTTCTCTGTTTTTACTGGTCAGGGCTCCTGGTTGCAAGCAATGGAAGGCTCGCGGACTCGTCAAGCCTGCTGCAGAGCCAGGTGCAGGAGCTAGAGGGGACCAAGACCACAGCCAGAATTTGAGCCCAAATCACAGCTCCAGGCCAGAGCAGGGAGGACCACAAGGGCACTGGTTCTGCAGCTCCACTGCCCCTCTGAAAACTCTTCCTGCTGCCCCTGCTGCCCCCAATTCTGTCAGATACATCGCATCACTGATGCTTTGCATCACCTGCTCGAGAGTCACAGTTCATGGGAGGGTGTATCTGATTGGCTGAGCCTGGTCACATGGCTGCAGGGCCGCCGCAAAGGTGGCTGGGAGGGCGAGGTCTGGTTTCCGGGCGGGGAGGAGAACTCTGCCTCCGCGCAGGGCTCCCAAGGTAGGGGATGCTCCAGACAGACGCGGGAGAGCCACAGAGAGGGGAAAGGTGCACTCTGCTGGGTGAGAGACCATTGCTCCGGATGGACAGGGCCTGGGGTTACATGCCCGCTCCCCGCGTTGGGAGCGGCTGTGCTCTCAGCTGCGCTCCAGGGGAAGTCTCTGGTGATCTGACTCACCTGGAACCAGGGACCATTAGCCCTGGGGTGAGGGGGGTCCCTGCAAAAGAAGTTAAAGGACTCGCAGAAGATTGCCCATTTCTTACTTTGCCAAGTGAGAATCTCAAAAGCAAATAACAACCCACTCTCTGCTATCACCATCCTTAAGAGGGGACAACCTAAGCACCGGTAAAAGCAAAACGACAGGGGAGAGCCTGATTTTAGAGGTAAGCACAATTCTTAAAGCTAAATACATGTTGACTTTAAGAAAAACTCATCCAGATTTTCCTATTTTGGCTGGAAACCTATGAAGAGGTCTGACACAATTGACTTTAAACAAGGACCAGGTGGTCGAGGATAATAGGGTTGTATCAACGCTGAGTTTCCTGATTTTGTTAACCATAGGAGTTTTGTAAGTCCTACACTGAAAGAGAGCATCCTTGTTCTTGGGAAATTCAGGCTTTACCTGAAGCCTTAAGAGGTAAAAGAGCATGAGGCCTGCACTTTACTCTCACACAGGTTGGGAAGAAATTGTAGACGCTCACACACACACACACACACACACACACAGGGATTCAGAGAAAGAGCAACAAAGGGCTAAAATGTAAACAAGTGATAAATCTGAGAAGAAGGTCTACCAGAATCTTTCTACTCTTCTCGGGACTGTTTATACATTTGAAAATTATATCAGATTTAAAGTGAACCCCATCCCAAAAAAAACATCAGCAGTGATTTTCCAGAAGTGTTGGTTTCTCTTGGTGTGTTACTATTTTGGTACTGTTTGAACTTGCACGAACACATGTGATGTTCGCCATCAGAAAGAATACAACACAAATGACAGAAATTAAAGAGAAAAAGGAAAGGCCATGACAGACTCCATCCAGCATTCTGACACTCGCTGATCTGGCCTAAGCACCCATTCTACAAAGAAGGAAATCGAGGCTCAGGCAGGAGCTGGGGCTTGCTTAGTAGCACACGGTGGGTATCATCAGAGTAAGGGCTTGATGAGGGCTCCCGCTCTCCACACAGGTTCCTTCCATTCCAGGATATTGCCCCCTCCGCTAAATAGAAGGCCCGAAGGTGTGGAGGGCAGAGCAGAACTGGGCAGGATGTGGGGACTTGTCCCCTCTGAGAATGCCACATCCCATAAGGATGCATTCCTTCAAACTTTTATCCCTGTGAACTTCTCCTTACATGTTTGCACATTTCCTAAGTGGGGAAACAGACCCAGAAAGTTTCTGGAACTTGCCCAAGATCGTATGGCAAACTCAAAACTCTGTAGTTGAGGGACAGAGTAATTGGCCAGATTTGGCTAAGTCACCTTAAACGCAAATAAGAGAGGAACAAAGGAAGGGCGGGGACTTAGGAATTGTAGGGGGGAAAGGAGGAGGAAACCCCGTAGTGTCTGGCTTAGAGGAGTTCCCATATCTTTCCTACTCTCAGTGTGGTTTCACTTCCCCTGGGTTTGAGAGAAGAGATAGTGTTTTGGAGGTACGCTGTGTCCTCTAACTTCAGAAGGCATTACTCACATGCCGGTCTATGAAAATGGCTCTTCCTGGAGTTGTGCAGTAGCCAGCCTGCACAGCGGTACACAGCAGCTCCGTGAGAGTCATTTGCTATTGTTATTCAGTGGCAAAGAGGTGTTTGGGGAAGAGACAGGAATGACTAACACTGTGGTCTAGAGATTAACCAACGAGTGATTCCATCCATTCAGTCAACCACTATTTATTGCCACAGATTATATGCCAGGCATCATGCTAAGGGCTGGGACTTCCCAGGCTTGAAATAAATGTAGTCTCTAGGGAGGAGCCGGGGGGAGTGACAAAGATGCAGAGGCAGCCTCCCCAGGACAAAAGCCAACCTACTCCCACCTCCTCCCCATCTGTCCAACCTTTTCCATCCTTCAGGCCCTCCTGGAGGAAACCTCCAGACTCCTCCCCTCCCCCACCTCCCTCAGCAGAATAGACTGGGGCTTTACGCCTTTTCTGTGGGTCTTCTCCACTGGGGGGCCAAAGCCCCTGGGGTTTCAGGCTGCAGTGCAGTTCCTTCCTCCACATGACCTAGAATATACTCATTCATGCATTTACTTCATTTATTCCACAGGCGTCTGTCTGTAAACTAGATTTTTTTTTCCAGTGGGGAAAAAAAAGAGATAATGTACTAATTATTTAAAAAAAACATTGAACGTAGGGGTGCCTGACTGGCTTGGTGAGTGGAGAGTGCCCTCTTGATCTTGGGGTTGCGAGTTCAAGCCCTACGTCTGCTGTACATTGGGTCTACAGATGTGGGGCTCAAGCTCACAACCCCAAGGTAAAGAGTCACATGCTCTGCTGACTGAGGCAGCCAGGTGCCCCCAAAATAAAATCTTTTATAAAAGATTAAATAGGGCAGGGACACCTGGGTGGCTCAGTCAGTTAAGCATCTGCCTTCAGCTCAGGTCATGATCCTGGGGTCCTGGGATCTTGCCCCATGTTGGGCTCCTTGCTCAGCAGGGAGCCTGCTTCTCCCTCTGCCTGCCTCTCCCCCTGCTTGTGCTCTCTCTAATAAATAAAATCTTTAAAAATAATAAATAAATAAAAATCAAACATAGCAAAAGCAAAAACAACTCTCTCTCCATCCTCCAAGTTCTCCTCTCAGAAACAATCATTCTTCTCAGTCTCTAAGTCTCCTTCCAGTGATTCCTAGGTGCTTCCTAGTGTATAAATACACCTATATGTATATTGTTTGCCTTTTTACACACACAAAAATAATGCGCTCACACTGTTCTGCACCCCGATTTATTTTCGCTCAATATTGTGCTGAGGTTTTTGCTCTGTGTCAACACTTGCATGCATTTTTCCACAGCTGTATACAGTTCCGCGGTGGAGCTGTCCTACCATTTTTATCAGTCCTCTGTTCGTTGACATCCAGTCCCTTCCCAGTCTTCGTGGCCACGGAAGTGTTTCTCCACATATCTTTGTATATTTGTAGGAACCTAGATTCCTTGGAGCATAGTTGCTGGGCAAAGGGGCTGTGCACTTTGCATTTGGATAGCTGTCAGCCAGTGGTCCTCAAAAAAACTGCACCAACTTGTGTCAAAACACACTTTTTGATGGGGTGCCCAGCTGCCTCTTGAGCCCAGAGTTGTAGATTGAAGCCACACATTGGGTATAGAGATTACCTAAGAGTAAAATCCTAACAAAACAAAACAGTGCTTTTTGATCTTTGCCAATCTGAAAGATGAAAAGAGTATCTCTTTTTAATTTGCTGTCTTCATTATGTTTCCAAACCACTGTATTCCTTTCTCTTACCTCTCTCCAACAGTTTCTAAGGAGCTAATGGGCATCAGGCTGCCCATCCTTGCAGTCACATAAGCAAAGTATCTGGGACCTATAAAATGTTTAAGGGCCTGCAGAAAGATTTGAGATCTGGGGTGGGGGCATGTATTGGCTTCAAAATATTTTTTTAGTGATTTTATTTATGTGAGAGAGAGAAAGCACGGGGGGCGGGGGCAGAGGGAGAAGCAGACTCCCTGCTGAGCAGGGAGCCCATGCAGGACTGGGTCCTGGGACTCCAGGACCATGACCTGAGCTGAAGGCAGACGTTTAATGACTGAGCCACCCAGGTGCCCCTAAAGTCGGTTTTAAATTATATGCATTAATTCTGGTTGGATAATTTCACAATCATAATCATTTGAATGTCTTTTTTTTTTAATGCCCATAAGTGCACCTGGGTGGCTCAGTCAGTTAAGCGTCTACCTTCAGCTCAGGTCATGATCCCAGGGTCCTGGGATGGAACCCCACATTGAGCTCCCTGCTCAGCGGGGAGTCTGCTTCTCCCTCTGCTTGCTGCTCCTGCTTGTGCTCTCTCTCCCTCTCTCTCTCAAATAAATAAAATCTTTTTTAAAAATGCCCATAAAATGACATTTGGTGTGGGATCAGAGTGAGTCTTAGTATGTTTCCCGTGAATTGGGTAGGGTCTCCAGAAGTAAGGGGTGCGGTTTGAATTTTAAAAGCCTGTGAACGAGATAGACAAAGTCTCTGTCTTCATGGAGCTTATGGTGCAAAGAACAAGCTGGACTTCTCAGCAAAAATCAGAGACAGCAGAGGGGGTCAGATCTGAGTCTTGAGCTAGTCAAAATCCCCTGGCCTCTCTCCCAAATCCCTGAGTGTCCTCAACAAGCTATCTCCCTAGTCACCCTCACCTCCGGCCTAGGGGCTCAGCAGTAGAGCTGGGATTTTAGAAAGCCTGGGGGGTAGTGGGCCCCAGGAGGGAAAGATGGGGGTGAAGGCAATCCTCTCTGTGGTCCCAGGACCAGCCTGGGGTGGGGGTGGAGGAATGGGGGGACAGAGATAGGAAGAAAAAAGGGCAAATTGTCCCCAAATGACTTCTTGAAACATCAGAACAAAACGTGTTTTTCTCTTTCCTACTCTTGCCCCCTTTTAAAGGGAAATAGAGCTCATTCCTTGAAAGGGACCAACTGGGGGTCTAAGCCACAAGTGTGAAGGTTTTAAGACTGGGAGGTGAGCAATTCAACACCTCCCCCCTCCTCCCCGTCTGCCTCCTGTGAGTGTTTGTGTGTGTGTCCCCTCCGCTAATACCGTCTCCAGTTGCTGACATAGGATTTGGTGCTGTTACGCCCGGTAAGGATCTATTACATTCCAGTTGAACCAAATGACCCAGTGGAGACAGATGAGCAGTTTTGAATCCCACTCGTGCTCTTGGCCTATTCTGTGGCCTTGAGCAAAGTGCTGCCCTCCTCTGAGCTCGGTCTCCTTTGTGCAAAGAGTGCAGGAAAACCTAGCTCACAGGGACGTTATGCAGATGGGATGAAATGAAGTCAGTAAGGCACTCAGTTCTGGACATGGCCTTTTCATTCATGCCCTTTAGCTGCCCTGGAGGGAAAGCAGCGCGCACAGAAGCCAGAGGCACAGCCGGAGCCTAGTTGAGAGGGTGTTGCTGGGGAGTCGGAGATGGCCTTAGTGCGGGAAAGACTGCGCACCAGCCTGGGAAGACTTTGAGCTTGCCCTGGTAAGTAGGGAGCCACTGAAGGTTCTGCAGCAGGGGAGGGCCCAGAGCAGGCATGGGAGGTGGTACTAAGGGGAGGATGAGGAGGAGTCAGAGGCAGGGGCAGGGCACCCAGGCAGCACCTTCCACCTGCAAGCAGAGAAAGAAGCCTGCTGGTGGGAAGAGATATTAGAGGGGCCCAGCCGACTTCCCTCCTCTCCTCCCCACTTCCACCCCAGCCTGGCCCACCTCTCCGGGCGACTGGACAGGGCATGGTGGGCCAGCAGCGTCCTGGAGTGTTCCAGAGCTGGGCCTCCTACAAAGGGGGCAGGGGTGGGGCGTTCCTGGGAGCCAGGAGGTGGGGCCGCAGGTGTAGGGCTTGGGGGATGTGATTCCCCATCGACTCTGGAGGCCTCAGGCCCAGCCCACCCAGTTGAACCCGAGGCTGCTCAGTTTGAAGCCTGGGCCAGTGTGGCCGAGAGCCACTGGTGCTGGCTGAGACCGGTTCTCTCCCCAGCAGGCCAGCTGGGCCCTTCCCGGCGGCTGGGCACCTGCGCAGGTGTGCGGAGGGTTCTCTAGGCTGTCACTTCTCAAATTCGAGCCCCGCAGCCTGGGAGCCAGCCAGGTGCGGCCAGCGTGCGTGTGTGCGCCGGCTCTGAGCCTGCATAGACACGTGCCAGCTGCTGAGCCCACGCCACAGGGGGCCACGGACACCCCCAGAGGCACACAGTCCAGTTCACATGCACATGTACTTACTTGGGCCTGTTCCCGTGGAGGCCCCTTAGCCACACACGCCGTCGCCACCCTCGTAGCCCCAGCACTCTCTGACACCACCCCAGCAGCTCCTGGGTCTCCCCTTCTAGAACACCAGCCTCCCGAGGGCAGTGCTCCTGTGGGTCTGGTCCCCAGCTCTTTCTTCAATGCCTGCAGCAGTGGGCGGCACACACCAGGAGCCCAGCGAACGTTTGCTCTCTATGAATGCACACACACGCATTTGCACCCATATTCTAGAACAGATAAACCCCACCTTCACCCCATCCCCCTCCAGTGTTCTAGTTCTGCTAGGTCCTGGAGAGAACAGCACCGAGAAGCTGGTCCTTCCCTGTTCAGGCCAGTGCCCCCCACCCACAGTCCAGGCCAGGGGGAGAACTCCGGGCTGAGGGGGGCGGTAGAACGAGGGAAGCAGCAGTCTAAAGCCCCTGTTTGGGAGGGTGTGAGAATCCCCATTTTCTACAGGAGAGACCTCCCTGGGGGAGCCCCAGCATTACGCTGGAGTTCCGGGTGGGGGAAGGACTGGCTAGATCACATCCAGGGAAATCCCTGGCGCAGGGGACATGTGACCTGCCCATGGCCCTCCCTTGGCCCCCTGCTCCAAGGGAGCACCCCATTTTAGGTGGCCCCCTCTCGACCTGGGAGCTCTTGGCTCCGCTCCTGCAGGGCTCCAGCCAGGCTTCCCCCAGCCTGCAGGGAGGCTTGAGGAACCAGGAGGAGAGCAGGGTGTCCAGGGAAGATTCCCTGGAGGAGAGGAGGCTTGTGTGAGCCAGAGACGGGAGAACCTTCTGGGAAGAGGGCTGGAGGGGGTGTCTGCGCCTCCCTGATTCCAGGACTGGTGAGTGCCATGTCTGTGCTGGGACCTCGTGACACCCACGGGCTGAGGCGGAGGCCAGCTGAGCAGGCTGCGCACCCGGGGTGAGGCGGGTGTGCTGTGACCCCAAGAGCTAGCAAAGGTCAAGGCGAGGCTTGCCTGCATCAGAGGAATTGAGAACGAGGTGCCTGAGGGAGACAGGCTGATTGGAGGGGAGAACTGAGAACACACAGGTGGCCACCGGATGGACAAACGCACAGCTTAGCTGACGGACCAAAAGACGTGGGAGGACGGATGGACTGACGGAAAGACAGAAATGGGCAGGCGGCCACTGGACATCTGTCACTCAGTCTCTCTCTGAAGCCCCCAAAGAGTCTGAAGACCCAGCTGGTCCCACCCCAGACCCTCCACCCCTCCGCCCCGTTCCCTGTCTCCTCCCCAGGGGGGGCTCTTAGGGAGGCCAACACCTGCTTGGCTTGGTGCCCAGGGACACACCTGCCAGCGAGGTACAAGCCCAGATGTGGCATCACCTCCAGGTGTTCTCACCTGAGCAGGTGTGCACAGAATGAGGGGGAGGCGGAAGCCATATCTACCAGCTAACACCTCCAAAAATAGCCCCCCAGCTGCTGGATAGCGCCCCAGTCATGGCGCGCGCGCACACACACTCACTCACTCTCACACTCACAGCCCCCGGCTGTATCACACCTCACAGGCACATGCTGATACAGACACAGGTAAGCACCCGTTCACTGACACCCAGACACCAGGCCCCCAAATGTCACAGGACCACTGTGTCGCACAACTCCGATGAGCCACTCGTGTGGTCTGCAATGTACGAGGCAGTCGCCTCCCCCCCCCCCAGGACTACGCCCCGCTGCTACCCTGTGGTCAACCGGCCAAGAGTCCTTGAACGGCTCCTGGGCGCAACCTTGGGGGATGTCAGGAACACCTCCCCACCCTCGACATTTGAAGTCTCACCTTCAGTGGCTGTTTCCGGAGAAAGCAGGGACCCCAGGGCCCTTCCTGTCCTCACCCTCCTAGCCAGCCCCCCTTTGCCCTCCCCCCAGCCCCACGGCACAGCTCAGGTGGGCTCTCTCGGTCCAATACACCTTGGTCCACACTGTTCCCATGACCAGGAGCCCCTTTCCCCACTCGATCGTGGACCCCACGTACAGGTCCTAGCATCCAAGACCGAGATCTCCGTATCCCTGAAGTTTACTAGTGTGACACCCAGCAGGGCCCTGGTACGTGCCGTTGGCGGGCTGCCCAACTGTGCAGCCGGATGACGTGATCGGGAATATAAGGCAGCTAAGAATTATGGCCAGATGGGCGGCTGTGGCCTTGCTGGTATGGAATTCCAGTCAGAGTAGGGCAGCTCCCAGGGGCTGGAGGGCCGTGAGCCCCTCTAAGCACACATTTGTCACCCCAGCCCCCTTGGAGTGAGTCCTGAGCCCTCGGACCATCCCCTTCCCATAGACAAGGTGCCC
>CM052811.1:51933364-51948552 GCA_028533885.1 Nasua narica
CTGAGCCACCCAGGCGCCCCAATAAATAAAATCTTTTTAAAAATAAATAAGTAAAAAATGGGGGGGTGGGGAAGAGAAATGAAACAAGATGGGATGGGGAAGGAGACAAACCATAAGAGACTCCTAAACTCACAAAGCAAACTAAGGGTTGCTGGGAGGTGGGGGGGTAGGGATATGGACATTGGGGAGGGTATGTGCTATGGCAAAAGCTGTGAAATGTGTAAGCCTGATGATTCACAGACTTGTACCCTGGGGTAAATAATACATTATATGTTAATAAAAAAATTAAAAAAAATAATAATAATAAATAAATAAATAAGTAAAAAATAAAAGATGATGGAGCACCTGGCTGACTCAGTCAGTGGAGCACGGAACTCTTGATCTCAGGGTCATGAGTTTGAGCCCCACATTGAGGGTAGAGTTTCCTTAAAAAAATAAAATGTTTTTAAAAGGAAAAAAATGATGGGGCGCCTGGGTGGCTCAGTTGGTTGAGCAACTGCCTTTGGCTCAGGTCATGATCCTGGAGTCCCGGGATCGAGTCCCATATCGGACTCCCGGCTCTGCGGGAAGTCTGCTTCTCCCTCTGACCTTCTCCCCTCTCATTCTCAGTCTCTCGCTCTCTAATAAATAAATAAAAAAATCTTTAAAAAAAAAAATAAAAGGAAAAAGATGAGATTGGCCCAGGCTGCCTTTGGCATGCCTTAGGGGCATGAACATGGGACACTCCAGGTCATTCCCAGCCCTGCCTGTCTCCCCCCCACCCCTCCAGCTAGCCTTGTCCTGGGGCCACCAGGCACATCCCTGTGACCTCCTGTTTCCTCCATGGCCCAGCTTCAGGCCCATGGGTACACGATGCTCTTGGGTTTGGGTCCAAGTCTATTCTGGAACATACCACCCCACACCCCTCTTCTCCCTGCCAGTTCCACCCCAGGCCAGCATTCCTGGAAAGCTCCAAGACGGCTTCTTTCAGGGGAGCTTTTTCCATGGGGCTTCTGCAGCCACAATTGGGATAAGCTGAGAAGGGTCCCCCTGCAGCCTACACAGGCTGCATCTTGGGGCCAGGAAGCTTGGAGCGGCCCTGGCACATCAGGGCTACTCCTCGTCCCATCTCCGGGGCAGGGGCTCCGGCAGATGTAAGATACAGAGAGTGCCCTTCCCTCTCCCTATGGGTCTCCTGGGCTTGCTTCTGGATTCACAGAGGAGCTCAGGCCTCCAGCTCTTGGTTTTCCCTAGCTCTACTCAGTCTCACCCCATTAGCAGAGGGTGTGCTACTGTGCGCCCAGCCTGGGGCCGGGGCGCCGTGGAGCCCGCCCCTGATGGGCAGCCCCAGCCTTGCCACGCGCAGTCAGCAACACCGTCGGCCGTCAGCCTCGGATTCACTTCCAGGACGTCCTGCCGCTGCTGCTGCTCAGGGCCGCTGCGGATCCCGTCCTCGCCTGTGTCCTGACCCCTGGCCCCAGGCCTGGCTGTTGTTTCAGGGGCAGGAAAGCCCGGCCTGGGGCTGCATGGCACCTGTCATTCAGCAGATAACTCCCCGGGCTCCTCTTCGGCACTCCCAGCCCCTCCTCCTCGCGAGCCTGAGTCAGAGGCCCCTCAGCTCCGCTGTCCCCAAGGCCCGGGGGATGTGGGTGGGAAGGCGCTGCCTGGGTGCCAGAGTCTGTGGAGATGGGCCAGGCCCTCCAATCGCACTGACCTGACCTTCAGCAGGACCTTCGAAGCGTTCTTTGGTCTAGAAATCCTACATGTACACACACACACACACTCAGCCACCCTGTGACCGAAGGTGAAACAGTGCAGGTGTGAGGCCGAGGCCGCCCGTGAGCACCGGGCTTGGCCGGCACGGTACCGGGAGCACGGTACCGGGAGCAGCGTGGCCCGGTGCGAGGGAGGCCTGTGCTTCTTGATCCCTCCCCAGTATGGGCACAGGTTCTTGCTGCCTGGGGGCCTTGATCCACAGCATATGCCCCCAACCCTACGGCTCTAGCTCTCTGTCCCTCTCTCCCTCCCTCCTCTGCAACCCCCTTCCCCAACACTAGCCTTGGATAGAAAGAGTACCCAGGGCCCACAAAGCCACAGGCCCCTGACTCAAGCCCTGGAAGCTAAGACCAGGCCTGATGGTCCAGTCCGTGGGAATTTCCCCTTCCGGGTCTGTCCCCTTGGGCCCCACTGTCCTCTGGCCGGCCCCACGCCCTCCCTGTGCCCACTCCTGTCCCAGCACACAGGGGTCCATGCGCTGTTCCACACAGCCTCCCAGGACTGCCGGGTTCCTTTGGCTTGGGGCCTTTTGTTCTCTTTTCTTTTTGTCCCCATAGCCATGCCCTAAATGTCCTCCCTCTTTATCTTCCTGACCAGAAAGTCAGCAGTCGGCACTTAAGTACTAGCCAAGCCTGCTGTAAGGCTTCCCATCCATTCATTCACTTGATGCTCCGAGAAAGTGCCATTAGTGATACCCATTGTTGAGATGAGCAAACGGAGCCTTGAGAGAGGTTGAGGAATGTTGCATTCCCACCCATCTTTCAAGGTTCACCTTGGTACCTTCCCCTGCCCTCCTTACCACACCCCAGGGCAGGAGGAGCCGCTCCCAGCTGAGAACCACTGCCCATGTAGTGACTTCTGACCCCCCCCTCCCCCAGGCATTGATGTTTGTCCTTCTCCTCTGCCCTGGCTCCTGTGAGGGTCTCAGCCAGCCCCTGCCTTGCCGCCCAGCACTGAGCCTGACGAGGGGCAGCACAGGCAACTCTTTGCTGCCTGGAGAAGTAGGCCTGAGGAGGATGGGTGGTCGGGATCCTACCCTCCTCATCTCCCTCCAACTCACCCTTTCCCCGGCCCCTATCCTCACCCCTGCATCTACCCCTATGCAACCCTATCCGCACCTCTCCCACCAGCTTCTAGGGAAAATGGCGGCTCCCTGCCCTGCTCTCAGGCTGGGCTTTGCTGGTGGGAAGCCAGAACCTTCGTGGGCTGAGCCTGGGAGAGCGGTGGGACCCCAGTAACTCCACCAACTGGCGGGGAGCTCAACACCCTGTGTCACCTCCTAGCGGCCACTTCAGAGAGAGAGAGAGAGAGTGTGTGTGTGTGTGCGCATGCGTGCGTGTGCGCGCGTGCGAGCACACACTGTGGGGGGAGGGGAGAGAGTGAAATGAAGCATTGGGCCCAGTGTCACATTTATTTAAAGGGCACCAAGTTAAAAATAGACCCCAAGTGCCCCAAGCGCCGGCAGCAGGCACGCCGACCTCTGGCTCCGATATAGGCAGAGGGATTCCAGGAGCCCTGAGAACTGTCCGCAGCTTGCAGCCCTCTGCACGGCTCCCCTCCTACAAACGGATCTGTGATTCTGTCGAGTGTCACCCACCCCCGGGGCGTTGCTGGGTGGCACCCGTGGTGTTTTGTGCACTCCGCAGATTACAGTGTTTGCAGCAGAAGGGAATGAACTTTAGACCAAGAGGGGACCCCAGCAGGGGATTACTGGATAGCTGCCTCCTACTCCCCATTTTACAGAGGGGGGCTGACTGAAGTTCCAAGAGAAACGACACTCAGGGCACCTGGCTGACACGGTCAGTAGAGAGTGTGACTTTTGGCCTCAGCGTTGTGAGTTCAAGGCCCATATTGGGTATAGAGATTACCTTTATTTTATTTGGGTTTTTTTGTTTGTTTAATGATTTTATTTATTTATTTGACAGATCACAAGTAGGCAGAGAGGCAGGCGGAGAGCGGGGAAGTAGCCTCCCTGCTGAGCAGAGAGCCCGATGCGGGGCTCGATCCCAGGACGCTGGGATCATGACCTGGGTGGAAGGCAGAGGCTTTAACCCACTGAGCCACCCAGGCGCCCCTCCTGGGATCATGACCTGGGCGCCCCTAAGTTAATTTGTTTTTTGAGAAAGACAGCAAGTGGGGGGTAGCAGCAGAGGGAGAGGGAGTCTCAGGCAGGCTCCAGGCCCAGCAGGGAGCCCAACGCCAGGCTCACAACCCTGACATTATGACCTGAGCTGAAATCAAGAGTCAAATGCTTGGGGCCCCTGGGTGGCGCAGTGGGTTAAAGCCTCTGCCTTCAGCGCAGGTCATGATCCCAGGGTCCTGGGATCGAGCCCTGCATGGAGCTCTCTGCTCAGCAGGGAGCCTGCTTCTCCCTATCTCTCTGCCTACTTGTGATCTCTCTCTCTCTCTGTCAAATAAATAAAAATTAAAAAAAAAAAGTCGAATACTTAACTGAGCCACCCAGGAGCCCCGAAATTACCTTAAAGATAAAATATTTTTTTTAAGATTGTATTTATTTAGTTGACAGAAACAATGAGAGAGGAAACACAAGCAGGGGGAGTGGGAGAGGGTGAAGCAGGATCCCCGCTGATCCGGGAGCCCGATGCGGGGGTCGATCCCAGGACCCTGGGATCATGTCCTGAGCCAAAGGCAGACACTTAAGGGCTGAGCCACCCAGGTGCCCCTAAAAAATAAAATCTTAAAAAAAAAAAAATGACACTCAAGCTTATGTAAAGCACGGCTCAAATCAGGTCTCCTGGCTCCAAATTCAAGACTCTTTCCACTGTGACATCACACCGATGGTGTTATATTGCACAACGTTCGAATAGATTTTGTTCTTTTGTGTTATGTAATGTCACGTAAGCGGGGGTTGGGGGGAGTCATTGGAAAGAGGAGGGCACGAAAAAGGTCACTAGGCTGAGGTCCAGGCAGGGGCCCCATATCCTCCCTGACCCAGATGGAGCGCCCCTACCGGAGCTTTCTCCCCACGTCAGGTGTAGTGGGTGTGGCTCCGCTCCCAGCGCCCTAATTAGCACCTGTTGACAGTTTCTGGTTTGTGTGTTATCACCTTGGGTCCCCTTATCTTTATCAGAGCCAAAGGTTGATTGGAGCTTTCTGGCTAGGGCTCAAAGGAACTCCACTCTGATTCCACAAAGCATTTATGACCACTGTTATGAATAACAGCCCTTTTTCCTCCAGATAGCAACCCAAATGTCAGCTTGTCCGAGAGCTGCCCTCTGGAGTCGTGGTTTGATCTCCACCACGCCCACCAAGAGTGCCCGGTCCTCCCCTCGGCTGGGGGAGGAGAGTGCTGCCAAGATGAGGAAGGGTACAGGAACCCAGACCTTCCAATCTCCGGCCTCGGGCACCCGCAGAGATGCCCCAGCTGCCGACCGTGCCAGAACCCTCGCTACCAGAGGTCGAAACCCCTTCCCCTCCAGCCTCTCTTGCTGGGACAAAGTTCCAAGAGGCCGTTTCCAAGTTCCAAAGTTCCCAAGAGGCAGAATGTTCATCGGGCGGCCGGTGTTCCAGCCCTGCCCCTCCACAGCCGCACCCCCCAGGTGGGCGGGGGTGTGTACCCATCAGGACAGTAGGCCCTGCATGGCCTACGGAGGGGCCCATCCTTTGTCTCTTCACAACAGTAGCCTCAGGGGAGATGCCACTCTGAGAAGTAACCCCAATCCTTTTCTGACACCTGACATTCGCACCTGTAACCCCTTGGTCTGGTAATGACAGAGACGACCTAGGTCTTACCTCCAACTCAGCTGCTGTCTCTTTCCTCAGGGACCCAGGGCAAGGCACTGTGCACCCAGACTTCAACTGCCTCACCTGTGAAATGGTAATGGACTTGGATCTGTCCTAGGATACCCTCATTCCCACTGGCACCTGGGCCCTAAGTCTGACCACACCACCCCCTCTTGCATACCCCCACCTGGGACAAGCTCCAAGGCCCTGAAGGCAGCTCTTTTGTGCCTTGAAGTTCATGGGGCCCCACTTAGAGCCACCCAAACCCCCTTGGGGCTCTGGGCCAAATCTCCAGAGACCACCCAGGGAAGATGAAGATGCCCTACATGGATGTCCGCAGAGATCTCGGGCAGAGACAGGTGCCTGCCGGGCAGGGCTGTGTGTGTGTGTGTGCGCGCGCACACACAACCACACTCCCCGGGCATTGTCTGGAGGGGGCATTGTGCGGAGGGCTGGGCGGTTGCCTTTATGACCAGGCATAAAAGGTAATCATTGACCACATCAATGCCGCCCTGCGCGTCAGTGCCCGCCCAGGCTCGACCCTGCCAGGCCCTGGATTACTTTACAGTCACATAAAAGGAGCCTCCAGACTGGCCTCTGGGGACTTTGGCCCTTAAGTGAGGATCGGGAAGGAGCCCTTCCCTGGAGACGGCTCTTTCTTGTGACATTTATTTGGCCAGAGAAGAGCCCCCGCCGTTTATCAAACACCCGTGGGATTGTCTGGGCCCAGCCGGCCTACGCCACAGAGTCACCATCAACAGGGGTCACCCCTCCCCCCTCCCTCCTCCACCTCTCCTATCAGGACCCACCGACAGCTTGGATGCAGCTGGCAGCGGCCTGGGGGCACCCCTCCCCAGGCTAGGACTTCAGGACACATCTGGGAGGCCTTGTTTCCTTTACAGGTTTTATTTCATGGAGCCCTCCTCAACCCCATAGGGTAGGAACAGAGATAATTTTACAAACAGGATCACTAGGGCTCACAGAAGTCAAGTAACTTTCCTAAGTCACACACCGGGCACACAGCAAACGTCCACAATGTCTTAGCCTCTGTGACAGCCGTCTCCAGGCCTGCCTGATCGCCTACTGCTATCCGTAAAACACAACTCCAACACACACCTTTGATATATTTATACACACCTACTCATCGTACACGTACCACTAAAAATCTACATAAAATAGTAGCAAATACCTGCACCCCAAGGGAACAACCTTTTCTCATCCCAGCATTCACACCAGAGCAAGTCAGCTTTGGAGCTGCTCCCCGAGGCTTGATTTTAGCAGGAGCCCCTCGGGCAGAGAGAGACGGTGGGGAGTGTGGAGGGAAGGCAGGCCTCAGGCAGGTGAGTGTGTCAAGGAAGGACACTCCGGACTAATGCTTGAGCAAAATCCAAGAGGCAGAAAGTGGCAGGAAACGTTCGGACACCGAGGAGAGCCCTGGGAACATGAATGGGCGCAGCCAGAGACAATGCTGGAAAGGTCAGGAGGGGCTCGAAGCAGGCGGCCACACTGCCAGCCCTGTCTCGAAGGCAGTGGGGAGCCACAGTGGGTCCATGAGCAGCAGCGTGACTTTGCCAGAACTGTGTTTTGGAAATGTGTCCCAGGCCGCAGGGTGGAGTATGGATTACATTCTCACCACGCTGTCCTCGGCGTGGATCCTGTGGCCCTTTGAGAGGCACTAGACCAAAGGCCAGTTAAGTGTCACCACACCTCTTTATCTTGGCGCACTCTCTGCCCATCTTGGGGTGACTTGGGCACCCCCGCTGGCCTTGACTTTCTAATCTGTAAAATGGACATATAGTAGCACACATACCATGGACGTTATTGTCACTCTGACAGTAGGGCCAGCGGGCCTGATTCAGTGTCTGGCGTGTCACAGACAAGCAAGGGCAGCGGCTGACATTATTAGAACACACGGTTCCCTTTCCTCGGCCCAAAGAAGTCAAAGTCAGTCCCTGTCCCACCCATAACCTAGTTCAGACTTGACTTTTGAGAACGCTGATGAACTTAATTCTCCCTCCCCTGGGCTCACAGTATCAGCCCATCAGGTGACAATCCCTGCATAGACACCTGTCACCCCCTGTACCAGACACTTAGTGGGCCTGGCTCAGCTGCTGTGACTTGGTGCAAAGCATAAAAAGTGAAATAACAGAAGAGGGGCGGGGAGAGGAGGCAGCACGTCTGGGGGCACTGTATAAGCTCTCGGTGTGTATTATTTTCTGAATTCCCTCATCGACCCCGTAACACAGGTCTATGGGGGCGGGATCAGCTACTTTGTGCCGCAGTAACAAACATCCCAACATTTCAGTGGTTTGACACAGTAAAGATGTATTTCTCTCTCAGGCCAAGTGAGCGTCAGGGGTCACCTGAGGTGTTCTGGAGGATGTTTTCCTCACACCGGGCCCCCCAACACCGCAACAACACTGTTCCCCATTAGCCATGGCGGGCGAGAAGGGGAGAGGAGAGTTCACCTCTTAGCTTTCATTATTGTCACCTGGAAGTGACAGGTGTCAGTTCTACTCACATCTCATTGGCCAATGCCAGTCAGGGAGCCACACTCACCCCCCGGGGTTAGTTTAGTGCACTCCTGCCAGCCTCTTCCCAACTGTGTCACTGAAGGCCACACAGGCCGGTCAGGTCCCCCCCTAGCTGTGCGAACAGCCACTTCCAACAGGGTGACTCAAAGCCCCCTTGCGGCAGAGTCGACCCCCCCATCCAAAGACGCTCCACCTCGCCTCTGCTCTGGAACCCGCCCCCCCCCCCCCATTACAACCACACACAAGAATCTGGGTCAGTCTTTATCTTCCAGCTAAAGCGAACTTCATTGAGGAATCAGCTTTGACTTTGGTGAGGCACAGAAATCACAACCACATTTCACGTCGGACACTGAGACACTGTGGGTCTGGCAAGCAGCACAGGAGGGGGGGGAGAAAAAACAGGGACAGCTGGCTGGGGGTTGGAATTCAATTTCTTAGCAAATAATTACACGCTATCTGTGGGCCGGGATCACACACTTGAGTCTGTGCCATAAGGAGTCCGTCCCATGCATTTCCCAGAGCCCATTACCTGTTTTTTCCCATCATCATTTACAGCAAGGATTGTGTAGGCTCCAGGGAGTCAAGTCGGCTATGGGGTGTGTGTGCAAGGCAGCAAGCCAGAAAGGAAGGTACAAGCAGACGAGGAGCATCTCTTATGAGCACAGTCCCTGCTGGTGCCGAGAAAGGACAGATTTCTGTCTGGCTTCTGGTCCAGACTTCAGAAAAACCTTCCTCATTGAAAAGTGTGTGCTGAGCCTGGCTCCCTAGGAGATTGAGATCATAAAGAAACGCCCTCAATCAAGGGCCGACCTCATTCTGCTCCGGGCAAGTTAAAGGAGATGATGCACTCAGGCAAAGGGGTGGGGGCTCAGGGAAAAGATAAGAGCAGAAACAGGCAGAGTTTCAGGCAGACAAAGCAGAGCAAAAGTTCAAGGTCAGACACCAGCAACATTCAAAGGGAAAACTGGGGACAGAGGTGGGACCGCTGAGGGGCAGGAAGGTATTGTGAGGCAGGGAGGGCAGAGGCTCTAGGACTCTGCTGTTTATCAGCTGGGGGGCCTGGGCAACTCCCCAGGCCCTAGAAGCCTCACTCAACGGAGGCTACTGAGAGCCCCCATGTCCCAGAGTGCTAAATAGGTATGCAGCAGACCAGGCCCTGCCCTGCTCTCTGGGCCCTGGATCGGGGAGTGGGGCTCCTGGTGAGAGATCCTCCCTCCCTCACTGTCCCAGCAGAACAGAGCCCTGGCCAGGAGAACCAAGTCCAGAGGGAAACCAATTACCTTGTTAGGCAGAGGTCCTTGTCTTTCAACCCTTCTTCTGCCCCCTTCTGCCATCCCTCAAGGCCTCGCTGGGCCCCTGCTGCTGTCCAGGGCCCTGCTGGTGGGAGTGGGGGTGAGGGCCGGGTTCTGGAGGCAGAAGAAGAAATTCCAGAGCCTGATCTTTAGAAACTCATAGTCTAACTGTGAGGAGGGGGGTGGCTCACTACCCAGGAAACAAGGACTAGAGACCATGGTTTGCAGCAGGAAGAGCTCAGGGCGGCCAGGGGGCAGCATCAGGGAAAGAGCTGGGGCCTCAAGGATGGAGGGGATGAGTATGGGAGCACCGAGGGGCATGGTAGGCAGCAGACACACCTGGAAGACAGGTCCAGAGGGGCTCGTGGAGTGCAGGTGGGTGGCGAATGCGGGATCCTAGTGACAGGAGCAGTAGGCCAGGCCATTGACTGGGGATGTCTGAGCACCGGAGCTGCGGTGCGGACACGGAAGGCTCCGGGGATTTGTTGGGTCAGGGATGGGGAGTGCAGCCAAAAGCACCTAGAGGTGGGTGCTGGAGGAAGACAGGTGTTGGGGATGTGGGATGCTGAGTTCACGGCACCCCCACCCCGGCCCCAGGTGCAGACAGACGAAGAGCGAGCCTCTCTGGATAGGGTCCCCGCCTCCTCTGTCCAGCAGGGTAGGACCTCACTTTACAGCCCCACAGCCAGGCCGAGCCTGGGTTGACAAATGGGCCCTCCCCTCCCCACCCCCCAACTGGAGGGGCTGAGATGTGGCATTGTTAGGGTTGGAAGTGAGTCACAGAGCTTTTCCTTCCTTCTCTGCCTCTCCGCTTTGCTCGCCCAACACCTTGTGCATTCTCTCTCTCTCACACACACACACGCACGCACCCCTTTCAAAACCCGTGAACTATAAATAAGATGTCCGTCTGCGCAAACCCCTCACCCCAGGCCTCCAGTGCCGGGGGAGGTGAGGGGCTTGGCTCGGGGTTCCGGTCCACGTGTGTATGTACGAGCTCGTGCCGGGCCCCCGTGTGAGCACACAGGTGTTGCACACTCTGATGCGCTGGGGTGTCTGAATTTGTGAGCTCATCCGTGTGCTTGAGGCCAGGAAAGGGTATCTGTGAGAGTGCACTGCACACCTGTGTCTGCGAGGTTGCAGTCAGAGGAAACTTCCATGGGGGCAGGACTCTGGGCTCCCGGGCAGCGGGCCGGGCACAGGTGTGTGTGCTGTAGGTCTCTACCACTGAGGGGCAGGGCATGGGTGGCGAGAGTGTATTTGTGCCTGAGGTGTGTCCGCGTGGATATCCGTGTTGTGAAGGAGGCGGGTGCTGGGCGTGGAGGAAGTGTTTCTGTCTGTGTTTGTGTAGGCGTTGAGGGCGTCTGTGCCTGGACGGCCTGGCCTGCCTTGCCCCTGGCCCTGCAGAACCCGAAGGGACTTGAGGATGTGCGCTTGTGACTGAGGCTGGTGTCAGACCCTTCAGGTCCATCTCCCTCAGCCTGGTCAGAGGGCCAGAGAGAAACCCAAAGTCAGCACTGGTGGCCATGGCGGCGACGTCCCAGTCACAGAGGCTGTTCGGGGGTGGGGAAGTTCAGCAGCCTGAGCACTCGGCCTAGGAGAAGAGTGAGGGTAGGGCCTTGCCCTCTCACTCCCTCCTGCCGTCCCTCACCTGAGCCCAGCCAGAGAGAAGGGGGCACCGGAAGCCCAGGGCCCCCAGCCACCAGCAGAAAGGACCCAGCTCAGGCACCCCCAAGAGAGTGCCCCCCTCCACCGGCATGTGGCTCCGTCCCCCCACCGACGAGCCCTTCCCACCTGACCCTGCTCCCAAGCAGATTTCAAGCCCCACACAGCAGGCCCTCTGTCTCCCCGGCATCCCCCCGCATAGAATATGAGAAACAATGGTATCTACAGAAAGGGGTTATCCGTACCCCAGGTGAACCTGGAGTTGTGGCCACAGGGAAGAGCTCAGCATCACGCTCCCTTGTCCTGTCTCCTACCCGCAGAAAAAAAGTTCAGTTGGATCCTCCCCCCCCCACACCCGGGAGTGGAGGGTGGGGAGGGTGTGAAGATTCTTGGGCCGTCTCTAGGGGGCGCTGACAGGCAGGCAGCACCTGTCAATGGATTAAATGAGCAAAAGCCAGGGCAGGCCAGGGGAGGGGGCTTGAGGAGCTGTGTGAATGGGGTACAGAAGTTCAGTGGGACCTGACGGAAGGGCCTGTCTGTGGGATGTGTGACTTCTGTCACCCACTGGTGGCCGGAAGACCACTGGGGCACCTCGGAGGATTCAATCCCAGTCTTCCATAAACTGGGCTCTTTGGAGGGGGTGGCCAGGTTGTCCTGGGATGCTTGATGACATCCCGTTCGCTCTTCCTGGGATGGAGGAGGGAGGATTAGGAGGGATAACCATGGTCTGCCTGCCTTCCCTCTCCTCTGCAGGCCTCCCCAGGGCACACTCTCCCTCTGGAGCCCCTCAAGGCCATGAAAATCCCTTACTTCAGCCCCAGGAGGTGGCAGCAGGCAGGGTGCGGGACTATCCCCTCCACATGGGCCCTGGAGGGGAGCGTTCCTGGGGGACCGGCGGCCTTCCAAACCTGGCTGCCGTCTCCTGGGATGTGCCCCCATGACTGGCCATGGGGGCAAAGCCACGCCCCTCTGTCCCCCATGACAAGGCTCCCTACGAGCCTGCATTAACAGGAGGGAGGCGGCTCCAGGGTCAATTCTGAATTCCGGGGGGTGGTCCCGGTCCAAGGAGGTGCCGGCTTCCTCTAGCACAGCCATCCATAAAGGGCATTTGTGCCCGGGCTACACCGCCCACCTGGGGCTGGGGGCAGGGGCGGCCTCAAACACAGCCCCACAGTGAAAGCGGGACAAATGCGCCTGTGTGCACCCTGGCCGAGGTGCCGGAGGAAGCGTGGTCGGGGCCCAAGTGTTAATGGGCCTCCTTCCTGCCCTGCCCAGGCCAGCTCCTCGGTGCTCATCCCTCTCCCCTGAAACAGCCGCTTCCGCTCAGTCTCTGCACACTCGCTCCACAGGGGCCACAGACCTGTCCCGCTTTAACAAACATCCCTCTCAGGCTTCGGGTTTATGGCTTTTCCTCACGCCTTCCTTCATGTGGTCGGGAACCCACGCTCCCCCGTCCCCAGAGCAGAGGCCCGGCCTGGGGTGGAGGGGGCTGGGGCTGGCAAACCAACTGAAGGGGAGGACTGGCCAGGCAACCACACAGGAGGGATGAGCTCTGTCCTGAAGGAGGGCATGCGAGGGGGTCCCAAGGCAGCTGCAAGAGCCAGGACGGGTTCCCAGGGAGGACAGGGAGACCACCATCCCCAAAGGGGACAGCACCAGCCACAAACAATGGCAAGTGGCAACTGCAAGAAGGCGAGCAGGGGTACTTGGCAGGCTTTGTTTTTGTTTTTAAATGGAAAGTTTCTTTAGCACCCACTGCGCCTGGGGCTAAGGAAGCCCTGCGACTTGATGATCTCATTTCATTCTCACAGAAACTCGCCAGTGCCATCACCCCCATTTTACAGGTGACAAACTGGGGCCCAGAGAAGTAAAGTAACATGTGCCCAAGTCACAGAGCTGGCCAGTGGCAGAGGGAGGATTCGAACCCAGGCAGCACCCACGTATTGAAGAAAAACCACTAACACAATGGACCTTCTTGTCAGACACTGTTGGGCTTTTGCGTCTGGGCCTGCGATGGCCTGCTGGGTGTTCTGGGGTCCCTGGGTCAGCCTCAGGAGGGCCAAGGAGGCAGCATTCAGCCCCAGGGCTGTCTGTGCCCTCACACACGGGAGGCTCAAACTCCCGTAGATGTCAGCATCGTCTCCAGGCTGACATTTCCCACGTAAGGGGCCACATTTTCAAACGTGTGTAGAAGCCATTGAATAAAACAGCATTCATTTAAAAGCGAGATTGAATGTATACTTGCTCCTGGTTATTTCTATTTTTTTCCTCAGTCCGAGGATTTTAAAAGTACCACTGCCATCACAAGGAGCAGGGAGCCGGTCTGCAAAATGTTCCAGTTTTATGAAAGAAGGCTTGTGTTAAAAAGTTCAGAAACCACTTTACAAACTAAGACACCGATGCCCTGAGAGGTGGCACATCCTGGGCAAGTTTCAGAGCAAACTAGGGCCCAGGGCCCTACTAAGTGGTGTGAGGCCCTCCTTTTATCAGGGCAGCCCTCCCCATCTCATCAGAGAAGGGGGGCTGACCCAGGGCTGCAGGGGTGGGACCCCTGAGGATCCAACCCAGGGGGGCACCAGGCTTGAGGGACTAAGGGACTGGGAGAAACTTAGGGGCCTCCCCTCTCTCCCAGCAACACGGGGACAAGTCCAGTACCCAGGAAAAAACCCCAGCCTTACCAGTCATTTGCTTCTCAAAGCCTTTCCTCAGATGGGAATTTGCAGATGGTGCTGGGGTAGAAGCCAGTTGTGATGGACAAGCAGGAAGATGGGGGGCCTTTGCCGGTGGGGAAGGTCCCAGTTTTCCACACAACCGGACCAAAGGGAAAGATCCCTCCAACCGCCACTATGGAAGGAAGCAAAGGAAAGACATTTCTGGGGCATTTACTGTGTACCAGGGACTGTGTTTTTGCATGTTAGTATTTTTCTTTTGTTTTTAATCTCAACAGTTAGCCCTGTAAAGGGGCTCTGACAACTCCCATTTCTACAGTCACACTTCAGAGAGGTTAAAGGCTGTTAAAAGGCAGAGCCAGCACCTAAACTTGACCCCACGTGGTTCTAGGGGCTCAGAGCTGATGCAGAGAGGCCTGGGGTGGGAGCGGGGGAGGAAGAGGGGCGAGGCCCAGCCCCCACCGTCCCGGCCCCCGCGAACATCCTCTCTGCCCGCCTTTGTTCACAAAACCGAAAAAGTGATGATGGTTTTCCTTCCTCTCTTTAAGAAAACAACAGAATCAAAACAAACAGAGAAGGGGAACTCCCCTCCTGTAGCTTTTGCCAGAAATAAAAGGAAGAAACAGTCCCCAGTCATGCTCTAGGCAGCTCTGCTGCTGGGACAGGGCCTGGAAGGGGAAGAGAGAGCACCCCTGGTGAAACTAAAAGCTTCAGGGTCCCCACCTCCTGGTCCTGCTCGGCGCGCCTGCGCCTCACCCCTGCAACCCTTCCCTACCCGTGGCCTCACCACCCAATTCTGACATACACAGTTGAGGCAGCTGAAACTTTCTAGAGGGCTTCAGTAAATCCCAAGGAGGGACAAAGACGAAATAAAAACACCCAAGCGCAAGAAATAAAAAACAGCTCCCAGGAGTCACACTGGTACTGTCGACCAACACGGTCAGTTCCCACTTAGGGCCCCCAGGCCCTGCCCCATTTCCCCCTCCTGAGCTACGGGCCCTGTGGTCCCCACTGAGGCAGTGTTAGCCTCATGGGGTCCCTCCCTTCCAAGAGTCGGGAACCTCTGTACCTTAGTAGCCACAAGCGTCAAAACCCAGAGAAGCCCCGGGTTGGAGGTCCTGCAGGACGCCCACTCGACCCCGGCCAGGGCCCTCCCATTCACGGTCTAACGCAGATTCCTGTTCCAGCTGTCTTATGCTGATTGGCTCCGTTGGGGTGACTGACAGCTTCAGAGACCCGCCCCCCTGCGTGTCGGCCCGCGGCCTTAAAGGCTCAGCAATCACATCTGGAACAATAGGCTTTGGCCTCACAGAAGCGGCCAGCCTCACACTCGCACAGGGACTCTGGAGCCCGCAGGACCGTTTGAACACTGTCTGGGTCGATTAAGGAATTTGTGGTCTGGGTTCAAGGTTCAAGGTTCAACAGTAGCTGGAGAATGGTTTCTCCCCATTGACAGCAGTCTCAGCAAATACTAAAAAAGAGTCCCTAGTCAGGTACTCAGTACTGTACTGGTCCGGGGGGGGGGGGGGGGG
>CM052811.1:51948652-51972381 GCA_028533885.1 Nasua narica
GGGCGATGTTGCCGATCGGGGATTCCTGCACCTCCGGGCTCTGGGCTCCCTCGTGTACCCCAGGGCCGACGACAGGTCCTGCACTTAGTAGATGTTCGGTCCGCGGCTGTGGCATGAACAGCCACTGTCTGGGTTGGTGTGGGTTAAATGAGGTGCACCCTGCGTAGGGATACGCAGCCTTGCTGGCTTTTCCCAGCTTTATGATGATGATAGTGTGTCTTCCCACGGGCCCAAGAAGCTTCTGGAGGGCAGGCACCGTGTGGTAGCTGCCCCACGTCCTCTCCCAGGTCCCAGCTCAGCGTTTCGCCGCTGGAGGAGCTCAGTAACACTAGTAGACCAGTGCTGAAGGGTTTGGTTTCTCCCCAGCCCAGAACACGCTCCTCTGGCCCCAGCACACTCTTACTGTCTCTAAGACCCGCTCTCTCCGCCTCCTCCAGGAAGCCTTCCGGGTCACGGAGCTTGGGTCAGACCCCACCCACCCCCACCCCCACCCCCGCCACCCAGCTGCGTGCACGGCCCGTAAGTCTGGATCAATGCATTACCATAGAGCCGGTTCTCGTTTGGGCAGCCCGCTCCCAGGAGAGTGCGTGTCCCCCCACCGTTCCCGGGTCTCTGCGGAGCCCGGCTCAGCAGCAGCCCAGCAAGATTTTGATGAATGAATTCATGAATTTGCCCTGCGACCTTCAGCAAATTCCCTCTGTCCCGTTCTAACAACCGGAAAACACTGTCTTTCTTGGATAAGCGGGAGAAAAGGGCTTGGAGGTGGAGGAGGCAGGGCCAGAAGGAGAATGGAGTGGCTTGTGACATCCACCGTGGCCAGATGGGATCTGAAAGGGGCTCCTCCAGTGAGAGCCAAGGCAGAGAACGGCCCCACACCCAGATGTGCCCCGGCTGGGGGGCTCTTCCCACAGGGGGATGCAAGGCCGTGGTCCCTTGGCAGAGCCCATTTTCAAAAGGAGGTCTATGTCTCTAGGCTTTTCCCATCAGGTAACCTGGTTCCCAGACCTTCCCACAGGATCTGTCCCACCCTCCTGGCCATCAGCACCAGCTGCGACCTTTATGGTCACCACTCACCCCTGGTCTTCCAAGTTCTCCTCTCTACCAACCAGGGCTTAAGGAGCCGCCGTGGGCAGGTGTCTGGGAAGGAGTCCAGGGATGGGATCCTGGCTGGCTGACCACCCCCCACTGGGGTGTTGGCCCAGGCCAGCGGGTTTCAGATTTCAGCTTTCAGAGTGTTTTCCTGTCTAGGGCACTTTCTATTTTTCAATACTTTTCCTATCACAGCCAAACAACAAAAAAGGAAATTGGTGAGCCTTCTAAGGGCTGGGAGAGTGGGGGTGGGCAGAACCCACCATGGGAAAGGCCGGAGGCAGGTCTGAAGGGGGAGAGGCCCCTCTACCCCCATTCCCCCACCCTCCCACTCCCCTCCCCGCAGGGCTGACTCATTGTTTTGCAACAAACTGCAGGCAACCAAGCCCTGGCAGTTTCTCGAAGTCCAGGCTGGGTTCAATCCGGGCCCTCCCAATGGCCCAGCAGGGCCCAAAATGATTGGGTTATCTCCGTCCACATCCCCTTTGTTTGGGGGGCAGTCCCTTGCTCCCCCGAGGTAAACAAACCCCGGGCAAGTGAGAAAAGGAGGCACCCGTTTATCTCTTGAGGCCACGGAGCCCTCGCGGGTGCAGAGCAGGACTCTTAGAGATCCTCCCTCCCCCAGAGAGGCTCCCCAGTGCAGGGGAGGGATTTCAGAGCCCGGCATCCAGAGCCTGGTGCCTGGGTCCAAATCCCAGCTCTGCCACTTACTGCTGGTGACCTTGGGCACTGATCCTGCCTGCTTCCACCTCCCTATGTGCAGAATGTCGGGATAATAGTTATCTACCTCATAGAGTTGTCATGACCCTTGACGAGTTCATATATATAAAGGGTTATATAAACAATGTTGATTTTTTTAAGAGTTATATATAAGAGGTGCTCACTGGGTTGGGGACGTGGTCTATAAGTAAAGTTTCGTAAAATAAGCCCATCACCCAAGGCCAAGCTCTGAGGGAATTTCCCAGCCCCAGCCCCACTTCCCCCCAGCAGGCCAGCTCCTTCACTCTGCATCCCTGAGCTGAGGGCATTGATGGGCCCCAGCAGGATAGGCACTGAGGCCCGCAAGCTCCTTTTCAAATGGAAGCTGTGGGGGGGTGGAAATCCTCGGGGAAGGTAGGCGCCGCCAGCCTGGGAGGGTCTGACCACCTGTGGGGTTGCACAGAGAGGCTTTTCTGTTTCCTGCAAGAGCTTTCGGAATTTCATAAAGATACCTGCAGGGATGGAGAGCCTGGATGGAGAGCGGGGGTGAAGCGGTGGGGGAGGGGGGCAGGGCTTCAAGCTCTCCCTGAAATCCAGCAGTGGGACCTATCCTGCCATTTTCTTTTCTGGGCTGATTTTCCCTAAGGGCCGACGTCTTAGGCTCACTTTCCAGATTCAGATCTTGATTCTGACACTTACTAGCTGGGAGACTTTCGGCAAGTTACTTCCTTTCTCTAAAGCTCCATTTCCTTGTCTATAACAAGAGATAATAATCCTGCCTTGTACGGCCAGCAGGGGATCCAGTGAGATAACATAGGCAAAGCTCATAGTGAGGTGCCCAGGTGCAGGACCAGGGCTCCATCAGTGGGGGACCTGTAACCCACCCCCCACCCCTGTCCTTATCTGGGACCTGGGAATCTCCTTACCTCCAGTCTGACTCCATTTGGCAGTGGATGCCCACCTCCACCCTCAACCCCACCCTGCTTCCTGCATCCTTTCCCATGAGTCTAAGGGCCTGAGGCTGGCTTCTCAGCCTCTTCCTTCCTGGTTCCCCAACACTGCCAATATTGCACAGTGTTAATAGTGCCCAAGAGATTGGGGCTGACGTCCACTCTCCTCCCTCACCAGCACTAGGATGCTTGGTCACAAGTCATGGGTCTTCTCCAAGCCTCTATCATTCAGTTACTTGTTTGGCAAATATTCCTGAGCACCTGCTTTGTGCCAGATGCTGTATGGGGTGCCCCAGGTACAATGGTAATGGGATAGAGAGTCATAGTCTAGCAAGGGAGGCAACTATTAAATGTATATCCAAACCCATACTTGTAGAGTGCTACAGAGAGTAAAGGGTGCTATGAGCTAATATTTTCTGGAGGGCTCAAGAGGAGGTATTCCTGAGATTTAAGCCAAGACATGAAGGATATCTAAGAATGAAAAGAGCTGGGGAGGTAGAGGGAGGGAACAGTGTATAGACAGCTGAAATAGCACGTACAAAGGCCCTGAGGCCACAAGATTTTGGTACCTGAAAGGAGTCCTCAAGCTGAGGTTGGAGGATAGAAACAACCCGGTCTGATGGGACCACATGGACCTCAGGAAAGGTTTTGGACTAGAACCACTGAGTAGTTTTAAGGAATGGGGGGATGTGGTAAGAGCGCCTTCAAAAATGTCTCCAGCAGCTGAATGGATAATGGCTGGGGTGGATTCTGGGAGATCAAGGAGGAGACTATCTTTCAAGGGAGAGCTGGATGAGAGAGAGCAGACAGAGGTAGAGAGAAGGGGACACAGCGAGTGTTTAAGGAGTAGGTAGGTACAAAAGGAATTGGTGATAGGGGAGGGTGTGGAGGCTGAAGGAAAATGTGTTAAAAAGGACTCTCAGATTTCTGCTGTGGGAAGCTGGGTGCAGGATAAGGCTAGTTCCAGAGAGAAGAGGCCCCAGGGGAGAGGCAGATTTGATGGGAGGGAAGATAGCAGGAGTTTAATTTTAGACATCTGTATCTAAAAGACATTTTAGGGGTGCCTGGGTGTCTCAGCGGGTTAAAGCCTCTGCCTTCGGCTCAGGTCATGATCTCAGGGTCCTGGGATGGAGCCCCACATCTGGCTCTCTGCTCAGCGGGGAGCCTGCTTCCCCCTCTCTCTGCCTGCCTCTCTGCCTACTTGTGATCTCTCTCTCTGTGTCAAATAAATAAATAAAATCTTTTTAAAAAAAAGACATTTAAAAAATTTTTTAATTAAAAATATTTTTTAAAGATTTTTAAAATTTTATTTATTTGAGAGAGAGAGAGCATGACTCGGGGGAAGAGCAGAGGGAGAGGGACAAGCAGACTCCCTGCTGAGGGGAGCCCAACACCGGGCTCCATCCATCCCAGGACCCCTGATCTGAGCCAAAGTCAAATGCTTAACCTACTGAGCCACCCAGGCACCCCTAAACATAAAAAAATTTTAAAAGGGGCTCCTGGCTGGGTCAGTCAATAGAACCTACAACTCTTAATCTCAGGGTCATGAATTCGAGCCCCACAGTGGGCACAGAGATTACTTTAAAAAAAAAAAAAGAAAAAATAGAAATATTAATCTCAAGTAGGTGGCTGGATATATCAGTCGTAAGTTCCAGAAAGAGGTCAAGATTGAGAATTGGAAATTGTGGACATAGGATCATTCCGACACGGGAATGGACAGGATTACCTAGGAGAGAGGATTCTATCTATGCTAGTCAAAGAGGACCAAGTCCAAGGCCTGAGGAGCACCCCAATTAGGTGTCCGGGGAAACTGGAGCCTCAGTTTGATCACCTCCAAAATGGAGCTAACAGTGGCCATAGCTCACAGCGGGACTGGGGATTATATATTAAGCAATGGATTCCAGTACTTATAGCCAGTGTCCCCGCATACAGTAAGCGCAGAATAAATGAAGGATGGAAAGCAGTGAGGACACATTCCATGGCGATTCTCTTCATTTGCAAGTGACAGAAATTCAGACCAGTCTTAGAACTAGAGGAGCTTATTCAAAAGGATTCAAAAAGAAGGGACTCTCTCAGCCCCACACCAAGGCTGCAGATGGGATGCCCTCCTTTGGGGGACTCACTGATCCTCTCCTCTCAGCTTCCTGTGAAGATAACTTATTTTTTCACAGATCCTTTGACTTCCCTTACGTGACAGGGAACACGACTCACGTCCTGAAGTTCCCTCCACCACAGAGGGACTTTCTCGTATTCTCTCTGATCCCAAGTTAGCAGCGGCTTGGCCTCACTGGGGAGCCCGCCCCTGCACCACTCCGCTCAAGGCAGCAAAGGGACTGGCGCCTACAGCGACGCGAAGGGGTCTTATGGGGGGTAGGGAAGAAGGTCTGCTACCAGCAAATCAGTAGGTGGCCCCCTCAAATTAGCCTGGAAATGCACTTGGAGTCAAGAAAGGGGCTAATGGGGCACCTGGGTGGCTCAGTCGGTTAAGCCATGTTCTTTGCTTCCATTACGAGAGTGCCTGCTGCCTGCCAGGCCCTGAGATTAGGAAGTGCTCTTCCATGCTTCTTCGCACTTCCTCCCTGAACGACAGGCACCACCGTCCCTGTTACACAGAGGAAGCAGGCTTCGCGAGACTTAGGGACTTGCCTCGAATTACACCGTTGGTAACCAGGTAACCAGATAACCAGATAACCAGGGCTTGAATCTGACTGATGACCCACCTCAAAACCCTTGCTCTACACTGGGGGGGCCAGCGAACTGGTGGCCCCTGCCGGTCAAATTCTGCCAACCGTCTGCTTCTGAGCAGCCCCAGAGCTGGGACGGTTTTTCCGTGGCTGGGAAAAAAGACTGCGAAAGGGTAAAAATTTAGGCACATGGGGAGATCACACGAAATTAAAATTTCATCATCCATCAATAAAGTTTTATTGGAACAGCATCACACCCATTCGTTTAGATACTGACTATGACTTGTTTTCTCACTGCGGTGGCCGAGCTGAGGCGTTGTGAACGAGACCAGCCTAAAATTTTTACTATTTGGCTCTTGGCAGAAGTTTTGCCGACCCCCGCCTCCCCTAAAAGGCACCACCAGCCTGCCTTACCTTGTTGCTACCTTACCTTATAGCTCCAGGAGTCCCAAACACCTTGCCAGCCTCCAGGGGTTGCCGTCTTTCTGTCAGGCTGAGCCTCCGGTGGAATCTTGGAGGGAAAGCAAGGTGGGTTTTAGCTCTCTCTCTCTCTCTACCCCCGGGCACCCAAGGGTTGCTCCAGTTGGGACTGACGTTTCAAGACTTGAGAATGTCCAGAAAATCCCCCTCAGACAACCCCTACTAGTAGGCCTCCCCCAGGCTGAGCCAGGCTGTCCATCCCAGGGTGGGCCTCAGGAGACCTTTGTTCCAACAGGATCTGACTCATCTGGAGTATGCTCAGGTCTTGTTTGATTTTGCAAGGAACCAGCTTCAAGGAAAGAAGCAGAAGGAATGGGTCTGATCCAGAAGAATGAGTCCAAGAGTTGTCCTGGGGACTAAATGGGATCTTGAAAGAAAGCACTAACCCTAAAGACTGGCATGTGCTCGATGATCGGAAGCTCTTGTGAGGAGGAGGAGGAGGAGGGAAATGGGGAATTCTGGAAGCTCCTAGCTTTGGCTGGCCTGTGTGGGGCTTTCATGTAAATTAGAAAAAGGCTCCCCTTCCTCCAGTGCATGGGGCTCTCTGCCCACACCAGGACAGCCCTGGTGAGTGGAGTGAGAGCTACACTTCAGCCCTCACTCCCACCTCAGGCCAGGCACCTTTGTGCAGTGCACATACTTCACAACTGTCTGTGGCAGCCCTGCTGGAGCTAAGTAGGGAGGCCCTGAATGGCGTTTCCTGAATTCCTCCTCCTCCCCTCCCAACTCTAGCCACTACCTCCACAAAACCTTCTGGGCTTCAGTTTCCTCTTTTGTATAATGAGGATGCTAGTCCTGTCTTCCTCGGGCAATTCTGAAGATGAAATGAGGGAGCAGATGTGGAAATCAAGGGTGGAGGGTTTTGATGTTAACCGAATGACCAAATGGAAACCTGCCATTTGGGGTCCTCTGGAAGCTGCTATTTACAGAAAGGGCTTTGTTTGTTGATGTTTTTAGAAATTATATGTTGTATAATTTGTATAATTTGGAAAGGAGAGGGCTATATTGACCATAACCTCCCATGGTTAATATCATTTCTACACTTTATCTTGTTTTGGGGGGAAGAGAAGGGGAAGGGGAGATCTGAAAAGGGGAAGATACTAGAGCAGTTCTCAGACTTCTCTTGGGGTGGTTGTTATAAGCAGGTTTTGATCCAGTAAGTCTGGGATGGGGCCTGAGAGTCTGCATTTCTAAAGAGCTCCCAGATGATGCCCATCTGGGGGCTACACTCTGTCACTAGGCCCTAGAGCATCCTGTGAAGGCAGAAACCAGGGTTTCTTTGCTCCAAGGGCGCAGTGGGAGCAGTGAGAGTTTTTACCAGCCCAGCAGACCTGCTTCTCGGAGAGGCAGGGGCAGGCTCCCAGGACCCCAGGGATCAGCTCGGCAGGCCAAAGATCTGGAAAATGGGACTGAAGGCCCCCAAGGCCCCCACCCTCAGCAGGGGGACTCAAACTGAGGAGAGGAGACCGGGAAGGGCCGGGTTTCCCCAGATCAAAGCAGGTTCTCCAGCCTTTGATTCGCAAACAAGCAGGCTCTTTGGAGGCTGACTGGAGTTTGGGGCTGGCTGGCTTTGGGGGCCTGGGGTGAGTGGTCAGAGGCCCCAGCCCCCTCTGTTTTTGCATAACAGTTTGGCTGTCTAACAAAAGGGCGGTCCTTGAAAGGCCGTATGGGGCTGTTAAAAGCTTCCGGCAATGGTTTAATTGGGGGCGATTAAAGCATCCTCCCCAGGAAGAACCTGCCCTTCAAAGGCCAACCAGGTCTGGCTCCCCGGCCCTCAGCACCTTTCCTCTTGGCCACGCCCCCTAGGGTAGCCCTGCCCCCGCCTCTCCCCTCCCCCGCCTCGGCCCCCCCACTTCCCTGCGGCTCCCTGCAGACCTCGCAAGTCAGCGACTGGCCCCTTTGGCCAGCCTGTCTGGGAAGATTCCGTCCCAGCCCCGGGACCATCAGCACCATTTGCTCACACAGTTTGGTCTCGTGGCGGAGTCTGATGTGGGAGGGCGGGGAGGGCTGAGTTAGAGACACAAAGGGCTCCCAGTAGGCCCACCCTGGGCACCCTTGCTGTCTCTCCCCCGGGACACCTAGACTGGCCTCCGGGCCCCTCCTTGAGCTCCCTCACCGGCCCCTCTCCCCAGGGTCCCCTCCTGCCTGGAACTTCACGGTCGCCCTTGCGGGTTCCCGGGCCTACCACACACTCATCTTCCAGACACCTGCCGAGCGCGCTACCTGGGAGGCCTTGGTGGTTCAGAGGTGACCAGACAGGGACCGTGACAGGGATGGGGGTTCGGGGAGGTGAACAGCCCAAAGAGATCCTATGTGATAACGAGGTAAAATGAGGCAGGGAAGACTCCAGAAGCAACAGAGCCTAGAGTTAGAACGTGGTCAGCTGATTTGGCCCATTTACCCTGATGTTAATCGCAAGACCACAGCTGGCTCCACTAACAGACTTTGCCCCACAAAAAACCCGGGGATCCTCGAAAGGGGAAGCGGGGTAGACTTTCCTTCAAGTCTAGAAATCGTTGCTCTATGGGCATCTGGTATAGACATTTCCCCAGAGCCCGGTGGAGTCTCTCAATTACCTTCTTTGGCTGAGTCAGTCTTTAGGGAGCTATGTTATGGGATGCCTTGGAGGCTATTTTCCTCTCTTATCCCTTTAGGCCCATCCCCCAAGGTCCAAGGCCTTTTCCTTCAGGGTGCTCTAATTCATCCCCTCAGGCCCTGCTCTCATTTACCCTATTGGGTTTCGGCCCCATTTTGGCCAGAGCCCTTCTGAGGATAGGAATGCTGGGCCAAAGGGTCTCTGGGATTTCCATATCCCAGGTAAGGAAAGTTCTTCCTTTTTCCAAGGTGAGTGTGGGCTAAAACCAAGCCTAGGCCTGAACGGCATGCTGCGGGATATCCCTGTCCTGCTTTGAAACCTCAGTCTGGGGGTGTCCCTAACTACTCCCTCACGCACCTGACGGCTTTCCCATCCTGTGCCCAGAATGTGCTCTGGCCCTCAGAAGGCCATGCAGGGCAGGCCAAGTTAGCTGGGGGGCTGAGAGTGGGGAGAGGGCCAAGGCCCCGAGCAGAGCCTTCCAACTTGACCCCCAAACCAGGCAGGAGCCCCGACTTTGGTTTTCAGCAATTTCTGATCTCAGAGATCGGACACATGCTTCTATGTGTAGTGTCATACCCGGGACCAGAGCCGTGAGTGGTGCGGCCCGGAAGCCTCGTCGCCACCTCTGAAGCTCCAGGCAGAGCAGCAGACCGCAAAGACAGCCGTGCGAACTCTCTTTCCAGGTCACCCTCAGCCTGGCCAAGAAGCCACGTGGTGAAGCGGTTCTGACCTTCCAGACTCGTGGAGTCGAGGTCAGACCCCAGGGGCGTCCTCACAGGCGTGTGTGCTAAGGATGACGGGAGGCGGCTAAGAAAACGGGCCTCTGGGAACCTGGGAAAGAGCTGTCTGCTCTCCCAGACTAGCTGCTCACCTCCTTCTCTCCCACGGTGGCCAACTCTCCCAGTTTCCTGGGTCTGAGGTGTTTCCCAGAATAAGGAACTTTCAGTTTTAAGAACCTGAACCATCCAGACTGAGGGATTTCCCAGGACAGGCTTTCGGTGTCAAAACCGGAAAGGCCCTGGGCAGACTGGCCAAGTTAGTCACCCGCCCTTGGCCCCCACCTCCTAGCCCCAACCCCCCACAGCCTGGCCTCTGTCCCCATCAGTCCCATGAGACACGTACAAAGGCCACCACCAACCTTCAAATGCCAGTTCTTGTGGCCTCTTCTCCCTCCTCCTGTCCCACTGGGGTGGTGGTCGGGATGGCGGAAGGCTGGGGCCAAACCCAACTGGCCTGGAAGGAGCCGTGGGGGTGGGGCGAGGGGGCAGGCAAGTGACAGCCTTGCTTGTCCCACCCTCTCTAAGCCAGTTGCTGGCCTTGCACCCTTTATCACTCCTACACACTATCTGGACACTGAAGGAGTATCTCCTCCTAGCCCACCCCTGCCCTGCCCTGACTCCGATAAACTGAGAGGCCACCCCAGGAAGACAGAGGTGAAGCCATGGCCTGGGTCCCTCCCCACCCAACTGCTCTGCCTGACCCTTGGCCCAACGTTGGCCAGAAAAGCACCAGGCCTCTCCTTGGGATCACATACTCCATCATGGGCATGAGTTCCTAGGCTCACTTGCAGATGAAAAAACAAAACAAAACAAAACAAAAACAAACGGAGGCAAGGGAAATGAAGTGACTTGCCCAAGGTCGCTGGGCCAGACCCACAGAATGTTAAGGGCCGGAAGAGGCCTCAGAGAGCACACCCAAAGGATCCGGTGCCACACCCCCATGGAAGCTGTGTTTAGAGTCCTCCCAGGGGAGAAAGACCCACGGATGAAGATTTAGCCCTTTACTCCCCTGCTGGCCTCAGGCCAGCCTCCCAGACCACCCAAGCCCAGGGTCTGGGGCCCTGTGTCCCACAGGGCTCCTGTCCCTCAGGAGGCCTTCTGCCTGGGCTTCCCTCACCACCCAGGCCAGCATTTTGCTGCCAAAGCTCAGCCTTGATGTTGTGGTTCCCATTATTCCAGGGTGTCCTGACATTCCAAACCTTCCCCAACTACTCCTGGACCCCAGCCCCGAATCCATCCTCAGACAGTGTCTGGAGCCACATGGAATTCCTCCTGGTCCCAAAACACGTTTGACTCTGTGGGAAATGTCCACCTCTCCTTCACCTGGATCTGTGGAAGCTGGTCCTTCAAGGGCCTGCTTACCTGTCTCCTCCTCCAGGAGGCTTCCCTGAATGTGTGAGTCAAAAACACAGTCTCGTTCTTTCGAAAAGAGGCTTTAGCGTTTACTCTGTGCCAGGCACCGTATTGGACCCTGTCTCACTTAACCCTCACCACAACCACAAACAGCAAGTACTTGACTATTATTATCCCCATGCTATAGACAAGAAGCTAAGGCACAGAGAGGTTAGGTAACAGGCCCAAGGTCACACAGCCAGAAAAGGACAGAGGCAGGATGTGACAGTTTGGATACACAGCCTGGGCTCTCTACACCAGCAGTGGCATGCCCCTAGTGGTGTTTGTACCTCCAGTTGGGGTTCCCTCATACACTGGGTGGTTCGGGGTCTTTTATGTCATGTTGTACCTATGCTAGACTAGAAGTTTCTCAGCGGCAGAGACCATGGATCAGGACTGGCTTCCTAGGGAAGTCTTACTATGTGTTTAGAGAGCACGGAGAAGGACCCTTACCTCAGACCCCTACATGGCTCTAGAGGCCCCCCTGGGAGGGAGCACAGGGATGGATAGGATTTAGTTTCTATTAACTCTCAGCCTAATTTCTCAGGAGTCTCTGCCTGGTTTCTTTTTGGCTCCAGGGGCCTGGGCCCAGCCTGAGCGTGGGATGTGGGTGGGGGAGCCAGAAGGGGTGCTGAGAGACCCCTCCCAGGACCTCTCTCTACCCTTCTGGTCCCTCCCTCCTGAAGGCCAACTCCATTTCCACCTCCCTAAGAAGCCACGCCTGCTGTGCCCAGGCCTGCCTGAGGCTTGTCCTTCTGTCCCCTTCCAGCCTGTTTCCTGTCCCCTCTGGGGGATGCTTCTGGATCCCCAAGCCGACCCTCACACACACACACACACACACACACACGCACACGCACACGCACACGCACACGGGGCTCCTGCTGCGCCTGGGGGCAGGGGGGCGGGTGGAAGGAAGGAGGGACAGGGAGGGAACCGGGAAAAGCAACTCTGCTTTGGAGTGGACCCTGGGCTTCTGGATGAGCTGGGCGTCAGCTGGGCCCAGGGCTGGGGCGGGGAGAGGAGGCACACTGCAGCCCGAGGGGGCTCGGGTGTGCGTGGGGGACTGCGCATGCACCTGTGAGTGTGTGTGTGTGTGTGTGTGTGTGTGTGAGATTCAGGGACGCCCTCCCACAGTCTGCCTATGTGCCTGAGCGCCCATGTGGGAGTGCCCCCTCCCCCAGCAACCCCGACCCCCGCTCATCTCACAGGGTGCTCCCCTGCCCTGCCTCACCCCCCGAAACCTGCTCTGACCCTCCCGCTCTTGCTGTCCCCTCCCCGCCCGCTCCCGGAGCGCCCTGCAGCCCTGACCTGCTGACCTACATCACAAGCACTCCCCATCTCGTTCTGGTTCAGGCCTGGAGTTTGGTCACCCTTGCTCCCTGAGGGCAAGGCTAACTCCTTTTCAAATCACCCCAGAAGCCCGGGTGAGGGCCGGGGACCCAGGCTCACCCGTACACGTACTCACAGACCTGGATTAAAAACACCGCATTGAAAGGAGCTGCATTTAGGTGAATGGAAGCCAAAGCATGCTAGCTTTCCTCTTTCATCTTCACATTCTTTTTTTTTTTTTAAGGTTTTATTTATTTATTTGAGAGACAGTGAGCGAGAGCAAGAGCGGTGGAGAGGGGCGGAGGGAGAAGGAAAAGCGGACTCCCTATTGAGCAGGGAGCCCAAAGCGGGGCTCAAACCCCAGGACCGAGGCAGACGCTTAACTGACTGAGGCCCGCAGGGGCCCCTCACCTTTAAATTCTTTTACTCTATCTTTCCACTCTACTTCCCTAATTTGTTCACTGCCCCAGTCTTCCTCTTATAAAATACTTCCCTGTACACCCATATCTCATTCGAATCTCTTCAGGATAAGAATACTCAGCCTCCTGGCACTGATGAGGAAACTGAGGCTCAGGGAGGTGACGCGATTCACTCAAGGTCACACAGCCGGGAAGCAGGGCCTGCCATCCTCATGCGTGAATGAGCACCGCTCCCTACCAGGAAGCGCCCCCGGGTTGGAGGGCGATCCCGACCCCGAGGGGGTTCTTCCTGACCTTCTCATACCCTCTCTGTGTCCTGAGGTCACCACGAGCAGGACTGAACCAGGGCCCCTAGGGCCAGGGGTGACCCCACCCAGCCAGCACTCCCAGCAGCGGGAGAGGCCACGAGAGCTGTGGACATTGTTCCCGGCCCATGGTTACTGATTTGACAACAGTCTCCTTCCTCCCGGGCCAGCCCCGGAGTTAATGATTAAGGAAGGGATTAAATATTAACCACCTGTCGGGCCGTGGCGTAATGTCTCTGTCTGCACCTGAGCCTACCTAAAAATACCTCCCACCTGCTGGGGGCCAGCCCCATGCCAGCCTCTCAGCCCCTTGCTTCTGGCCTCCACCTCCCCGTGCACCCACCTCGGCCCCGGCCCCGGCCCTCCTTTACCCCCACTCATGCCCATGCGATTACACCCTCCCATACCCACGGCACAGACCCAAGAAGGTTTTCTGTAGCTTGGCATCTGCGAACCGCCCCACTGGGGGCACTCCTGGTGGGCTTTCTGGAGGAGGCGTTGCCTACCACTAACCGCTGGGTGTTCCTGGGGCTTGGAGGACGGCCTGGGTCAGTAGGTTACATTCCTACATGTGATCTCGTTTATCAGTGTTCTTATCTCCTCTCCCAACTCCTTCCTCCGCCTAAAGACCTCTCTGCATCTACAGATACCAGGCCCCAGCACCCGGGGCCACAGGGATTGAGTTCGCGGAAGAATCACGAAGGAGTGGCACCCTCCGCAGCCAGCCCATTTTTTTTTTTTCTGATCACTCAGTATCTGGGGGCCGCCTCCAGGAAGCCTCTCAGATTAACCTGGCCCTAAGCACTGCCCGGCCCTGCTCCCCCAGCTTCCCTCCGCCCCGGGGTGATTCAGAACTGGTGTGGGCTCTTGCACAGCTGCAGGAAACGGGCTGCATCTGTTAGAACGGCCCTTTGAAGTTCAACGTGGCCCGTGTGGCTCTCCCGGGGCTGGGGGCAGGGACAGCTCGCTCACACCCGAGCCTGAGGCCTGCCCTCTGGTGAGCAAGCCCGCAGTCAGCTTCCCCACTGCAAGAACCACAGACCTATGACACACACAGCTCGCTGGTCTTTTTCTAGAAAAACTGACTTCTTGGTTCAAGTAACAACCCTACTGAAAAGCTCTCAGTTTCTGCTCACGGGGAAGCCCCGAGCGAGCGTGCCTGCCAAGCACCCACGTGGGCTTCAGCTACGCTCCCCGTGTGTCCTGTGGGACTGCGTTCCGACTGCCAGCCTGGGGACAGGCATCGTCGTCCCCATTTGACGGCTGGCCACACTGAGGCCAGGTAAGGGCCAGGAAAGGGACTCAGCCAGGTTCAAACCACCCGAAAAGGGCAGAGGCTGGCCCGCAGGACCCCAAAGCCATATAAAATTTAGAAGAACCTGACGTTGCTCTTCTCACAGCTCCCAGAACCCCACATTCAGCCCTTCAGTTTACTGACGGCGTGTTTCCTTTCTCCTTTTAACTTTCTCTCACCTACATCGATACTTGTATTCTTAATCTCCCGAGGACACTTCGCCCAAGCAAAGGGGGTCCCTGTCTCCTCGGTGTCGAGGATGTGACCCAAGGAGACTCCCCATGGGGACTCAGGAGCTCTGGATGGGGATTTACAAGTCCATTCTAAAACGGGGCTCACCCTTTTAAGATGTTCTGGTAACGCTTCTCGCAGAGACTTCTAGAAGGACCACAGCCTTCCTTCTTTCTGCAGGTTATAAATCATCTTACCAGACCCGGACTGCTGACACTCAGCATTGCACAAAGGTTTCCTCACACTGTCGCTGGTGTTTACAGATGAGGAAACCCAGGCCTCCCCAGAGGTCAAGTGCCTTGTTGGCGGTGTGGCTCCCAAACGAGTTCCTCGGGACTGCGGGGGCGCAGAGAGCCGAGATGGCCTCTAGTTTGCTCCAGTGGGGACTTCCAGGCCAACACCTGAGGTTTCCTTTGGAGGCAGCAGCCTCTGTCTTAGGCTCCGAGCCGAGCCACCCTGGGCTCACCCGGGCAGCTGTGCGCTGTTCCTTTGCCGTGCCGCCCCTCCCAAGCCACCGCTCTTCAGACTCTTGCCTTCCCCAGTCTCAGACGGTGACCCTGAAGTTTTCCCAGAGGCTCAGAAGCCCCCATGCACATCGTAGCCATAAAAAGCCATCCTTTGCTTCAAGCCTCCCTTGCACCTTCCCTCAGGTTCAGAGACACAGCTCCCCAGCCCACGGCCCCCAGACTGGGCCGCCCACAATATCTTTCGGCTCTGCATTCTGACTCTCCCTCTCACACACGTGGGCTGGTCACGGACACACACTCACAAACGTAGACGTAGCAAGTCGTGCAGGTAGGAGGCCAGCAGCACCCAGTGCCCAGCCTGGTGTTAAATGGCAGCGCAGGGTGGGGGGAGGCACTCCATTTTTATTTGCATCTCATTTGCATATATTTGCACGGGCTGCTTTGGAAGGTCTCTATTTTCCCAAAGAGCACAGAAAAGTAACGGGTTCGTGGGCCCAGGGAGCACAAAGGCCTCAGTGAGGTTCCCAAATGCCCTGGGTCGGTCTCAGGGTGTGGGTCCTGAGTGCAGGGGAGTAGAGAGAGGGCAGAGCACTGAGTTGAGTGCGGGGAGGGCAGTGTAGAGGGAGTAGGGGGAAGCAGCCGCCTAGAAGACCTCATGGGCCTTGGCTGCCTTGCTCTAGCAGGGATCCCTGTTCTGTGCACCCTTCCACTTGTGTGTGGTGCTTGGCCAGCCTGGGGGTAGCGGGTTCTGAGTTTTCTGAAGGCCTAGGTGCATGGTGAGACATACTTCTGGGGGCCAGATATGGTAGGTAGGGAGAAACAAGAGGATAGACTCTGAGAGAGGGGAAATTATAAGGGGCAGGACCAGAAGAAAAGGGTACCCAGAAGAGTACAGTCCCTCCTTCCAGGTGAAACAGACATTGGTGGCCTGCCACAATCCTCCCTTCCACCCTGCACATCAGATGTGTTCCCCACAGAACCGGAGACCAGGTTCCAGGTGAGCCAGAGCTCTGGCCTGACTGCACCCTTGGCTGGGTGACCGTGGGCCAGCCTCTGTCCCTCTCTGGGCTTTAGTTTCCCTCTTCAGCATATCATGCATGAGCAGATAATTTCCATGCCCCCTCCCCCGCCCCCAGTTATGATATTCTCTTCCAGCCTGGCCCACCCTCTCCTGGTTCCCTGTGGCTCAGGAAACATCTACCTCTAGGATCAAGTTCAAATTCGACGGTTCAGGATCCTTCTGAATCTGGTAACATCTCAAGTAATCAGCCTCCCCTTTTCCTGTTTTTCAGCACACCAGCAGGCCCAATTTCTCCCTGCCCCTCGGACGCTTGCTCCAGCCTCCTGTCCTTTCCCCCACGAAATGCCCCCTCCTGGAACGTCCGGTCCTTCCACAGGCCGGCTTCATGGACACATGTCCTGTGCAGGGCACGACCCTGCACTTAGAAGGGCCCCGTGCATGGTTGGTTGAATGCTCTGTCAGTGCCATCCTGAAATCTAAAACTTTAAGCAAGGAGCCCCGAATTATCGTTTCACACTGAGTTTCCCAGATATGCCGCCTGGTCCTGCCCTCCAGTCCTCTCACAGGTCCCTCCTCCATCTCGCCTCTCTTGGGAGCCCTCTCTGACCTCGGAGAAGGTCTGGCCCGGCGTGGCTAGAGCCACTGGCTCATGAGGAAGCAGAGGGGACCCTTGCATCTCACAGGCCCAGGCCTTAGATCACCTGGGAAAATGGCTCAGTAACCGGCAGGAAGCAGAGAGAACCGAAAGAGGCAGAGCCCCTGGCTGTGTTTGAGAAGGAAACCTGGCTTCTATTTCAGAAGGCCCTAATCTGTGGGGGAGGCCAAGCCTCTGGCTCAGGAAGACCTTAATCTCACTGGGGAGCCGGCTGTCAGCACAGAGTGGGGGCGGGGCAAGCCCACATTCTGAATCTCACCTTTGTCCTCCCTTCCACCCTTGCTGGGAACAAGAGAGGAGGAGATGCTGGGTGCTTCGGGGGGCGGGGCCCCCCCCCAGGCCCCAGCTGCTGAGCTCTCTCTGCAAAGGCATCCCTCCTCACATCTCCAAGAGAAGCCTCTACCTATGTGCCCGGCTGAGGCGTCTGGGGCAGCGCCTTTCCTGTCTATAAACAGTCTCACTGAATGGGGAGGGTACACGCTCTGGCTGAAGGGGCCTGGACGGGCAGGCCTCCTGCTCCCTCTCCCTGGCCTAAGGACCCATGGTCTGACCTCATGAGTCAAGTCCCCACCCCCCCCCACCCCAGCCCGGACGCAGCCAGGAGGAGCCCGATTGTCATGTACATGGACATGGGGCCAGGAGGCCCTGCAGGGGCCAGGCCAGTCCTAGGCCCCAGAGACTGGAGGACGGGAGGTGGCATGAGTGGACTAGACAGCCCCAACCTGCCTCTGGACTCTCTTTCCAGCACTTTCTTCCACCGCAGCCTGGCCCACATCAGGTAGCTGCCTATCTCTGGGCCTCTGTCCCCGGAACACCTTCCTGCCTTTCTTTGCCCGGTAACTCTACCCATCCTTGGACATCTGACTTGCGAGTCTCTTTCCCCAGGAAATTGCAGGATCCCTGACCCGCAGGACCCCCTGGCTTTCCCCGGGCTGTTCCCTCCGAAAGTACTTGCCTCTGTATGCCTCTAGCCTGATCCGCGGGGCTGGGGGGCGCTTCCCGAGGACGGGGCTGGGACCTTGGCAGGTCTGCAGCGGGAGTCCCGCTCACGGGTGTGGCAGGGCGGCCAGCCTGGGGCAGAAGGCGAGGGGCAGGTGGGAGCTTGGGACCAGGTGGGATTTCTTCCCTTCCAACAAGTGCGTTGCAACTCCTGAACGAATGCACCTGCGGAGTGAGCATTCACAGGTGGTGGCGCCGGGGCTCGTCTAAGTAAGTGAGTCACACGGTGAGAAGGTCTGCCTGCGTGGGCTGGATTGGGACCCAGTGATGTTGGGGACCTCAGGCGGAGGCTCCAACTGACTCACAGCACCCCCACTCCAAGCCTGCCGCCCCCTGACCGGCACCCCGGCAAGACAGAGACGAATGTCTCCCCTCCCACCAGCCCGGCCAGCTCCCAGTTCAGCTGCACAAACGGCCCAAACGTCTCTCTGGAACCCAAACAGGAAGCTGGGGAGAAGAGGGCCAACGGCTGAGGATCTCTGAGGTTCCTCCAGGAAACATGTGGGGAGGAGGGGGGGCAGAGACAGGCCTGCTCACCCCACAGCCTGGTGCTGGAGCCCACTACAGGCCCTGAGCGCCCCCCATCCACCTGCCTCAGTGTCCTCTTATGGGAGACACTGTGGAGAGGGTCTTTTGCCCCTCTCACACCTGGGTCACTTTTTTCCCTTTTTTTTTTTAAGATTTTATTTATTTATTTGACACAGAGTGAGAGATCACAAGTAGGCAGAGAGGCAGGCGGAGAGAGAGGGGGAAGCAGGTTCCCCGCTTAGCAGAGAGCCCGATGTGGGGCTCGATCCCAGGACCCTGAGATCATGACCTGAGCTGGAGGCAGATGACTAACTGACTGAGCCATCTAGGCGCCCCACTTTTTTCCTTTTTTAATAGACTTTATTTTTTATTTTCATTTTTTTAAGATTTTATTTATTTGTCAGAGAGAGAGAGAGAGAGGGAGAGAGAGAGAGCACACAAGCAGGGGGAAGGGACAGAGGCAGAGGGAGAAGCAGGCTCCCCGCTGAGCCGGGAGCCTGACTCGGGGCTCGATCCCCTGAGCCACCCAGGCACCCTAGAGTGGTACATTTGTTACAAGGAAAGAGCCTCCTCTGACATATTGTCATCACCTAGGGTCCATAGTCCGCAGGAGTGCTCATTCTTGGTGTTGGACGTTCTGCCCCCTCCGCCCCCCTAAATTCTCCATGCTCTGCCCATTCATACTTCTGTCTTCCCTATACTCAGGCAACCACTGATTTTTTTTTTTTTTACTGTTGCCATAGTTTTGCCTTTTCCTGAATGTCAAATAGTTGGAATTAAATGGTATGTGGGCTTTTCAGGTGGCCTTCTGTCACTTAGAAATATGCATTTAAGGTTCCTCCATGTCTTTTCACGGCTTGAGAGATCTTTTTTTTTGAAGCACTAACTATGTCATTGTCTAGCTCTACCACAGTTTACTTACCCATTCACCTACCGAAGGACATTGCGGTTGCTTCCAAGTTGCAGCAACCTGCTGTAAACATCCATGTGCAGGTTTTTGTGTGGACAGAAGTTTTCAACTCCTTTGGGTAAATACCAAGGAATGCAACTGCTAGATCATAAACAGTATGTTTGTTTAGTTTGGTAAAAAGCGGCCAAACTGCGTTCCAAAGTGGCTGTACCATTTTGCATTCCCACCAGCAACGAAGGAGAGTTATTGTTTCTCTGTATCTTTGCCAGCATTTGGTGTTGTCAGCATTTTGGATTTTCGCCATTCTAACAAGTGTGTAGTGGCATCTTGTTGTTTTAATCCACAATTCCCTCCTGACATATGATGTTGAGATAGGTCACTTGAAAGACAAGTCTTGGGGCGCCTGGGTGGCTCAGTGGGTTAAAGCCTCTGCCTTCAGCTCAGGTCATGGTCTCAGGGTCCTGGGATGGAACCTCGCATTGGGCTCTCTGCTCAGCAGGGAGCCTGCTTCCTCCTCTCTCTCTGTCTACTTGTGATCTCTCTCTCTCTGTCAAATAAATAAATAAATAACATCTAAGAAAGAAAGAAAGAAAAAAAGAAAGAAAGAAAGAAAGAAAGAAAGATCTTTCTGTAAAGAATCCCGAGATCATATTAAATTCTTCTTTTTTTTTAAATCAGTTCACCCTAAAGGGTTGAGCACCCAGGACTGGGACTGGAGAAATGCCTGAATCTCAGGCTCTGTTATGTCACTAGCTTGCCATCGGCTTTGGCAAGTCCCTTGACCAACCTGGACCTCAGTTTTGCAAGCTATGAAATGGAGCTCACGGCCCTCTTCCCCCTTGAGGGAGGTGTGGGGGGGTTTCTGTCCTCTAGGATTTGGGTAATGGCCTGGTGTGGTAGCCAGTGGTGAGTGAAGACAGGTGCTGAGCCAGCTGCGACTGCAAACTAGGGGGCTCCGCAGGCCAGGACGGAGGAGAGAGTCAGGGGCGTCCGCTGCAGGGCCCTAGGAGGCTCCCCGTGAGAACATAGGAGGGCGGGGCTCGGCAGAGAGCTCCTGGCCACAGAGCATGCCATGCTCCCTATGCTCCCCCCAACTTTGGAGGGGGTGGGGGAACTAGGACCAGAGGTTCAGAAAGCAGGACGGGCAGCGGTGCGTCATGCAAATTGCAGGCAAAACCCAGGCAAACAGAGGTCCTGGTTCTCGACCCTGCAGAAAAGGAGCCTGTGCTCTTGCAAGCTTTAGTTCAAACAACAGGAGAGAGGGCTCCAAAGCCTCAAGCGCTGGCCTGGGCCTCTCAAAGTCCTCCTGAGCCAGCTGGGAGTGGGAAGGGAGACTTGGTAAGCAAAGCCCCCTCCCAACCTCTTCTTTCTGGGGTCCTTGGGCCCTTCGGCCTCCTACTCCCAGCCAGGCCCTGCCCTCCGCAGCAAGACCCCATACAACCCTACCCCCTCTCCCAACTTGCAGTACATATGTTTTTTTAACATTCCAGAAAAAGAGCAGAATGGCTCATATTCCAAGTGCTCCAATAACATCCGTTGAATTAAAAAACTAATTTAAAAAACTAATCATATATGCATGTGGTAGGAAAGTCAAACAAAAGAGAGACATGTAAAATAAAACCCGCCCTCCCTTCATCCTCTCCCCCAGCCTCTGCCTGACAGCAACCAGGTAACAGGCAAAAAGGTTTTGTCCACACCAACGCCTATAATCATGCATGTCCGCTAAAGGGAATGTGCGGGAAAGAAGACTGAGCCGTCACACGGCTCTTCCCTTGCTCTTTTAACTTAGCTTCACGGCGCAACCTCTCTGGTCAGAATGCGCAGACCCGGCCCATTCTTGGGCCATGTGGAAAATAACACCCCATAGATGAGAGTGTGTCTTGGGGAGGGCCATCTCCTCTGAACAGGGCTTTACGCAGTGTCCAGTCCCTTGTTAGCGCATTTGAAATGTTCACTCACCTCTTTCCTAATCACCCCTGGGCCAGAACCTCTGTGGCCCGTCTCAGAACCCAGAAATGGGAGTTGCAATGAGCCCAATGCAGGCAGATGAAGCTCCTGGAGGCAGGGAGGCCGGATGGCCCTGGGCAAGGCATATGCTTTCTCTGAACCTCAATTTTTGTCTCTTTAACATGGGGTGACCCTCTCTCTCTCTCTTTTTTAAAGATTTTATTTATTTATTTGACAGAGAGGAGAGAGCTCACAAGCAGGCAGAGAGGCAGGCAGAGAGAGAGGGGGAAGCAGACTCCCTGCTGAGCAGAGAGCCCGAAGCAGGGCTCGATCCCAGGACCATGAGATCATGACCTGACCCAAAGGCAGAGGCTTTAACCCACTGAGCCACCCAGGCACCCGTGGGGTGACCTCTCTTAAAGTGGAGGTGGAGATTTTTAAAAGGTGGTAGGGCCTGAAGAATGGGCTTCCCATGGGCCCTTCTGGATTATGGATGCTATTTGATGAGACAAAACTTCCCCTGGGGACCTCCAGGGGACAGGAGAATAATAGATGAGGAAACAGAGGCACAGAGGGATTGAGGAACTTGCCCCAGGTCACACAGCGGGTGAGAGGGGAAACAGGGCTGGCACAAGTCAGTCCGGCTCCAGAGGCTGCGCCCTGAGATAGAGGGGGAGCCGCGATTTGCTTCGGGAGGGCATGGCCGTGATGGAGTGTCCGTGGTCACCCACCTCCGTCCCAGGGCAGGGCGAGGGGTTCTCTAGCCCCTCTGCATCCCTCCCCCTCCACGGCACCCCAGGGCCAGGGGGACTCTCTGTGAGCTCCCACTTGCTAGAAGGAGTGACCACAGGAAGGCTTGTAGGGAGAGCGCCCAAGGAGGCCCGGAGGAGGCCTTGACATTACTTAGTGTCATTGTGTGCCAGGTGTGGTATATATTATGCATTTGATTCTCATACAACAGGCAACTTTACAGCTGGGCCATGGACATCCTGCTTCCCAAGGGTGAGTGACTGCATGGGCCCAGCACACCAGGGGAGCAGAGGGAAGCAGGGGAGGAGATCCTGGGTCGTTGGGCCCTCGAGGGCCAGGGCCAGTGGGCAGGAGGCTTCCTCTGTGGGGCGGGGGGTGGGGGGGTGACCCTGGGGCCAGCCGTCAGCCACCTCTCCCTGTCACCTGGGCTCCCCTTTCCTTCCTGCTGCCCTGCCCTGTCTTTCACTTTGGCCAGTATCTTCGCAGTCTCCTGAGTCATCTTTGCTTTCTAGCTTTCTGGTTTTTACTCACCTGGCCCCCTGGTGTGGGTTTCTACCTCAGTGCAGAGAATTTTCTCTCTCCCCTCCCTCCGGTGCATTCACAAGGACACACAGCCTGCTTGGTGACAACTTCTCCAAAGGGTTCTCAGGGAAGGACCCCAAGGTCAAGAGGACCCTGAACCTCCCAGCCCACTGGAAGCCCACAGGGGGAGCCTTGGCTGTAGGGTCTCTGAGTCAGAGGCTGGCTTTCCTGGAGTTAACCAGCCCACCCAGGTTCCAAGATCCCTCCTTCAACCGGGAGTTCTCCTGCCACAGACCTGGCTGGGTTGATCTTGGAGCAAGAGGCCCTAATGGTTGAAAGAGAAAGACATAGGCCTTATCTCGTGTGCTTGGGCAAAGTCAGTAGGTATCAGGAGCCCTGGCCTCCTAAGACTCACTGGGACTATCCATAACTGCTCCCGCCATGACTCCTGCCACATTTCCCAAAGGGTCTGGAGCTGGCCTGAGTCAGGATGGGAGGAATGACCCATTCTAGTGTCCTCTCACCCTCTGAGAGCCAGGCCTGTGGCTCCGTCTCTGCCACCAGAGAAAAACTCAGCACAGATGGGGTTATGGAGGCCCAGGTGAAACCTATCTCCAAGCAATTGCAGCCTGTGCCCACGGTGTCCTCCCTCTTTAAGAGTTACAGTTGTTCTGATGTCCACCTCTTCCTGGAAGCCCTCCGTAGTTAACCTCTTCCCTCATTAGGGTGGAAAAATGAGAGTGCCCATTTTTCTTAGAGGACACCACCCTTGAGCTGGTCAGAAATTTCTTTTAAAGTCTAGAAAGATGGGGCACCTGGATGGCTCAATCATTGGGCGTCTGCCTTCTGCTTGGGTCATGGTCTGGGAGTCCTGAGATCCAGACCCACATCGGGAATCCCTGCTCGGTGGGGGGCCTGCTTCTCCGTCTCCTGCTCCCCCTGCTTCTGTTCCCTCTCTCGCTGTCTCTCTCTCTCTCTCTGTGTCAAATAAATAAATGAAATCTTAAAAAAAAAAAAAGATCTAGAAAGATCCTCCTTCCATTGGCCTCACCACCTCTCCCCACGCAGACCTGGATGAAAAATGCTGGGCTGTCTCTTTACAGAGTCTGGGTCAGGAATTGGTGATTTGCAGTTGTAATCCAGACTCTGCAAGATCTCAGCAAAGCTGTCTCTCTGGACCTCAGTCTATCACCTGTACAATGGGAGGAAGAGGCTTGCCCCTGCAGTACCACTGAAAGGGGGCACAGTGGCGGCAGCTGGCGTCTGCCGACCGCTAGACGCGGGTCAGGCACAGAGCAAGGCCCGCCGCACGTACAGGCTTGCACGTGTGACAGCGCCCTCTCCGTAACCTTGCACGAAGGCACGATGGCCGTTCCTGTTCTTCAGATGGGAAAAGTGGGGCTCATGGGGGGTTCATGAGTTGTCTAAAGTCACAGGGTTGTGGGATTCCAGAAAAATCCTGCTTTGACCGTATTAGGCTCCATAGTTCTGAGGAAAAGATTCCATCCCGTTCTATGTAGCCAGCTACTTAGTCAGCAAACAGTTAAAGAGACACTGGGGACATGGCAGCCGCTGAGGAAAGCCCCAGCCTTTATCTGAGTGTCTTGTGGGTGCCCAGCCAGCTCTCTGCTGGGGGAGGTGGGAGGCAGAACTGGTTCCCACATGACGGTGGTCGGACGCCAC
>CM052811.1:51972881-52174716 GCA_028533885.1 Nasua narica
CACCCACAGACCGCCCCCCCCCCCCAACACCTGCATAAACAATGACATCCTCGAACGTGTGCACACACAGCTAGCCATGCAAGAACACACATACATGCACACCCCACCCCCGGACACCCCCCCACCTCTCACACACAGACACACCCTTAGACACAGACACACTCGTGTGCTTTCCAGGTTTAGCAACATGGTCAGGAGAGGTTGGAGAACCCACCTAGGTGCTGGGGGGCGTGGGGCGGGCCCTGGAGGGGCTGTGGGCTTCCGGCTGTGGCTGCGGGGCCCCTCACCCAGCTCCTGCTGGCTGGGCTCCTCCTGGGCCACCTCCGCGGCCCCTCCTTCTTTTCCTCCCTTCCTCCTGGGCCTCGGCAGCCCCAGGGAACCGGCCCGGCCCTGGATGGCCACAGCTCTCACATCCTCCAGCGTGCACGACGAAAACCAAACAATGAAATGGGGTAACAACAATGGAGGGTGGCTCTGGTCCTCTGACGGAAGGGGAGCCGGGCTGTGGCTCAGCCTTCAGGGGCCCCCTTGGCTGCCCCAAGTCGCCAGGCCAAGGACTTGGCTAGAGTCACCTCTCCTCTGCTCTCGTCACCATCAGCAAAACTGGGGGACAGCAAGTGCCTGGGAATGGTTCCCTCCCAGTTCAAATGCTCTCTAGGGTTTCCTCCTCGAACAAGTCCAGCCTGGGGTGCAGTGGGGGTGTGCTTCTTGGACACCAAGCAGATTATAATACACAGCATCCTCTTGCTGGGCCGGACCTGGGGCCAACAGCTGTGCCTGTCTGTCCTTCCTTCTCTGGGCCCTCCCAGGTCTGACCCTTTCATCCAGGCTCCTGAGCCATGGCGGGGGGCGGTGAGGGGGCTCGCAACCCCTGCACGCCCCAGTCTCTTCCTACTGGTGGGCGCTGGGCTTTGGCCTCTTCAATCGTTGTGTGTGTGTTGTTGTTGTTATTGTTTTTCCTTTTTTATATACTCAGCAGTCGATTCAGACAGAGTGAGGGGCGGCATATATGTCCGTGTATGCATCCCTTCTCTGAAGTAATCTAGAAGGTGGGACATACTAATTGGGCTGCTTAAAAAAATATCTTCGTTTTCTAACAGCCAGTGGTAAAGCCACTACTGAGACATTCTTTATGTATTTGAGAGAGAGACAGAGAGATCACGAGCAGGAGGTAAGGGTAGAGGGAGAAGCAGACACCCCGCTGAGCAGGGAGCCCAATGCAGGGCTCGATCCCAGGACCCGGGGATCATGATCCAAGCTGAAGGCAGACGCTTCACCGACTGAGCCATCCAGATGCCCCTGCTATTAAGACATTCTCAGGACGCCTGAGTGGCTCAGTGGGCGAAGCCTCTGCCTTCAGCTTGGGTCATGATCCTGGGGTCCTGGGATCCAGCCCAACATTGGGCTCCCTGCTCAGCAGGGAGTCTGCTTCTCCCTCTGCTTCCCCCCACCCCTGCTTGTGCCCTCTCTCTCATCACTCTAATACATAAATAATAATCCTAAAAAAAAAAAAGACATGCTCAACTCCCTCCTATCCTGGGCTCATTTTCACAACTGACTGCAAAAGAATTTTATCTTGAATGTGACACAGACTTGGACCCAGCGAGCTTCAGTTCCGCTCCCCAGCCCGTGACAGGAATCTCAGCTTGTCCTTACTTGCAATTTTTACTTCTGGTCCCCTTCTTTTACAAGAAGACTTTCCTGAGGGCGCTCGAGCAATAGCAGAGTTTTTTGTTTGCTGCTCATTCCAGCCGCTGCAGAAAGACAATGACCTATATATCCTCCATTGATCTGCGGCAAGAGGAAATTTCTGAATGATTCCCCCCCCACCCCCCCCCAGCTCGCCATGCTCCACTGGGTCTCAAACAGGCAACATCAGATCCTAGCACTGAGGCTTTCAAACAAACCAATTTTTAAAAAACGAATGTGGCTTACCCCAAGTCTGACATTCCAGCCGATCAAAAGTACTTGTTTAGAAAAGTAAGTTTGGGAATGAGGTGGAAACAAGGACTTTGAAATGCAGCTTGGCCTAAATAGCACCGCATTTCAGACTTTTCCTCCCCATTGCACATTCTTTATGGTGGCGAGGTCCGGGAGCCCGCAGGGTCCTGCCGGCGGAGCCCTCCTCGGCTCCAGGCTTCCCCTCCCCCACGGCCGAGGCCCTTAGCCAGGGGCCCGGCACCGGGGAGAACTTTGAAACTGTTCCCCATCCCCTTTGGCAGCCGAGCACCAAAACGCTCCAGTTAACACCAGCGCAATCATCGCTAACGTGAAACAGCTGCCCGAGGCCGGGCGGGCTCCAGGCCGCCCCCATCCCCCCACCCGCGCGGCTCAGCTGGGAGACGCAGGAGACCCCGCAGAGGGGTGCAAGCAGTGGTTGATAGGGCCCAGCTGTTGTAGATAAGAAAACAAACCATTGCTAAATCTTTTACCTACTTTGGGAAAAGTGTCACTGGGGAGTGGGGGAGGATGGGAGAAGGGAAAAACAGGAATTGATTTATGAACCTGATTTTGATTGTCTTGAAAGTGATGGGAGGAAGAAAGAAAAAACCAAAAGCCCAAACCTTACCAAGGTTTTGTTCAATTGTGTGCGAATCGGCAAATTTTCTTCCTTCTTCTAGAGGCCTGGGTTGGATTTGCTTTCCGGCCACTTTAACAGTGGCCCGAAGCAGGCACTAATCCTCTTGCATAAATAACGTGTGTGCCCCGTGCGCTCACTTCCAAAGAAAGCTGTCTGCATAAACAAACATTACCCAGATAGCCCAGATATAAGTTTGACCTGTTTCATCTTCCTCCCTTTTCCTTCCTCTCTGGACAAGGACACAACCAGGTTTCCCCAGGTCTAGGCCAAACTCTGCTGCTTCAGCCCGAAAAAGGCTGGGCCCCTTCTGCAGTGCGAGCATTCTAGAGGCCTGCAGGACCAGGGCTGGCGATACCCTCCTGACTTCCCCACGCCTAGCCGTTCTGTTCCCTGGGCGGCCCAGAAAAAAAAAAAAAGGAAAATAAAATAAAATCGGACCTTCAGCTGCCACCGCAGACACGTGACCCGCTTAGTGACTCACAGGCGGGCCACACCCCTCCAGGCCTTCAGCCAGGGCCTGCCACCAGCAGTCAGCCAACACGGGGATGCATCTTATTACCAAGGGGAACAGCTAACTAATGCCCTTGACAGTCCAAATTACTTTCGGCTCAAGAACTTGCTCTAAAATACATAGGGGCAGGCCCTTCTGCACCCTGACTGTGCCAGCTCCCCGAATCTTAGCCCCTCAACCCCTCCGAGGCCCGGGTGACGGTTAAGTGAATACGCTTGCTCAGATGCTTAAAAAAAAAGAAAAAGGAAAAAAAGAAAAATTTACTTTACACATATTAGTTACCTTTTTTCCCAAAAATTTTATTGGGGGAAAACTACAAAACATTTACAGTACAATGTTTACAGTCACAATTTGTAGTGAACTGATTCCCCAAAATATATTACAACTCAAGTTGACTTATCTTGTTACATTCAAAAACCTACTTCTGTCAAAGTAGTCCCGAGTACATACATACATAGTGCTCCAACTGTACCTACGTACAAACTAAAGCTACTGCTCATTCATCCGCTGTCCAGGAAAGCATTCCTGCCTTTCTACACACGCAAGAAAAAAAAAAAAAGTACAAGTTTTGGAATTTTCTGTAATGAAGACAAGGCATATTCATGTACTACATACCATTCTTAGCACTAAGAGGCGGCCTCTTCACTTTAGATCTATATAAAAAAGTGGTAAGTATCTTTTCCTTTTGTGCAGTTGAACCCATCCTACATTCAAATTCTCTCAAGCACTGATAGAAAATACTTATTTGGTTGAGGAAGATTTAAGGCAAGTTCTGGCCCTTTCCAAAGGCACTGAGACTAACCCCCCCACCCCATTATTGCTACATGTCTTTATACGCAGAGTATGTCACAGTAGAATTGGTGGAATAAACAAGAAATTTTTCTTACTAATTCAAAAAGCTGGAATGACAAAAAGCATGCCACATTTAAGCCTGATTGCAAAGTATGTGGTCAACTTTTCTTCTTTAAAGTTGGATGGGCTACAACCATTATACATTCTAAGAAAACTCATAAGATATTCCTCAAACTACGTCCACAGCATCAGGATAGATTTCTGTAAAGAAATCATGCTATCTTTCAAAATTTACGTAAACAAGGAAAGAAATTAATGAAATAAATATTACATACAATCTCTTAAATTAAGATTTTTTTTACTCATTTACAATAAAATAACCAAGTGAAGTTACAAAAGGCATATATTACTGTGAAAAGAACATACACTCCACATTTTGCCGATTAATAATGGCAATCATAATTTAACATAATAAAAGAATATATATCTATTGCTTTTCATCATACTTGATAAATACAGTATGAACAAAAATTTCAATGTATACTTTTCACAAGATAATAAATAAGTTAAATAGTTTTTTCATATTGAGTTGTGGTGCAGTGGTGCGAATCAACTCAAAACAGCTAAAAATTCAGCAGTTATTCCCCCCCAACGATTAGGAACTAAGCTCTGCCCAAGGCTTCCAGAAAAGAGCAGACAAAATGATTCTAAAATTAAACATCCACTAAGTGGTGGCAACAAAACCAGTAACCAGTAGGAAACTTTGGAATGCACGTGGTTTTTTTTTTCCAGACATAAAGAACTTTGTGTCAAACAAAAACCTATGGAGCTGAGGGCTACAATCAAGGCATATTCCTGGTAGAATATTGAATTCCAGAAGCTTAGAGGTTTAGCAAGGCGGTGGCTGGCTGGTTTGTTTACACTGGTCTGAAGACAAACAATTAGGAACTTCTCTCCAGATAAGTGTTCCCACATCTGGACTGTAACTAATGCTTTTCAAGTGAAGATATGGAATGGTGGTTGGTAGCTGCTGGTGCTGGGTTGATTTTTTTTCCTAAAGTCCCAAACTCCTAGGAGACCTAAAAAAGTTTTAAGTGTTTGGTTTTTTGTTCTGTTCGCATCACAACTGCCCTGTTGTGAGTATTTTGTTCATCAATACAAAAGTTCGTTGGCTTTTTTCTGCTCAACAAGAATGAAACTTCGTAATAATAATAATAAAAATAATAAAAAAAAAACAAAAAGAGGAAACCGAAAGGGGAGGGGTGGGGGCCCCTCCCGGCACACAAGTTCGAGTCCAAGTGCTCGGTGCTGCCCCGCAGTCTCCGCTCTTGGTCTGTCATCCCCTGCTCCCGTGCCCCTCCCTGCCCTTGAACAGGGCTCCAGGTGGCAGGGGTGCCCTCCCAACACCCCCCCAGAACGGCCTTCCCTTTCTCCTCCTCCTCGCTGGCGCCCTCTTGCCTCAGTCGTCGGAGATGGACAGGCGGCTGAAGATGGGCAGGCGGCGACCAGGGTCGAGGCTGGGGGACTCGGAACCGCTGAGGCTGCCCGAGCTCAGGGAGCCGCTCAAGAAGCTGTCGCGGTCCGACAGCGAGTCCGGGGGGCTAGGGGGAGCGTCGAAGACAGGCGAGTCGGACTGGCGGCGCGGCAGCTGGAAGCTGAAGGGCGGCGAGGGCGGTGCGGTGGCACTGGCAGGGAGGGGCGCGCTGGGCGGCGCCGGGGGCTGCGCGGGGGGCACCAGGCCCTGCTGCTGCTGCTGCTGCTGCTGGCTGCGATAGTACGCGGCGGCCACGGCGGCGAAGCTGTGGGTCTGGATGGCGAGCGGCGTGATGAGGTTGCTCAGCTCCGGGCCGAACGCAAAGGCGTTGTTGGCGCATGAGGCCGACGAGCAGGCCGCGCACGGGGCGCCCGGCGCCAGCAGGTCCTCGGCGCCCCCCGTGCCGTACAGCAGCGCCGCCGCGGCCGCAGCCGCGGCCGAGGCACAACACGTCGGGGCGCCAGAGGGCGTGGAGGCCGCGGAGGCCGACGAGCAGGACGAAGCGGACGAGGAGCAGGACGAGGCCGAAGAGCAAGAGGGCGGTGGCGGCGGCGTGCGCGACGTGGGGCTGTCGAGCAGCAGCGGCGACTCGAGGCCTCCCGGGGGCTGGTGGTGGCCCGACGGGAAGCCCGAGAAGCTGAGACTGTGATGCAGCTTGGGCCGCGGCTCCCGGGGGAAGCCCAGGTGCAGCGCGTCCCGCGCGCTAAAGGCGCGCAGGTCCCCGGAGGCGCCTCCCGACGGCGCGGGCCGCCGCTCGTCGGCGTTGTGGATGAAATGGCAGCGTGGCCCGTAGGGGCAGAAGCCGATGGTGTGGAAGGTGCGGCACAGCTCCGTCTTGTATTTGGGGTGCCGGGTCAGGCTGCGCAGCTCGTGGAAGCCGTGCGCGAACTGGCACTTCTCGCCATACTTGCACGTGCCGCTCTCCTCAAAGGGCCGGCACAGCTCAGTCTTGTAGCGCGTGGAGTTGATCTGGGAGCCGCCACCCCCCTTCTGCTGCTGCTGCTGCAGGTGCAAGAGGTGCTGGCTGCGCTCGCCGTTCTCGCTGAACGAGCGGTCCCGAAATTTGTTCTCCTTGTTCAGCAGGGTCGTGCCGCCGCCCCCTGACGGCTCCTTGAGGGTGCCATAGGAGGCCGGGCCGCCCGCCGCCCCGCTGCCGCAGCTGCTGCCGTTAGCCGCGCCCGGGAACTTGGGCGAGCAGCTGCCGGGGCTAGGCGCGGGGTGGGCAAGCGCGTGCAGGTTGCTGGCCGAGTGCCGTCGGAGAAAGCCCGGCGTGAAGCCCGAGCTAGGGGCGGCGGCCACCGGCGTCCCCACCGCCTTCTTGTCCAGCATGTTCAGATTGAGGTTGGCCAGGGATTTCTCCGTCTGCCAAAAGGAGGGGGGAGCGAGGACGGGATGAAATATCTCGGGATGAAATATGGAAAGGAAGAGAAGAGTTGGGGCGAGTTGCAGAGGAACTTCAGGCTTCCGATTCTTCTTCCTTTTTGCAGATTTCGATCCGGCCCCCACCCTCCACCCGTACACGCGCAAAAAAATCAAGTTCGCGTTGGGAGAAGCCGACTCCCACCCTAGGCCGCGCTGGGTTTCGACATGTGATCCTCAGCCCGTGGGCCGCCAGCCTGGGCGGCGCAAAGCCCGTCCGGGAAGCCCCGGGCAGCGTGGCCGCGGTCGGCGCCGGAGAAACTAAACAGCGACAGCGGCTCCCTCCTGCCCTTCCTCCCAGCTCCTTCTCCCCGCCCACAAGGCACGAGCACACACTACAGCAAACTCCAGGACTTTTCCCGACCTCAAAGTCAAGGTAGGGAGGGGTGCCCCAAAGGCGGAGGGGAGAAAGGCAAAGTCTGAGAACTCGAGGGGCTTCCTGCCTGCCCGCCTTCCTCCCTCCTTGCTCCCTCGCGTACCTTGCATAGGAAGTCGATATCGTAGAAGGCGGACAGAAGCGTGGTCGACATATTTCAGGATCCTGTAATGGTCGGAGTTGCAGGCAGGGAGGTCCGGAGGAGCCCTCGGGGCGGCACGGCCCGGCTCGAGCCACGACGAATAACGGGTGACCGGCGGGGGAGGGACCGAAAGTTTGCCGGGAGACGAGACAAGAGGGAAAGGGAAGCGGCGTGGCCTGGCCTGAGGGTGCCCGGGAGTGCGGAGTGGGGGGAAAAAGGACAGAGAAGCAAAGAGCGCTCCTCCGCGCCCCGGGGTGCCCGGCCCGCCCCCCCCCCCCCGCGCGGAGCCGACGACAGCTCGCAGACTGTTGGAACTCCGCGGCCCGCGAGCGCGCGCCCTATATACAGTCAGGGAGGGCGGCAGCCGCGGGGCGGGCTTGCCGGGGGAGGGGACAGAACGCTGACCCCGCCGGGGTCTCCAGGCAACGCCGCCCGCCGGCTCGCGGACGTCAAGCACCTGCGTGGCCTCCGATTGGCCGCCGCCAATTTTTTTTCCTCCGGGGGAGGGGCAGGAGGCCTCGGGGCGGGGCAGGCTGCCGGAGCGCCCGCGGCAGCGTGGAGAGCTCGTCCCTGATGGGTGCTGCTGGGTTGGGGCGGGAAGATAAGGCTCCCCTTCTCCGGGGCTGCACTGTTGGAAATCCCCTGCTGTTGAACGTGGCCAGGGTTCTGCAGCCCTGGACGTGTCTCTCCCCGCCCGATCCTGCTAGGCGAAATTGCGGAGCTTTAATCTCCCACTCTCGGTTCTAGACTGGGCGCGGGAATTGCAAAATGCGAGAATATTGCGACCGTCCGCGCGCCCCGGCTGGCTCACGAGGAGTACTCCAGCCCGGGTGGGGGGGGGCGGGGGCTCAGGGTCTGCGTCCGGTGGGTGGCGGCTCCATCCCGACTGCACGTGGAGACGCGGTGGGGGTGGGGGCGGGAGTGGCCACGCGGGCGGCTGCCGCGGCAGTCTCGCCCGGAGGAGCCTGGGCCCGTTTCTCCGCCCCCCTCCCCGCCCAGGCTGCAGTAAACAGGGCTTCAGAGCCGGGGCCTGCCGGGCTGGGCTGAGTGTCTGAGGACAAGGCGCTGGCTTTGCTAATCACATCACAAGACCTTGAGCCAGGGCCAAAGGCGCGGAGTGGCGCGGAGCGTCCCGGGCGGGGGAGCCGGCTGGGAGGACGGGAGGACAGGAGGAAAGGCCGGGAGAGCTGCGCAAGCATGGAGGCGACTTCCCGCCACCCCGTTCGCCCGCTCGTCGGCCCGGCCTTCCCCAGCCCTCCCAGGGGATGGGGTGCAGCTGCCGGCAGAGGTTCCCCGCCCGCCGCAGCCTTGGCCGAGTGCGCCCTCCAGGTCCCTTCCCTCCCCGGCCTTTGGGGGCGCCGCGCCCTGCCTTAGCTCGTTGTGGGCCGCAGGCTGTGGCTGAGGCCGGCCAGCGGCCAGGCGGGGCTGGGCAACGAGGACGCTTGGGGTGGGTTCGCCCCCTTTCCCCCCTCTCGCCAGTTCCACACGCCAAAAAGTCTGCGCTGAGAACGGGTGCCCTCTGGGTACGGGGCAGACCCCCCGCCCAGCGCCCAGTTACGCTAAAGTGGCTGACACCCCGTTTCGGGCAGATCTGGGGTCTGGTCCAGGACATTTACGACTCCGCGTTTGAACACACGCGGCCAAAAAGCTGGAGCTGGTCCATGATCTCGCACACCTGGCAGCCTCGGCAGCAATTGGGCCTAAGTTGGAAGGCTCAGCTCCCTCTAGGGAAGGAAGCAACCCACGCCCTTTTCCAAAATTGTTCTTATTTCTTGCTGTTTCCTCATGGTCATTTCCATTTGTTAACCTGGAAGGGAAGGAGCTAGGCCTGTCACTCAGGGAACTGATCCTTTAGAGACAAGTTTGCACCAGTTCCCCCTGCCGAAACTCCCATCCATTCACCTTGAGAGATAGAGCCCGCATAGGGCTGCAAGGATTTTAGGATCAGAAACACAGGGCTGGAGTTCAGGCCCTGCCCCTTTCAAGCCATGAGATCCTGGGCAAATCACATAATCTCTTTGGTACTTGTGCTTCCTTGTAAAACTAAGATAATTCCTGCTTTACTCATCACTCACCTCTGTCAAGGCACATGTGAGTTATCTGTTAAGATGTATAAAAGATGAACAAGTATAACCCTTATTGTTTTTTAAAACAAGTTGACAAAGCATAAAAACGGAGACAGCCAGGTCTCTGGGCTGTGGCTGGATTGGTAAAGAGATTCACAGAATCATGCCTGCACACCTGAGGGCACCGAATCTTGAACCCTCTAGCTTGGAGCCAAGAGCAGTGACCTCTGAAGAGGTGACTCCTTGTGTGTGTGTGTGTGTGTGTGTGTGTGTGTGTGCGCGCGCGCGCGGGGAGGGGGAGATGGCCGCACCCAGCCATACCCTGGCCCCCAGGCAGCTACGGGCAATGGTGGCTAACACTCATAACCCAGAGTACTCAAGAACCCCAACTGTTCTGTTTTGTTCTTTGTTGAAATGAGCCCAAACAGGAGTTCGAGGAATCCTGCCCTGACAGCAGGATTCTAAGATTCCCCTGGAATGCATCAGGCAAGTGTGAAACTGCCATTTCCTTAACCACTGCTATTGTAGATCAGTAACAAGATTTCTGGAAACCAGGAGAAAGATCTGTCCCTCCCGTCCTCCCAGGCTGGCCACAGCCAGCCAATATCAGAATCTGGGGTAATTCCCAGTCGGCAGCCATGAGAACACCCATTTTGCAGGCTGGGTAGAAGGATCCTAAAGATAACATGTCATAAATATGCTATGCTTACATGCTTTGGTACAGAGCACCTACTGGTAGAAAGTATTTTTTATTATTATGTAACTGCTTTTATTTCATTTTAAGTGGAGAAAAAAAGAATGCTGGGCTTTTCCAGTGAGCTTGGCTTTGCTGGGGCCAGTTTCACAGTTACTGAACCATGGTTATCACTGCATCGTGCCAGCAACTCCCTGACTTCTCACCCAGTCAGGTCGCCTTTCTCAGAACAAAAAGAAATGTTAGATTGGCCACTTTCTCTCATGTGTGGGCTACACAGATGCCCAACCAGGTAATTAATTCAGGATCTAAAAAAAAAAACAACAACACACATTTTGAGCTGAATAGTGCAAAACTACCCAGGGAATTTCCTGTTCTCTTTAGGACAAAACTTTGGACTCTAAGCTTCCTTCCTTCCTTGCCTTTTCCTACGGGCCCTTTCTCTATACTTCCAGTACGGCAGTTTTTAGTGTTAGGTGGTTTCTTTTAAAGAGAAACAAATTTGAATACGAGCCTTTCTGCAGTAGGAAATGATATCAAACCCTCTTGCCTCTAAACTGCCCCTTTAACATATTTCCAAATGACTGTTCATCTGAGAAGTATTTAAAAAAATTTGCAGACCCTAAAAGCTGGACCAACTTTACACACTACTACTAACATGGCTTTTTTGGATAACCAGGATGAAAAACGAATATGGATGAGCCTATGACCAATCCAAACTACGAATTTCAAGATAGCTGTCTGTGGGTAACGCTTATTCTGAAATTATCAGTAGAAAATGGCAAGCCATCCAAAGGCAGGACCAGCAGCAAAACGTATGCAAGAGCGACACCTGCTGGGTATCAGAGGAAGAGGGCTGCGTGATCTTCAACTTGTAAGGTGTCTAGATTCAAACACTGAAGTGGCTAAATGTGTTTTCTGACATCTTAAATGAGAATCTAGTTATTGCCACCAAGAAAATGAGAGTAAACAGTGTAGGAATTGAATAAATCATTTATTCTGGCTTTCCTTTTCTCGGGCTTCCTTCTATCAGCCCAGGGTCATTGCTTTCAGTGGGTGGCAAAATCAGGTTTCCTCGAATTAGTTGAAACACTTTCGGTGGGTAGGAGCTCTTTTAATAATTCGGATGGCATGTGCAGGTCACTGCAGGACTCGCACATGTAAATAGTAAAACAAAACTATTTCTATGCAGTTGATCTATAATTCTCCCAGGATCCAACATTCGGAACCTATTTCTGTCTTAGCTAAAACGGAATAAAATCTGGAATTCTGACCCAGTGGGCTGTTTGCCAACAAATCCAGCTTTTCTATCCAGTGGAAAAAAGGAGAGAAAACTCATGAGTTACAAACCAGTTCTGTACAGTTCACAGAAAATGCCGGCTGGCTATGGCTGGACGTTAGAGGTTGCGGAGGAAGAAAAAGGCGAATTCAGGTCTGCAGGTGGCCTGCACCTGGGAACAGAGTCAATATTCAACGTGGTAGCCTCACTTCCTACAGTAGCTGCCATAAACCGGGCTGCCCTGAATGGAGGAACTGAAGAAAAATTCCTCTGTAGGAAGGGACAGAAGACTAGACTCACCAAGGGAAGAAAATATTTGCATTTATGTTCAACGCGTTCCCTGCAGATGTGGTGGGGGAACAGTCCATCCCCACCCCGCCCCCAAAAGTCTTCTTTCTTCAACAAGCCGTTTCTGTTCTTGCAAGAGTGAACTGATTTGCTTCTGCAGGAGAGTCGGAAGCACCAAGAATGGGGCTGTCTTCCCTTTCCTTTCCTTCCAGAAGGGCCAGCAGCCTGAGGCAAGCCAAAGTCCTCTCTTCCTGAATGCGCAGTCTCGTGAATTCCGCTGTCTTCAAAAATTCAGCAGCTGGGGGCAGCTCTCTGAAGAGCCGGGAGAGGAGGTGGCCCTGCTCTGAGGCCGTCCTGCGAAGGCGACGGAGGCTTTCGGGGCTGAGGGGTCGGCAGCTGCACTCGGAGAGGAGCCGGAAGAGGTGCTCAGAGAGGTATTTCACGAAGATTAGGGTCTCAGCCCAAAAGTTGACCTCTGCTTTTTCAAACAGGTAGTCTTCCACCTAAATCAAATGACAAAGCCCAAAGTCAACATTGCAGGGGATGCGGAAAAGAGTCCTGCCCGTCGTGGAGGAGGTGTGTCCCCTCCCCCTCCCGAGGGAGGGCCACTCTTTGGCCTGTCAGCACCCACAGACACTTGCCACTGGCAGCCTGGAAGGTCACCTTCTATTTTCAGTTGCTGTACTTTTCTACCAGGGAGGAATTTTCTTCCTCAGAGTTAACATGACCTTTGATAAAGATGTGTCTGCGGTTCCAAGCCAAGATTTTTGGGGGGCCTGTTGTTGAAAAGGGAACCTCAACATGGGAGTGGCCCCTAGACCCAAACGTGCATCTAGAAACCAGAGGGTAGGGGTGGGGAGGAAGAGAAATCTCAGTGGCAGAACAAAGAGCAAAGGATTACCAAACATGAGACTCTCCTCTCTGAGTACGAAACTGAATTGCTATAATGCTGGGGGTTTTCAAGGTTATTTTATCACACACACTTTATCTTGTCTTCGAATTTCCCATACACAGGCTGCTTTGTGAACTCTTGGCCTGCTGGGATGTCAAAGAGGGCCAGCTGAGTCAGGTAAATGATACAAATTTCAGTTGACAAGATGCTTCTGCTGCTGGTCTTGGTCCTCAGTTTCCCTGTCTGTTGACTCTAAGCAGCAAATACCCTGGAAGGATCCTGATTCTCTGGGGATGTTTCACCTTCTGAGCCAACCATGGGGAGCCCCTAGCTCTTCCAATGTGGACTAATAAGCATTCTCCATAATTAAACCTTCAACTTCGAAGGGGCCGCTTTCTTTCTTTCTTTTTTTTTTTTTCTATTGAGGTATCATTGACCTACAATATTATACTAGTCTCTGGTATACAACATTTGTATCCATTGTGAAATGATCACCACACTTAGTTACCATCTGTCACCCTACAAAGTGAATATAACCTTATTGCCTATAGACCACATGCTATACATTAATCCCCATGACTTATTCATTTTATAACTGGGATTTTGTACTTCTTGATCCTCTTTCCCCATTTCACAGTATCTTAACCACCCCTCCCCTCCAGAAACCACCAAACTCTTCTTTATGAGCTTGGGTTTGGTTTGGTTTTACTTGTTCTTTAGATTCCATAATTAAGTGAAATCAGGTGGTATTTGTCTTTCTCTGGCTTATTTCTCTTAGTATAATACCCTCGAGCTCCATCTGTATTGTCTCAAATGGTAACATTCCATTCTTTTTCATGGCTGAGTAGTATTCCCATACGTAGAACACACACATAATATACACACAATGCATGCATGTGTGTACACACACACACACGCACACACACACACACATTTTTTTTCATCCACTGAAGGACACATTAAAGTTGCTTCCCTATCTTAGCTACTGGAAATAAAGCTGCAGTGAACATAGTGGTGCATATATCTTTTCAAATTAGTGCTCCCATTTTCTTTGGATAGAGACTCAGCTATGAAGTTGCTAGATCACGTTTTCTATTTTTAATTTTATGAGGAACCTCCATACTGTTTTCCATAGTGGCTATAGAGATTTACATTCCCATCAGCAAGGCATGAGAGTTCTTCCTCTACATCCTCACCAACACTTATTTCCTGTCTTTTTGCTACTAGCCATTCTGACTGGTGTTAGGTGATACCTCATTGTGGCTTTGATTTGGATTTCCCTGATGATTAGTGATGCTGAGCATTTTTTCAGGTACCTGATGGCCACCTGTATGTCTCCTTTGGGAAAGTGTCTATTCAGATCCTCTGCCCATTTTTAAATCAGATTTCTTTGTTGCTATTGAGTTGTATGAGTTCTTTATATTTTTTGGACATTAATCCCTTATTGGATATATAAATCATATGTGAGTATCTTCTCCTACTCAGTAGGTTCTGTTTTCTTTTCTTTCTTTTTTTAATTATTTATTTGAGAGAGAGGGAGAGAGCACACAAGCAGAGGGAAGAGACAGAGGGAGAAGTAGGTTCTCTGCTGAGCCGGGAGCCCATGTGGGACTCAATCCCAGGACTACTGGGATCATGACCCAAACTGAAGGCAGAGGCCCACCAACTGAGCCACCCAGTTGCCCTTCAGTAGGTTCTGTTTTCATTTTGTTGATGGTTTCCTTCAGTGCACAGAAGCTTTTTAGTTTGATTTAGTCCCAGTTGTTTATTTTTGCTTTGTTTCCCTTGCCTTTGGAGTCAGATTCACAAAAACATTGCTAAGATTGATGTCAAGGAGCTTACCACCTGTGTTTTCTTCTAGAAGTTTTATAGTTTCAGGTCTTACATTCAGGTCTTTAATCCATTTTAAGTTAATTTTTGTGTATGGATGTAAGAAAGTGGTCCAGGTTCATTCTTTTGCATGTAGCTGTTCAGTTTTCCGAACACCATTTATTGAAAAGACTATCCATTCCTTATTGTATATTCTTGCCTCCTTTGTCAAAAATTAATTGACCACATATATACGTGGGTTTATTTCTGGGCTCTCTATTCTGTTCCACTGATCTATATGTCTGTTTTTGTGCCAATGCCATACTCTTTTGATTACTATAGCTTTGTAGTATAGTTTGAAGTCAAGACACATAATACCTCTGAACTTTGTTTGTCTTTCTCAAGACTGTTTTGGCTGTTTGGGGTCTTTGATGGTTCCCTACAAATTTTAGTTCTAGTTCTGTGAAAAATACCACTGGAATTTTGATAGGATTTGCATTGAATCTGTAGATTGCTTTGGGCAGATGGATATTTGAACAATATCAATTCTTCCAATCCAAGAGCAGGGAATATCTTTCCATTTATTTGTGTCTTCTTTAATTTCTTTCATCAGTATCTTATAGTTTAATAAGGTCTTTCACCTCCTTAGTTAAGTGTATTCCTGGGTATTTTTAAAAATTTTTATGCAAATATAGTTGCATATAGTTTTCTTGATTTCTCTTTTTGATAGTGTGTTATTAGTGTATAGAAATGCACCAGATTTTTGTATATTGATTTTGTATCTGGCAACTTTATTGCTGAATTCATTTATTAGTTCTAAAAGTTTTTTTGGTAGAGTCTTTAGGGTTTTCTACATATAGTGTCATGTCATCTGCAAACAGTGACAATTTTACTTCTTCCTTTCCAATTTATATGCCTTTCATTTCTTTTTCTTGCATAATTGCTGTGGCTAGCATTTTCAAGACGTGTTGCATAAAAGTTGTGAGTGGGCATCTCGGCCTTGTTCCTGATCTTCGAGAAAAAGCTTTCAGCTTTTATCCATTGAGTATTTTCAGCTTTTATCCATGGGTTTGTCATATATGGCTTTCATTATATTAAGATATGCACCTTCTGCACCCACTTTGTTGGCGATTTTGTTTTGTTTTTACCATAAAAGCATGTTGAGTTTTGTCAAATGCTTTTCTACATCTATTGTGATGATCATGATTGTCATCTTTCATTTCGTTAATATTGTGTATCACATTGACTGACTTGTAGATGTGGAACCACTCTTGCATCCCTGGAATAAATCCCACTGGATTATGGTATATGATACTTTTAATGTGTTGTTGAACTCAGTTTGTTGATAGTTTGTTGAGGATTTTGCATCTATGTTCATCAGGCATATTGGCCTATAATTTTCTTTCATTCTTTCTTTTTTTTGTGGTGTCTTTACCTGGTTTTGGTATCAGGGTAATGTGGGCCTTATAAATGAATTTGGAAGCAGTCCCTCCTCTTCAATTTTTTGGAAGAGTTTAGAAAGGTAGGTATTAAATCCTTGAATGTTTGGTAGAATTTACCAGTGAAGCCTTCTGGTCTTGGGTTTCTGTTTGTGGAGGTGCTTTCCCCCATCCTCTTTTATTTATTTATTTTTTATTGGGAAGTTTTTAATTGCCTCCCAGTAACTGGACTATTATAATAAAGTATTATTTAGTGAAATGTTTGTTTCAGAAGTACAGAGTGAGAGGGAAGTGCTTCCCTGTCTTCCTATATACACCTCCCACCCTCCTTCCACCTGCCCCAAAACACATCCTTAGCACACTCATCCAATTCACAGGTTTCTCTTCTGATGCTTTGTATTTCTGTGGTATCAGTTGTAACCTCTCCTCTTCATTTCTCACTTTTTCTTGGTGAGTCTAGCTAAAGGTTTGGCTATTTTGTCTATGTTTTCAAAGAATAAGATTTTAGTTTCATTCTTCTATTGTCTTTTTAGTCTCTATTTCATTTATATCCACTCTGATCTTTATGATTTCTTTCCTCCTCCTAATTTTGGGTCTTGTTTATTCTTCTTTTTTTGATCCCTTGAGGTATAAAGTTAGGTTGTTGAGATCTTTCTTATTTCCTGATAATAGGCATTTATTAGTTGAACTTCCCTTACTTAGAACCATGTTTTCTGCACCCCATAGATTTTGGTATGTTGTGTTTCTGTTTTCATTTGTTTTTAGGTGTTTTAATTTCTCCTTTGATCTCTTTTATGACCCAATAGTTGTTCAGGAACATGTTTAATTTCCATGTATTTGTAGTTTTCCAGTTTTCTTCTTGTAATTGATTTCTAGTGTCATACCATTGCGGTCAGAAAAGATGCTTGACATGATTTTTATCTTCTTGTATTTACTGAGACTTGTTTTGTGGCCTCACATGTGATCCATCCTGGAGAATGTTCCATGTGCACTTGAGAAGAATGTGTATTGTCCTGCTTTGGATGGGATGTTCTGTATTTATCTATTAAAGTCCATGTGGTCTAATGTATTGTTTAAGGCCAAGATTTCCTTATTAATTTTGGTTGGATGACCTATCCAATGATGTAAGTGGGATGTTAAAGTCCCCTACTATTATTGCATTACTCATAATTTCTCCCTTTAGGTCTGTTATTATTTGCTCTATATAGTTTGGTGCTCTTATGTTGGGTGTATAATATTTATAAATGGCATATGTTCTTGCTAGATTGACCCTTTTATCATGATGGTGGCTCTTTCTCTTTTATTACAGTCTTTGTTTTAAAGTCTACTTTGTCTGATACAAATATATATCAGATATATACACACACACACACACACACACACACACCAGCTTTCTTTTTGTTTCCATTTGCATGGAATGTAATTCTTTATCCCTTCACTTTAGGGCTGCATGTGTCCTTACTTCTAAAGTCTCTTGCAGATAGTATATAGATGTATTTTTTTTAAAATTCATTTAGCAACTCTGTCTTTTGATTAGAGAATTAGTCCATTTACATTTGTTTTTTTTAATTTTATTTTTTATTAAAGATGTATTTATTTGTTTGACAGAGAGAGAGTGAGAGGGAACACAAGCAGGTGAGTGGGAGAGGGAGAAGCAGGCTTCCGGCTGAGCAGGAAGCCCGATATGGGGCTCAATTCCAGGACCTTGGGATCATGACCTGAGCCGAAGGCAGCTGCTCAACCCACTGAACCACATAGGGGCCCAGTCCATTTACATTTAAAGCAATTATTGATAGGTATCTGCTTATTGTCATTTTGTTAACTATTTGCTGGCTGTTTTGTAGGGCTTCCATGTGCCTTTCTTCTTCTCTTATGGTTTGATGACTTTCTTTAGTGTTTAGATTCCTTTCTCATTTTCTTTGTGTGTTTATGGTAAGTTTTTGCTTTGTTTACTGTGAGGTTCATATACGTTACCCTATGTCTGTAACAGTATTTTAAGTTGATAGGAACTTACATTTGATCATATGCCATAACTCTATATTTTTACTCCCTCTATTTTGTTTCTGGTGTCACATTTACATCTTTTCATACTTTCCTTAATTATTCTAGTTTTAGTTCATTTTACTAAATTTTTTCTTTTAACCTTCAAAGTAGCTTTGTAGGTGATCAATCTACTACCTTTACTATATGTTTACCTTTTCCAGTGGGATTTTACTTTCATATGTTTTCTTGTTATTAATTAGTGCCACTTCTTTTCTTTTTCTTTTGGTGGGCAGCAAAGCAAGGTTTATTGACCAATAGCAAAGTGGTAGTATAAAGCTCCCAGTGAGGGAGGCAACCTGAGGAGGTTGCCACCAGAATTTCTAAGTCTAGGGTTTTTATGGGCTTGTCGTATGCTGTTTTATCCAATTAACCCTCTGCCTTTCATCCAATCAGATTTTTGTCTCCTGTCTTATATGCGAAGGGTGGAGGGCTCCTTCCAGCGTGGTGTAAAATCCTTTTAAGGGTGGGTTCCTCTTAGGGCTGGGGGTAGGGTGGGGCTTGTCCCTGCCTTCCAGCTATCCTTCATCATTCCCCCCCCCAGGAAGATGTAACCTAACTGCTCTTAGGGAAGAGGGGTGACCACCCTTCCATAGTAGCTACCTCCTGTTGGTCAGGGGCGCTGGATGGAACCCAGCAGTCAGGGTTCCTCTCATCCCATCTTCATTAGTGCCATTTATTTTTTATTTTATTTTATTTCTTAAGATTTTATTTATTTATTTGACAGAGAGAGAGAGATTACAAGTAGGCAGAGAGGCGGCGGGGGGGGGGGGGGAAGGAAGCAGGCTCCCCCCTGAGCAGGGAGCCCGATATGTGGCTCGATCCCAGGACTCTGAGATCATGACCTGAGCTGAAGGCAGAGGCTTAACCCACTGAGCCACCCAGGCGCCCCACTGCCATTTCTTTTCAACTTAAAGGAGTCCTTTAACATTTCTAAGCCCAGGTTAGTGGTGACAAAGACCTCTTTTGGTTTTTGCTTATCTGGGAAACTCTTTATCTCTCCTTCCTTTCTGAATGATAACTTTGCCAGGTACAGTATTCTTGGTTGGAAGGTTTTGAGTAAGTCATGCCACTCCCTTCTGGCCTGCACAATCACTGCTGAGAAATCTGCCAACAGCCTTACAGGGTTTTCCCCTCTACGTTACCATTTGTTTTTCTCTTGCTGCTTTTAAGATTCTCTCTTTAACTTCTGACATTTTAACTATATGATTGTCTTGGTGTGAATCTCTCTAGGTTCATCTTTGGAATTCTTTGGGCTTCCCTGCGCCTGGATTTCTGTTTCCTTTTCCAGGCTAGGGAAGTTTTCAGCCATTTTTTCTTCAAATTAGTTTTCTGCCCCTTTCTCTCTTCTCCTTCTGGGAGCCCTATGGTGGGAATGTCATCCCACCTGATGCTGTCCCAATAGCTCTCTTAAGTTAACTTCATTTTTAAAATTTGCTTTCCTTTTTGCTGCTCTGTCTGGATGAACTCCATTGCTTTGTTTTCCAGCTCACTGACCCATTCTTCTGTTTCATCCAGTCTGCTGTTGAGCCCTTCTAGTGTTTCTCAGGTCAGTTATTGTATTCTTTGGCTCTGTGCCTTCTATTTGGTACTTTCTTATATTTTCTCTTTGTTGCAGTTCTGTGTTCATTCTTTCTTCTTCCAAGTTTGGTGAATGTTTTTGTTTTTAAGATTATATTTTATTTGAGAGAGAGAAGGAGGACACAAAGGGAGAACGAGAGGGAGAAGCAGACTCCATGCTGAACAGAGAGCCTGATATGGGACTCGATCCCAGGACCCTGAGAGCATGATCTGAGCCAAAGGCAAAGGCAGATGCTTAACGGATGGAGTCACCCAGGCACTCCAGTGAGTTTCTTTATGGCCATTACTTTGAATTCTTTATGAGGTAGATTCCTTATCTCCCTATCATTAAGGTCTTCTTCTGAGGTTTTGTCTTGTTCTTCCATTTGGAACCTATTTCTGTTTCCTCATTTTGCTTAACTCTGTGTTTGCTTCTGTGTATTAGGCAAAGCAGCCACCTCTCTTGGTCTTGTGGGAGTGGGTGGCCTTCAAGTTTCAAGTGATGAAACTTCTCCTTCAACCTTGCCCTAGCTCTTAGTTGTCTCTTGAACCCTTCTGATTGTCTCAACAGCCTGATTTATTCTTAATATGTCCTCATTGTTGAGGATGTGCCAAGACCTGTCAGTGTTCCAAGGGGAGGAATCTCCTTTAGCACCTGCTTTCAGGCCGATTGGAAGCCAGACCCTTTGGCAGCAGCTTTTAAAATATATATAGTACTGTGCGATGGCAATTGTAATCCTTGCTGGCCTCCAGACGAGATCTAGAGGTGTCCCCTGGGCGACTGTTGCAAAAATTGGGGCTCCTGATGAATGTATTAGCTTTTTGGGGAGAGGTCTCATGGAGCCGTAGCAAGGCCAAGGGGAGCATGCAAGGATGTCACCTCCTGCTTATGTTTCCTAGGAATGCCTCCTGAGCCTCTCGATGTGTGGGAAACCTGAAGCCTGTCCCTCAGGCTGAGGTTCCAGGCTAAGTAAACAGCCTTTTTCCCATGAAGACAGGGGTTGTGTTTCAGTCTGCTGTCTGTGCCGTGCCCTGGGGGTGGCAGACTGCCGAGAACAGTCTTCCTGCGGAGTTCAGGATGCCAGCTCCCTTGGCCACAGGGCCAGGCAACCAAGGGGTGTCCTGGGTGTGAAGCAGCCAGGGCTGCTGGCTTTAGCTAGGTCGTCAGACAGTGCAGGGGGTGGGTCCTGCCATGGGCTCCAACCCAGAAGTCTCTGTCAAAGTCCTCTCCCCTGGTGATCTCAAGACTTACCACTGGCACCCTAAAAGTCAGCACGAGAGCGGCCCCAGCACCCGTAGCAGCATCTAGCCAGCTGCTGTGGTTGTTTGAGACTTTCCTAATTGGTTATTGATCTGTGCGTGAGCACCCACAAGCACACGTTCAGCAGGCTCGTGAAGCCGCAGCAAGCCTGCCGTGCTGCCTCTAGTGGGTTCGGGCCACCGCTCTGGTTCCCCCTCCACTGCCCTAAGACCCTGGGATTACCTGATGTGGGCTCTCCACACGGACCACGGAACCTTCGCCCTCTCCCAACAGCCACCCCAGCAGGACTGGGAGTCCAGGGGCCAGCTGGTCCCACTGCTGGAGCAGGTCACACAGCACAGCCAGGGCCAGCGTCAGTGCCACTGAAGCGTCCACCTGGCAGAAGGCAAATTCTGTGGAAATGAGAGAGAGAGAGAGAGAGAGAGAGAGGCCAGCGGTGAGTATGCTGCTCAGGGCCAGCCCAGGGAGGCTCTGCAGGACTCTAGGAACGTGAAGGGCCTCAGGTCAAATCACGGCCGCCAGCCTGCAGGGGTGCGAATGGGACGGGCTCCTCAGAAGTCATTAATCCATTTCATTCTGCTGGAAGGGGTCAGAGGCCCGAACCTCACCATTTCCATGCCCCCCATTCCTGTGTGGTCAGAAGCAAGACTACCTGCAAGCTGAGGCATTTAGCTCCCGTCAGCCCGTCTAGTGTAACTGGAAGGATCTCAAGAAAGCTTTTCACCTGGTGTCTCCTCTGCGGGCCTGTCACAACGCCTGAATGCCACTGGTCTGCCCTTCCTGCCGAAACCAAATCCCGCTAGCCCCTTGACACATAAACCTCTTAAAATTTTAGAGCAGGCGTCAGCAAACTTTTTCTTAAAAGGTCAGAGAATAAATAATTTAGACTCTGGGGGGTCTTCAGGTCTCTGTCACAACTCCTCAACTGTGCTGAAGGCAGCCACGGACAATATGGAAACTTTATTTATGTTCCAATAAAATTTGAATTTCATGTAGTTTTCACATGTCAGAAAATATTCTTCTTTTATTTTTTTCTCCCAATCGTTTACAGACCTGAAAACCACCTGTAGTTCACAGGCTGTAGGGCAGCAGGTGGCAAGGTGGATTTGGCTCATATCTTGCTGTCCTCTGTTTTCGAATTTGTTTTTCAGACCTCGTCTTCCTCGCTAGCTGGGAGAGGGTGCGGAAAGAATAGAATGGGGTGCAGAAAGAGGAAGCGGGCGCCTTTGGGAAACCATTGCTTACTTCATCATTTGCCTTAGACAGTCCTAAATACGGGTTTGAAGAGAGGCCCTGGGTGTTGACACTTCCGCTAACAACCGGAGGCCTCTCACCCCCAACCTGGAGGAGGTCTGAGACACGGGACTGCAATACTACCACCAAAGGAACCTCTCTGGATTCTTCCATGCACGAGGGCCTGTCTTTTGATGACCCACTTCTGTTGAGGCCTCATCGCTCCCTAATCTCCATCTCCAACTCCAGCACACAGACCTGGCCCGACTGCTGGCCCCCACAGAGACTTGCTCGGCACACGGGGAGACGCCTCAGAGTCTGGACTGAAAGCTTGAGTTCTTAGGGTACTGAACCAGGCCAAGTAGGATGCCCCCCACTCCCAGGGCCTCTTATGTGCCAGGCCCTAACCAAGTACTTTCCGTCCACTCCTTTGACATGCTATGGGTTGGGTATTGCCATCCCTACTTCACAGGTGCGGGAACCCTGGGCTCCGATTAAGCTACTTTTATATAGTCACAGTGTTTTAAGTGGCTAGAAATAATCAGAATAGGCACAATGTTTCATGGTGCCCGCAGAGCACAGATTTGGAGAATTAGCATCAACATTCCAGACATATAGGTCTTCCCAGTGAGATAAGCTGGGCTAGTGACCCCGAAGCAAGGCCAGTACTACCTGGAGCCCACCCAGCAGAGCCTGGACTCATGGAAGCAGCCCCAAGACTGATGTCACCATCCCCAACTCAATCCCCCTGCCCCTTGGTGCCTCTGCTCCCCAGCCTGCTCCCTCCTGCTGCCTGGAACCAGGATTTAACCCAGGCAACAGAGAAAGAAGAGGGGAATGAGAGAGAAGCAGCGAGAAAATGTGCATTTTGACTGTAGGTCTGGGGCATGTGTTGGTCCAGCCCTTACCGATAGTATAATTTCTATTTTTATCTCTACCTGACTCCTCTGTGTAGTTCTCAGATGGTTTAGAATCTGTATGGGGAGATGGTACGATTAATTAGCATCTTTCACACCTCAAAGAATTGAAAATACACATGAAGACCAGCATAGGATTAAACACATAGCAGATGCTCAGAACATTCTAGTGTGTGGCTCCAGAGATCATGAAATCTTTTCCTTTGCCCCCAACTTGATTTAATTTGAACACTAACATAGGGACTGCCACAAAGAAAGCATTCATTAAATGGTTACCTAGGGTTACTGGTGATAATAATGAACACTGGCCCATCTAACCCTTATTGCTCCCACACGAGCAGGGAGGTATCCTTATTTAACCAATGAGGAAACTCTGCTCACGGGGAATGAATCCAAGTTTGCACAGTAAGCGGTGGCGGCGGTGAGTTAAGTCTGCCTCAGCCCAGAGGCTGCCTCCACCCTGCGGGGAGGCCATGGAGAAATAGCTCACGGAGATGAAGAACTCACACTTGGCTTTATCGCTTTTATTCATGATGCCGCCAGGAAGGCCTGCTGCCCTTGCCCCGCCTGACAGGACAGATGTCTCCCATCCTGTACCATTTTGTTATGAATTGTGTTTAGGAAGTGGCAGGAGAGTGATGGGCATGACAGAGGCACAGGGGAGTGCTGGTGTGACTTGGCTAGAAGTAGTTCCACAGAGAATTAGATCCGTCCAAATACTGACTGCCAGATGAAGAAGGAAGGGGAAAGAAAGCTGGATGGGGGAGGGGAGAGTTAGTTGGATTTAAATCTGCTTGAGGGGCCAGATGCACCCCACCAAGTTTCCTCTTTTATTACTTTGCCTTGAACTAGGACGGCTTGGCCGGAACAACCCAGGTTGCTACTGGCCACACGCCCTATGAAGGGAGACAGAGAGTGGGAGAGGAGTTTTTTAGCTCCCCACGCGAGCCAGCCAGGCTCTCACAGGCTCGCCAGTCCATCAGGGAAACAAGAAAGCAAGTGACCAAGCCACCAGCGTGTCTGAAGAACCTGCCACATGTCCAGAATAGCTAAACAATCCGGAAAAACACAACAGAACTGGAAGACTCACACTTCCCAATTTTAAAACTCAACTACAAAGCAACAGTAATCAAGACAGTGCGGTGCTGGCATAAGGACAGAGATCAATGGACTAGAACCGAGATTCCAGAAATAAACCCTCACACTTACATTCCATCGTTTTTTTCTTTTGACAAGAGTGCCAAAACAATTAACGGTAGGGAAAGAACAGTTTTTTCAACCAATGGAGCTAGGACACCTGGGTATCCATCCACAGGGAAAAGAATGAAGTTGGACCTACCTCGCAGCACATACAACAATAGACTCAAGATGGATCATTTAAGAGCTAAAACTATAAAACACATAGAAGAAAATACAGAGGTGAAGCTCTGTGATCTTGGATTAGGCAATGGTTTCTCAAGTAAGACATCAGAAGCCCAAGCAACAAAGGAAAGGTTAGACTTCATCGGAATTGCAAATTTTTGTGCTCCAAAGGATATCATTAATAAAGTGAAGACAACTCATGGAGATGGAGAATATATTGCAAATCCCATATCTGACAAGGGACATGTATTTGGCACTCTTAAAATGAAATAATAAGATAACCCAATGAAAACGTGTGCAAAAGATATGAATACACATTTCTCCAGAGAAGATCCACAAATGACCAATAAGCACAGGAAAAGATGCTCAGCACCATTAACCACGAGGAAAATGCAAACCAAAACCTCAGCGAGATACCACTTCACAACCATTAGGAGAACTATAATACAAAAGGCAGGCAATAAGTTTTGGTGAAAATGTGGAGAAGTTGGAACTTTTAGACACTGCTGGCGGGGATGTAAAATGGTGCAGCCAGTTTGGGAAACAGTCTTGACATTTTGCTCACTCCTAGGCTCATAAATAAAAACCATATGTCTGCACAAAAACTTGTACTTGGGTATGTTCATACTAGCCACTACGCAGAAGCACTCAAACTGTCCATCAGCCAAGGGTTGGATAAATAAAACGTGTATCTGTACAGTGGAATATTATTTGGTCATAAAAAGGAATGAAGTACAGATACATGCTACACCACAGACGAACCTTGGAAATATGCTGAGTGAAAAGAAGCCAGACACAAAAGGCCACGTATTGTATAATTCTACTTACGTGAAGTATCCAGAATAGGCGAATCACAGAGACAAAAAGGGGATTAATGGTTGCCAGAGGTTGGAGAATGGGGAGCTGGAGGAATGACTACTGATAGAAACTGTTTTTTTGTGGGGTTGATGAAAATGTTCTGGAGTTACACAGGGGTGATAGCTGCACAACCTCGTGAATATACTAAAATGTGTATCTCTGTAGGCTTTAATTTGGTGAATTTTGCGGTATGTGGATTATCTTGGGCCAGGGGGCAGGGGGAATGCGGCAGGCTGAAAAATGGCTCCCGGCCCCTGGAACCTGTGAATGTCACCTTCCTTACATGGTAAAAGGGTCTTTGTAGATGTGATTTAGTTAATGGTTCTGAGATGAGAAAATCAGCTTAGATGATCTGGGTGGTCCCTAGATGCCATCACAAATGTCCTGAGGAGAGAGAGCAGAGAGACACCCGAAACACAGAAGAGAAGGTGATGTGAAGCCAGAAGACTGGAGGGATGAGACCTCTGGAGGCTGGAAGAGGCAAGGAATTCCCGAGAGCCAGATTCTTCCCTAGAGCCTCCAGTGGAAGCGTGACCCTGCTGACACCTTAATTTTGGACTTGTGGCCTCATGAGGCCATGAACTGCTGTTGTTTTAGGTCACCGAGTTTATAGTTATTTGTTACATGACGACCGCCCCAAGAACCGAATACAGCGAGAATGAAGCGGGTGTGCTAAAGGCATGGGTTTCTCCTCGCAGTGACAAAAATGGTCCAAAATCGACTGGGGCGATGGTCGCACAAGTCTACGAATATGCTGCACCCGGAGCACTGTACCCGTTCAGGGGGCGACTTGTGTGGCGTGCGTATGGCCTGTGTCAGCAAAACCATGAAGTTGAAAAATCTGCTATGTGTACAAGTCGGTTCCGACTGTGGGCACCGTGTGTGCCTTGAAAGATCTCACCGAACACGTAAGCCTAGACTGACACTGTTAGAGCCCTCAGGCTGGCTTGTAGGGCCCAGGCCTCAGGGGCTGGAGGACTCTGCAGAGGTGCACGGTCGCTCAGTGGGTGGGGAGGGCCCCCGAGAAGGCTTCCTGGAGGAGCCGGGCCTCTGCGCGTCAGGAAGTAGGTGCCTAAGGTCTTCTCTGTGGCCAGCACCGTGCTGAGCACCGTGGGAACACAAGGCTAGGAGCTGACATCTCCTGTCCTTAGGAAGGCGGTGCTCTGGGAGGGGAGGTAAAGCTAAGACTCAGGCAGAAAGGAGACATCTGGTGCTCAATGGAGTGGTGTGGGTCCCGAGAGCTGCAGGAATCAGGGGAGGGAAGAAGTCAGTGTGCACAAATAAATCATCGCCTCCCAATGGCTCCATGGCTAAGGCTAGAGTGAAATACGCCCTAGACCCGTGTGGGAGGGCTTCAGGTGGGTGAGGTGCACTGGTACATAGTCTCGTCTGTGCTAGGCCGACACAAGGGGGATCAGCATTGGGTCATTTGGAAGTGAGCTGGAAACCCAACGAAGCCACATTTAGAGCTAGTGAATCCTTGCCTTCTCCCCTTGCGAACGGATAACTTGGCTGGTAGGGCTTCCAGGCTGATACACTGTGGACATCCTCTTGCTACTGCCTCCCCCCTCCCAAATGGGGCTCTTCTGCCAAGGCAGACACCTGGCTGACGGCAGACCTTACTCGCAGAGACTCCTGAGGCGAGCGTGGGGAGCCCACAGCCCTGCTGCCCATGTTCTTTCCCAGTTCTGTGATGAGGCCCGCCTTGGGGCTGGTGGCTAGAGGCAGGCTTCATACAGGGCTGGATCCACCTCGAGTCCCAGGCTTTGAGGTGGTCTTCAACCAGACTGAAGAAAATGAAAATGCCAACGTTGACTTGTACCAGGTGCCATCCTTGAGCTTGAGACCGTGGATTCAAAGTGTCTGATTCTATAGTTATCATGAGGGAGAGGCCTTCTAGACTAAGGCCATTGGTCAAGTCTCCTTCCCAAGAGGGGCCAAGTCAGCACAGTAAATGCTGAGGAAATGGAGATGGGTTGAGTGTTCCCTGCCCCTAACTCAGGAGCGTCCTGTTCTAGGCATCTGTGGAACTCCCTCAACCCTGCCATCCAACCATCTCTCCATCCACACGCTCGCCCATCAATTCAAGCTTCTATCTGCCCATAGTACTTATTGTCACCTGCTGTGTGTGTGAGGGGGGGCACTATGAGAAACACAAGGAAAACTCCAGTCCCTTCTCTCTGAGAGTATGGTCAGCGGCGAGTTGACACACGAAGGGTCAGGCAATAATCCAAGATGGTGTATGACGGGGACTGCTCATATCATGAGGAGCAGTAATGAACGAACAGAAAAGGAAAAAAAATGTGGGGAGTGGGAGGAGGGAGCTTCATGGAGGGAAAATAGGGCAGGCCGAGGATAAGGGGCCATGCGCAGCTGGGATGAAAGGGAGGAGCAGGGGGCGCAGGCATGCCCCTGGGGAGGGGCGCCTGCCAGGGGAACTGGAGGTGAAGCTGGAGGGCCAGACAGGCTGGAGCAGGCCCAGGGAGGCAAAGGCAGTTCGAGTAAGGGAGTATCACTGTGTCTTCTTTTTTGCTGGGAGAAAATATTTCAAGGTTGCACTAGGCCGCTTCCGGACAACTTCGTTGCTTTCGGTCTTCTCCACAGACTCCTTCACTTCCCCTCAGCAGAGCACGAGCCTGTATTTTATTTGGTCATGCGAGACAAGGGTGGACTGCCGCCTGGCTTAACTGCTGACTCGGCCGCTCGCCTCTTGCCGAGGCTGCCCGGGCCCCTCTGCCCCTGCCTCTCTGGCCCTCTGCCCTGGGGCCCAGGGCGCCCCGCTCCTCAGGGCCAGCACAGCCAGCACTCAGAGTGGGATTTCCTGGCACAGCAACCAGTGACAGGACTTCAGGGCTCTCCCAGAGGTCACTATCCTGAGGAAAGAAAAGGGGTGGCTTCTCCAATTTCGAAGAACCCAGCAGGAAGGCTGGGCGGGGGAACATGGGGATTCGTGATATTAGTCTCTGGTCTTCAGCTAAATGCTAAATATTTAAGAAATTTCTCCCAAGAACCAAATATGCCGGTCAGTGCTCTGAAGGGCAGCTCCGGCCCCAGCTCGGCCGACACTGGGTCAGGTGCAGGGGCGCGGGCAGCAGCGAGCCCCGGGCTGCCCACTCAGTGCTCCAAGCCCGTACCTCCGGGCGACGGCCCGCCCTTCCCTCCCGCTCCCAGCCGGGCAGCGCTGTTAGGTCTAGAGGGGATCTCTGACTTCACCTGGCCCAGGTGGACCCCTCCTCTTCCTACTTCTTCTTTTGTCAGCCCTGGGAGCTAGTGCTTGAAAGACAGTACGCAGGAAGCGGAACCCAACCAAACACACAGCTCAAGGGGTCCAAGGCCCCAGAGGGCCCCTCAGGAACATCTGGACAGGGGTCCAAATGGACTGTTGGGTCTGCACACAAGTCTGGTATGGCTTACATGGTTTTTTTAAAAGTCAGGAGATTTCTTGGGGCGCCTGGGTGGCTCGGTTGTTAAGCGTCTGCCTTCGGCTCAGGTCATGATCCCAAGATGCTGGGATCGAGCCCCACATCGGGCTCCCTGCTCAGCGGGGAGCCTGCTTTTCCCTCTCCCACTCCCCCTGCTTGTGCTCCCTCTCTTGCTGTGTCTCTCCCTGTCAAATAAATAAAATCTCTAAAAAAAAAAAAATAAAAAAATAAAAGTCGGGAGATTTCTCATAAGAATCTACATTTCTGGCATCTTTCGAAAATTCAGAGAATGAGCACCTGGTATCCCAGGGCTGCACTTTAGCCGTTGATAGGCGCCTGGAGCTGAGCAGAGGCCATGCCCTACAGGAGGCTTCCGTGCATCCTGCTGCCTCCCGTCTCAGTCCTGTAGCCGTGTGAGTGGAGGACTCCTACCCCGCGTACTGAGGAAGGTGACGGGCCCCGAGCCAGCCCCTCGGCTTCACAGATTCGAGCACCGAGACCCTCTACCAAAGCTGTCCAATCACCAGTCTACCCCTGGAGCTCTCTGGGCCTTCTTCTTCCCTCCAACTCTTTTTGTTTTTTTTTAAGATTTTTATTTATTTATTTGATAGAGAGAGAGAGTACAAGTAGGCAGAGCGGCAGGCAGGGGCAGAGGGAGAGTAGGCTCCTTGTTGAGCAAGAAGCCTGATGCGGGGCTCGATCCCAGGACTCTGGGATCATGACTTGAGCCAAAGGCAGACACTTAACCGACTGAGACACCCAGGTGCCACCTTCCCTCCAACTCTTATGGCTCCCGGTTGCTCACCATCCCCACCATCTGACAGATCGTCTCATAATGACTTAGCCAGGCCTACTCATCCCTCAGGACCCAACTCAGTCCTGGGGTCCAGATTTTTCCAGCCCACTATGACCTTTCTCTGCTCATACCTGCACAGCACTCAGTGTGCCGACGGATGGTGAGAGACAGCATTTGTGGCTGAGCCTTATGTCTTTGCTTTTCCCAGGATCGCCCATAAAACAGCACTGGGCACCTAGCCGATACCATCCATGTGGTACTTGATTAAAGCCATGTACTAAGCAATCTACTTAGGACTCGTTTCCCCAGTAGGAAACCTCCCAAGATTGCAAGACTCGGGTCACATATGGAGACAGAATTATTGCTCCCATTCTGCATCTGAGGTTACTGAGGGTTAGAGAAGTCACTCGTTCGAGATCACACAGGTGAAGTGGCGGGGCCACACAGAAGCCTGCATTCTTGACCATTGCGCTAAGCTGCCGATACATGTTAGGGGACTACATGGACGGATGGACAGACTGACACTTCGTTTGCGCCTTGGTCTGTTCTTTGTCCTTCTGCGCCCCGCTCAGCGCCCCTGGGGCAGACCCCTGATGGCCGGCACCACCCAGGTTCCCTACCACCTGGCTTCTGGAGGGATTCATCTAACGGGGAGGGAGGGCTGAGAAGCTGGAGGACAGAAAGAGAGAGAAGCTGGGTTCTTCTTTGCTGCAACCTCCCCTGTGAGTCGCCAAGGTTCTGGCCGTGGCTGTGCCGCCCCGTTCAGCTCTCCCTGGGCGCAGGAAACCCCATTCCCTCCGCTCTGAGCTAGTCTCTGGGGCCCCAGCATCACTTGTGGCTTCCCTCAACCTGGTGGTTCTCAACCTCAGAGATGATACTGCCCCACAGGAGACACCTGTCAGCGTCCGGACACAGTTCTGGTTGTCACGAGTCAGGGGAGGCGGGGCTGCCGGAGGCCAGGGGTGCTGCGAGCCGCCCTACGAGGCCCATAATACCCCCCTGAAATGTCAACAGGACTGAGGCTGAGGAGCCCTGCCTTACCCCTGAAACAGTCGGCAACCCTACACAACTGTATGAAGTCCCCATGGTGAAGTCTCTCCAAGTCAACAGTTCGGTGGGTGGATGGATGGAACTCTTCAGTCCCCCCTGCAACAGGGGCCTATGTCTCTATTTGGGGCAGAAGAGGAGAAGCTCATCTCCTCTCAGCTTTTCTCCGCAAGCCAATCCCTAGCTTCCCGCCTCCTCCTCAGTTCTCTGGGCAGAGAGGTGGCAACTGGTGACAAGCAGCCGCCTGAGGTGAACAGCTGACCACAGAGCCCTTTCTGTCTGGAGGTGCAAACATTTGTCCAGGTCTGAAGGGAAAGGATAAGATCACCACTTGAAATTCTAAAAATAGTTGGGAGAAAACCTTTCGAATATTAGTTATTTGCTTTTTCTTAATTCTCTAGCCCTTTTCTTTTTTCTCCCCAAATATGTTTATTTTAATTTTTCAGTGTTACAAGATTGATTGTTCATGCACCACACCCAGGGCTCCATGCAGTACGTGCCCTTTTCGATACCCACCACCAGGCTCGCCCACCCCCCCACCTCCTCCCCTCCAAAACCCTGTTTGTTGCTCAGAGTCCACAATCTCTCCTGGTTCATCACCCCCTCCGATTTCCCCCCATTCATCCTCCCCTTCCTTCTCACGATGCCCTCCATGATTTTCTTCATACTCCACACGTAAGTGAGACCATAAGATAATTGACTCTCTCCTCTAGCCCTTTTCATATGGAACAAATGGCCTGGATTCCCCAAAGTTCCTGTGGACCCAGCTCCCCAAGATGGAGACTCCCTACCCCACCCCCCGCCCAGACGCAGTCAGATGCCCAAGGTGAACGTTTTCCTGATGGCCCATCATGAAACCAGAAAACATCCGGTGGAGCTTTTGTTTTCATTTTAAAGAAAAGATATATTTAAAAAAAAACAACTTTATTTTTAAAGTTAAAAAAGCTATAATTTAAAAAATGTGGGCCCACCTCAAATCACTGGGTAAATAGATGTAGATTTTCCCCTAATTTTAAAAATGGATATAGCCAACATGAATAAAAACAAATAAGCATTTCATGGGAGTTAAAAGTGCGCACTTGGGAGGACCATACTTCACGGAGAAGGGGGCGATAAAATAAATTACAGCTGGTGAATAGCACACTCGGCTCAAAGCTTATAAAAATGCTTGCAACTGTTTGCTTCCAACCACACCAAAGCATGAGGAATGGATTAAAAGCGACGTCACTCTCAGGCAACAATGGCTGTGAAAAACCCCGGGTTCTCCTGGGGCGTTGAACCTGGGGAGAAGAGGAGCGCCACCCGCCCGTTTAAACTTTTCAGGGTCCTCAAGTCGTTCCCGGTTTTGTGTGCCACTCACTGTCCTGTTCCTTGTGGCTACCTCTGAAGCCCAGCGGGAGAGAGTAAGGGACACGTGAGCTTTGTCCACGGCCGCTCCAGGGCAGGCTGACAAAGGCCTGGTGTGTGACGAGGCCACAGGGGAAGGAGGGAGTTGGGTCCAGACCGGAGAGGCTCCGGACGACAGCATCCGGCCCGCCCCTGATGCCCTCGTGCAAGGCGCAAAGTCAGCCTCTCCCCGCAGATGAGCCCCACCCTCTCCAGCAGCTCCTTCCCTGCACTCTGCCCTGTTCCTTGGTGATTTTGCTCTGCCGAGCCTCCCCAAGTGTTCAGTCACCTCCTCCTCTTCGTGGAAGGCCAGCACCTTGTGCCCATTTCTTTCTGCTAGGTCACTCACCCCAAAGCACTCCTCCCGGAAGCGGCAATCGGAGCCCTTTCCCCACACCTCCGTGATCCTGCCCCGTGAGACGGTGAGGCAGTGGGGTACAGTGAGGGTGCCTACAGACCGAGAAGCCCTCCTGGGGGGGTTGGGCAGCCTGGGCAACTTGAAGTCTCCTTCTGCCATCAGCCTCCTCTTCCTCTGCCTGGGCAGAGTTCGAGGGCTCTGCGGACACATTGTACATTCCTCAGTGACCAGCTGGGATCTTACCATTTCTCTTTTCCCTTTCCTTGAAATCATTCCAGTTTTCTTAATTTCACTTCTCTCTCTCTCTCTCTCTCTCTTTTTTAAGATTTTTTGTTTATTTATTTGACAGAGAGAGATCACAAGTAGGCAGAGAGGCAGGCAGAGGGAGAGGGGGAAGCAGACTCCCTGCTGAGCAGAGAGCCCGATGGATGGCAGGGCTTGATCCCAGGATCCTGAAACCGTAACCTGAGCAGAAGGCAGAGGCTTTAACCCACTGAGCCACCCAGGCGCCCCTTCACTTCTTTCTCTTACAGGAAATGTCTTCTCCACCTGAGCTCTGAAGACTGAGTAGCTCCTTCTGAGTTCTTCCTCAGCATCTCCGACCCTTAGCACCACTACCCACCTGCCTTACTCCCCACCTCGTCCCCTGCTCCCGTTCTCAACCCTCTCGGCTTATTTGGGGCTTGAGGTGGGAGAGAGAAAGAAATCAAACGACTAATCCATTTCAGCAAAGCTGTCGTGAGCACGAGGCACTGTGCCAGCCAGGAGCCGGAACTCCCCAGAACAGTTGTCCAGGGCACACGGGGGGACACACGGCACAGAGCACAAGATGGGGGTTTGCCCGGCTCCCCCAACACACGAGTGGACTATGGAAGATAGTGGTATGGATGGTCCTGAAGTGTAAATGAAGACTAGAAATTGGAAGTCAGAGATGCAGGAAAGTAATTTTTGTCTTCTGAGGCGACAAGGAATTCAATTGGCTTAACAGAGTTACAAATAATTTCTTGATGAAAATTAATTGGTGTTGGTATAATCCTGATGAAAACTGTATTATTTAGCTAGAATATCGGACTTTAGTCGTCCGTCAAGAAGGAGTAGGCTGGCCTGTTTCCCCAACCTCCCTGGTCCCTAGACTCACCCCTCCCGCCTCTCACCTGACTGGACTCCAGCAGCGGGCGCCGTGCTCTGCGGCCCCTGGGCGTCTCCGCAGCCCTCCCCCCTGCTACCGGCTGCCCTGTCTCCTCAGGGGCATCTCGTCCTCAGCTGTCCTGAGAATGGCACCCTGCCTCTCCCTCCCCACTGCCGCTCCTGGACCACCCTCACCAGTCTTCCTTTCAGAGCAACGGTAACCTTCTAACCAGCCTCCTTTTTTCCAGTTTTGTCTTCCTCCCCTCCAAGCTGCCCTCCACCCTATAGTCAGGATGATCCTTCTAAAGCCTCCTATTATACAAGCCCTTCAGTGGCTCCTCGAGGCCGAGTGTCCTAATTCCTGAGCCTGAAGGGCTCTTTCTGCCCGACGCCCCTGCCCCATGGCTAGAAGGATAAACCAGTCTATAGCTCCCCTCCATCACTCCGCCACCACCAGGGGAGTGGCCGCAGCAGCCACGGGGGCTGGGGAGTGGGGGGTGGGGTGGGGGGCTGGGCGTGGGGGGTGGTGTTTAGGTTCACGCCCTCCTTTATTCTGGGCAACTGAGTTCCCTTCTCATTAAATTCTTCCCCTGCATTAGTCCAATCTTCTAGTGGCCCCCAGATCCCCTAGCACCTAATCCCGTCCCCAGACTGTCTTTCTTCTGATTACCAGCATCTCTTTGGTGACTTTATTCACTTCTGGAGAGACTTGGGGCTCCTCAGTCTTATTCCTTCAGTTTCTTTCCGGATCTAGCAGAACGAGGTCAACATGTCTTGAGGGCTGGGGCTGGGGTGGCATATACCTGCTATTCCTTGACAGAGTGGACCTAGGAGAATGTTCATCGAGAAGGGACCTCTAGGGGCACCTGGCTGGCTTAGTCAGTACAGCCTATGATTCTTGACCTCGGGGGTCATGAGTTCAAGCCCCACTCTGGGCAGAAAGCTTACTTAAAAAAAAAAGGGCCCTCCAGTTCCTCAAAAAATTAAATGCAGAATTACCATAGAACCTAGCAATTCCACTGCGATGTATAGATCCAGAGGAAGTGAAACCTGGTGCTCAAACAAAAACCTGTACGACCATGTTCACGGCGGCACTATACACAACCACCAAAAGGTGGAAACAACCCAAATGTCCATGGGGTTGGGTTGAACCAAAGATGGTACATCCGTATACCAGAGTATCACTCAGCTCTAAGTGAAGCACTGACACATGTTACTGCATACCACATGGATGAACCTTGCGGACATTACGCCTAGAGAAAAAAGCCAGGCATACAAATATCACAGGATCCCACTGACACAAAACACCCAGAATGGGAAGAGTTGGAGACAAAGAGCAGACTGGTGGTTGCCAGGGGTTGGGAGGGAAATGGGGGGGGCAGACAGTGGGTTCTTAACGGACACGGGTGTTTTTGGGGGGTGAGAGAGCAAGATGAAAATGCTCTGGAACCAGGATGGAGGGGAATGGTTGCACAATACTATGAACGGACCAAATGCCACTGAATTCATCCCTAAGATGGTTAATTTTATGTTAAGTGAATTTCAATAAAAAATAGAAATCCAAAAAAGAAAAGATCTTTGGGGATGGAGCCAGAGAGCGTGCCTAGAACACAAGATGGCAGATAATTCAATTCTGTGCCCCTGTGGATTGAAGCAAAGAGGGTAGATAAGAAAGGGTCTCCTTGGTGAGCAGTGTTTCCTGGCACACGCTTCCCCAAGATTGACCCTGAGCAGGGGTGAGAGGTGCGTGGATAAAGGCACACAAGGGTTAGGTTAAAGGAGGTGTACATAGTACCGGCTCTCCCTCCCCACTGCTAGGGCTGGGCTCATACAGACATGAGAGATTTAGGACCTGGAGGACTAGAAAGCTGACAAGCCTAGGAGGGTGGTCTGAACAGCCACTGAGAAGGGAACCCCTGCTTCCCTGCTCATTTGGTAATAAAGCAACACATATGTCTAAAAGCACCTGCAAGGTAAGACTCCTATGTAAGTGGATGCCATGAAATGGAGTTTTATGCAGAGAGCAGGGATCGGATCACAAAGCCGTAAGGAGAAATCTCTTTACCCAAATTACACAGACCTACTTGTCTGGTTTCCATTTCATTGCCCGAGTCTGTTTTATAGTTGTGCTTTTTCATGAGAGCTTTTAAGGAAGGCCATTCCCTGACATCATGCAAAAAATATGTCCGAATACAATTACAGTACTGAGCGGTACTTTTGGAAGAGAACGCAGCCGCGGAGCTCGCCGGTATCCTGTTCCCTTCCCTTGAAAGCCATTTGTCTGCTCTCTAAAAGCAGGAGCCCTGAATCCCAGCTCTCCCAGTCCTCTGCCCTCAGAGCACCTGGCAGCGCCCACGCGGGCAAGGCACGCAGCACTGCGTGCCCACGGAGCCGGAGAAGCGGGCGCGCGGGTGGGCAGCGGGTGGCCGACTGGGGCGTGCCCAGCACCAGCGCGCAGCCCCGAGCCCAGCGTGTCTGATGCTGCACATCCCACGATCAAGGTGAGGGAACAGAGCCCCCATCTACCAGCTTTTCCAGGAATCTACTCTAAAACCTCCTTCTCACTTCCACCATTCGGCTCAAGCCTTCTTCAGATTTGCCCTCAGGCTTGGGGAATGGATTTTCTTAAATGCTATTATGAAAAACATCTCTTCTTAATCAAAATCTGTTCTACTGTGAGCCAATGCTCCCCTTTTTTCATCCTTGGCTCATTTCTTGATCCTCTGGGCAGAAAGCTCCTCGCTTTCCAGTAGAGGCCGTTCCTTCTTTCCCTTGGTCTCTGACTCAGACGGGCACCTCCTTCCGCCACTTCTCGACACCCCTCTCTCCTCCTCTCTCAACAATCTCGCTTCCCTTGAAGCCCATAGTAGCTACCTCCCTATTTTTGTTAACGTCCGCTAGAGACCTGGCCTTTCTCAGTGACGCAGGGTTTCGCCAGCCCGCTGGTGACCTCCACATCCGTAAACATGTCTCTCCCAGAATTTGGGTTCAGCATTCTTCAGCGCCTCAATTCCACTACTTCCCATCTCCAGTTTCACTCGTCTCACAACAAGCACGATGGCATCTGAGAACCTGGCATTACTCAGAATTGTTTCAACTTCAAGATCTCAGGTTCTTTTTTTTAAAAAGATTATTTATTCATTTGAGAGAGAAAGAGAGCACGTGCAGTGGGGGAGGAGTAGAGGGAGGGGGAGAAGCAGACTCCCCACTGAGCAGGGGGTCCAATGCGGGGCTCGATCCCAGGACCCTGGAATCATGACCTGAGCCGAAGGCAGATGCTCAACCAACTAAGCCACCCAGGCGCGACCTCAAAATCTCAAGTTCTAAGGCTTCTTATCACTTTTTGTTGGTTTGTTTTGTATTTTTTTCAAGATTTATTGAGAGAGAGAGAGAGTGAGTGAGTGAGAGGGGCAGAGGGAGAGAGAAGCTTCAAGTTGACTTAAGGTTGAGCTCATGACCCACGAGACCATGACGTCAGCCGAAACCAAGAGTCGAACATTCAACTGACTCACCCATCCATGAGCCCCTGCTTTGTTTTTTTAAAGTGCATGGAGACCAACGAGGAGCTTGAACTCACGACCTTGAGATCAAGACTTGAGTTGAGATCAAAAGTTAGATGCTTAACGGACTGAGTCACCCAGGCGCCCCCTTTCCCATCACTTTTAAACGAAACGAACATCCTCATCACCAACAATCACTGAGCACTTATTACACACAGGCGCTTTCATAAGTACCTCATATGTACTAATTACAGTGACCCTCTGAAGGTTTTATGAGCCTCATTTTCTAAACAAGGTAAGTGGAGACACAGGGTAGGATGCGGGATTTAACCCACATGGTCTATACACCACATCATACACCATATGGCCTCTCTAATATCCCCTACCTAACTGTTTAACCTTCTACTTCTTCCACTGAGACAACCCCTCACACGAATCCTGGCCACGTCTTTGACCCTGGTTCTTCTCTCAGGCCATCACTTGCCTTTCTTCACATACCCTGGGCTCCCTGGGTCCGAGATGCTCTTCTAGCTCCCAACCCCCATGTCACCTTGACCTGAGACCAGGCTCAACAGTGGTCCATAACCACCTCTCCTCAAACCCAACTCATCACTCTACTCTGGGCCACTGATTCCAGCCAAAGAGAGGTAGTACGCTGATCAGGCTCTCCCTAAATTTAAGCTATTCAATGTCAGTTGGTCTCCCACTGACCCCTGGCAATTCTGATTCATCTCTTGGTGACCCCCAACTGAACCTTAAATGAACTGTTCCAACCCTCTCCCTATCTCTATATCCCACTCCCTAACCACTCATTCGTACAGATAATCTTGTCTTCAACAAAGGATATTCAACCGAAGCTCAAACTTCTGTCCTCCCCAACTTCAAAATTTCTCTAATGATTTTTTTGAAACATGAACTGAATGCCGAACAAGACCTAAGAAATGTCATCTTGGGACAAGAGAGTAATGTCAATATTTATATGAGAGATAGCCTTGGAGAGGGAGGAGAGCCTAAAGACACATGAGAGAAAAAGACATCATGGCTGGATAAAGGTCACTGGGATGGCATCAGGTGCTTTGTGAAGAATGTGTGAAGGTGAAGGAGTTTGTGTGTGTGTGTGTGTGTGTGTGTGTGTGTGTGTTTTCCTGAGTTTGGAGCCAAGAGGAGGGTGGGGGAAGAGAAGATGGATGATATTATAGGGTAGCTTCCTACTTACTTCTGAACTCCTTGAAGTTGGCTTCTGACCATCCTACTGGACCTTCTCTTTCAATTCCGCCTTCTGGTATTTTCTCAGTCCCTATCCTCCTTGCCCTGGCCTTTGGACAGTGTTTGGCATGACTCATCAACCCTGTCCTCTTGACAGTTTTCCCTTCTGTGGCTCTCATGACAATGGACCCTCTTTTCTTCATGAGTCTTCATTACTTCCTTTGCTAGCTCCCCTCCGAAACTATTACAATAGTCTCCTACAATGGTATTTCTCTCTCCCCACCCCCAATCCATCCATTTATCTCCCTCATTCAATGCAGACTTATTGAGCCCTTACGATTTGCCAAGCACATGGCAATTATTAAACTGTAGCTGAATTAATCTTAATGCACAGTTCTCATCACTATTTGTTCAGAAATTTTTACTGGTTCTCTCCTGCAAATGATATCCAGATTCTTTGGCCTGGTCCTTTAGTGTTTATATCAGCTGCTTTTGTGGCCTAGCTTCCATTCATCCCTGGATAGCTGGACCCCAGGTTCCCCCTAGAGCCAGCCCCTCTATATCTTTTAGCCCGTGTGGTTTCACTGGGCCCAGACCTACTCTCAACTCCAGGCATGGGCACCTGCCCCAGGTCTAAGCCAATCAGGGCACCATGTTCTCTGACTCAGAGATTCATTCCAGGATATGCCTGGAACCCAACTGACAGCCATTAAGAAAGCATTTAAAAGTAAAGGGACTGTATTGACACAGGCCTTAAATTGATGACGTGAAGGCTATAGCTGCGGCAGCCATCTTGTGACTCTAACGGCCGTGAGGGCTTATCTGAAAACAGAACCAACCAAAGAACAGAGGGAGAAATGGCAAGAAATCAGGTCCTTGGGACACTGTTTGAACCTCTGAATGATAGCACATCATAATCCAGCCCTAGCCCCAGAATTCTCACTTACAATATGACCCAATATCCCCCCCTGTGCTGAAGGGGGTTGGGTCAGACTCTGTCCTTTGCACGTGAAAGAGACCTACGTGATCCAGGGGTCCTGCACTGCATCCCAGCCCCATCCGACCCCACCCTACTCGTGCACTTGGGGCTTGCACTATACTCATTTATGCTTTTTCTGAGCAGATCTCATACTTGGCCGCCCCTGTCTTTTTGGAACATTCCCCATCTTTCCTCACTGAAATCATACCCACCATTTAAGGTTCACTTCTAATGAAGCTTCCTTCAAGCGGCCACTCTTCTCTAATTTCCCCCAATGACGAATGCTTCCTGAATATACAACCAGATGAACAAAAAATGACACAGAGAAACCGGGTCCAGTGGGGGTCGGGTGCTCCAAACTGAGGTGCCAAGCTGGGTTCCAGTAATCACGCTCATCGCCCGTCAGGGTTTGGGATTTGTTTTCTCCATCTCCCGCCCTGGTCTAAAATCCCTGCTTCTGACCGTCGCTGGCCTATCCTTTGCCCAAACATTTTCCTTGGGAAACTGGCTTTTTAGAATGCTAAGAGCTACTGGAAACAAAACAAAATGAAACAGAAAAATTCCAAACTCCAAAACCAACCAAAGGTTAAAACAAAAGACTTGGCTATAAAATAAGTTTGGAAAATTCTGGGTTAAAAACAAAGGTTTTTTGCTGTTGCTGTTTGTTTGTTTGACATGTGAGCTGGCAGGGACGGGAGCAGGGCATGTAGAGTTTCTCCAACTTACTGGGGAAACGGGTACCCCAGTGTAGAAGGGAACACCACACTCTTCCCTGCGGATATGCTTCGGGGTTTAAGGGCGCGCGGGTTATTTTACATACACATATAAATATCTTATCCTTTGTTCAAGGTGCCTATTTGCTCTGCACAGTGACTATTATGAACACAGAAAACTGTTCATTGTTAAATACGGCATGCTAAGTGGTTTTGCTTTCTGGCAAATCTCCAAACCATAATTATTAAGGGACTCGAGGTGCTGAGGAATTCTCGGGTTACAAGAGGCTTTGATCCTGCTCCTGCCTTCTCTCCCTGACCCGAATTTCCACGGGTGTGGCTGATATGTATTGTTTCTCACTGCTGTGGGGCAGCGAGCTTCGAAGGTGAGGACTGCACAGAACTCCCAGGTGACCGGGGGCTCAGAGTCCACAGCAACCGAGACGAGGCTCTGGCTAAATCTCTGTGCCTTTCGGAGCCCCAAATGGCTGTAACCAAGGGAATGCACAGGGTCTGGCCAAGTATCAGAGTCGGAATGTTGTGGCCTCTCCTATTCAGTTTCCCACACATTCTGGGAAGCCCAGATTCTTCAGCCTCCCTCATTACTGGGTTTCCAGCTGGGATGAAATTGCCTCCGAACTAGACGGCTGACAGGACTTTGCTGAGCAAAAGGCAACAGGCTTCGGGGTGGGTGAGGCTTTGTTATTTTATTCCCATCAAAGCGGAGAGATCTGATCCAAAGTTCTTTGGGCCTCCATTTGGCCAGTGTTGACCTCCAACTTGTGCAGCTGCCTCCTCCACAGACGGAAGAGGACACCCCCACTCAGTCTTGAACCGCTGGGCAAACTTCTCAAAGAGCCAGACTCCTTTCTACTGACATATATGATGAAATGGCAAGGGGGAAGAGATCTATTCCTTTAGCTTCTTTTAAATGTGCCCCTGCCTGAAAGGGGAGAATGGAAAGAACACCCAGATGTTTATGAGTCCATGACAGAAGGAATAAAAAGTCACCTTCCAAATAAATTGCTGAGGTTCTCTAATCGGATGAATGAAAAGGATTCTAAAACCAACAGCGAGTTACTGGCTTTCCGGCATTAAAAAAATATGTCACTTAGCATTTGGATTGGGGATGCAACCTTGCTCCCTTTTTGACATTCATTCTTTTCATATTTTGATACAGCTTTTCTGTGAGACACGTGATCACTCCCATTTTACAGATGACAAAACTGAGGCCAAGTGAGTAGAAGCAGCTAGTTCAGGATAGAGGCTACTCCCTGACTACCAGATTGCTACTCTCTCTCTGTGAATGGCACTGCCATTCACAGGTCTGCTTCCCACATAGGAAGGCACCTTCTGGGTCATGCTGGGGGGACAGCAGGGCTGGGGGAGAGCAGGGCTGGAGAAACAAGGGCAGGGAGAGAATGGGAGAAGTATAGGCATCAGAGGAGCTCAGGGCTGTGACTAGAAAACAGGTTCTGATTCGGGGGAAGCTCAGAGAATTGCCCCCCCCCCCACACCTGTTTTGGGGAGGAAGCGAGAATGAAGTTGGCTTCGAGAGTCTGCCTCATCGGGAGAGGCAGGGAACGGAAGCAGAAGGCCACCGGGGCCCTAGTTATTAGCTGCAAACCATGGTCTTCGCTGTCTATCAGAGGTGGTTTCTTGCTGGGAATGAGTCCCGTGATCAGTCACAAAGAGGACAGAGCCATAATCTGTTCCGGGCAGCTGGACCCAATGCCAAAGGCTAGGCTTTAGGCCAGTTCGAGAGACTTCTGAGTCCTTTCTCCCCTGAATGGGTCAACTTAGCAGGATACCATTGGCCCCCCACTTCAATCTCCCCACTCCCACCTTCTCCGCTGGCATCCAGCTTAGGAAGATGCATGTGAATTCATTCTGGAAAGGGGAAAACTTTTTTTCCACTCAAGGTGAATGAAGGTCAATGATTCACACAGCTAAAAATGAACTTAAGGCCACCTATCACTAAAAGGAAAATGAAACACACACACGCAGTTAAATTCCCTTGCTATTTAAGTTACAGCAAGGAGCATAAAACCTTATTTAGTAACTACAACCAACATTCAAACATGTAAACTTTAATGACATGTTATGGACCAGCGAGAGCAAAATGAGGAAAAAGGAGGAGAAGTGAGGGCAGGGGAAAGCCACAGACTAAAAGAGAGGAAGACAAGAGGCAGGAAGTGAGGTGAAACTCGGAAGCAGGGCAGCTAATGAGAGGAGGGGGAGGCACAAACAGGGGGATGGGGACGTTTAGGAGGTTCTGGGTGTGAGGTAACTTGTGGGTACGGATTACTTAAACTGTTGATGTTTATCCTTAAACTTGCAGATGCCCCCTCTTGGAATGCGGGGGCTGCAGAAGCCCCCTGGAGGATACTGAGTTAAATCTGAACTTTACATAAACAATGGATAACTTTTTAGCATAAGTATGTCCCAAATATTGCATGGGGCATACTTACACAGAAAATAGTATTCGTGGTCCATCTGAAATTCAGATTTATAAATCTGAGTATGTATCTGCTAAATCTGGCAACTCTATACTGGAGGTCATACCATTCTTTGAACTGAAGCCCCACTGGCCAGGCCAGTATTTACAGTGAGGTTGGGGGTGGGGAAATCAAGTTGAAGATCACTTCTGAAAATGAGGAGTGAGGATGCCTGCGTGGCTCAGTGGGTTAAAGCCTCTGTCTTCAGCTCAGGTCATGATCTCCGGGGCCTGGGATCGAGCCCCACATTGGGCTCTCTGCTCGGCGGGGAGCCTGCTTCCCCCCCCCCCACCTCTGTCTACTTGTGATCTCTCTCCTCTCTGTCAAATAAATAAATAAAATCTTTAAAAAAAAATAAAAATGAGTGAAGCAGCATAGAGGTTTTGCTAGTAGGATAGAAATCAGCAACTAGAAGTTATTAATCCTTGAGCTTTTTCCTCCTTGAGTTATTTCTTGCTATTCTTCTCTAGTACAGCTAAGGCTGTGGGCTGCTCTCCCTGCCAAGGGCTACAGAGACTAAACCGCCCGGTGCCAGGTCCCTGCGGCCACCAGAGACTGCAATTCATAACATATGGGCCGCCTAGATGTAAAAAAACTACATATTTATTTAAAATAATAACAATTACTTTTTCAGGTAACGCTATGCCATGGGTACCTAATCACCACCTCATACACATCTACTCCCGTTATTCTTAACCGCCCCATAGTGTGTGCGCGTATCAAGGTTTCTTTGATCTTTTGGGTCGTACACATATCTTTGCCCATGTGCGCATATTTCTGGAAGATAAATTCCTCTGGAATTACCTGAATCAATTGGCAAAAACATTTAAAATCTCAAAAGATACCATTAAGCTCCCTCCAAAAATGCCCCGATCTATGGCCGCACCAGTAAGACGTGGAGACCGACAGGGTGCTGTTGTCGGTCGGCGTTTCTTTATCATCACCAGGATGAGTGGGATCTGTCCTACGTGTACCATTCTCGGCTGTGTGTAATTCCACAAAGTGCTGGGTTTCTATCTCTTGCCTCTATTTCCATTCTCTTCACTTAATTGACTTTGAGAGACTTGCCTGTGTGTTAAAGAGGACACTCCGCTTCTCGAAGACACTGCGAGGACCTCCTCTGAGGACAGGTTCATCTGCTCAAACAGTGACAGGCTCTTCATCTGTTTGGGTCTGAAAGGAGTCTTTAATTCTTGTTCTATCATCAGCAGAACTTACTTAAATTGTGTGTAAATATCCAACTGGCGCTTTTGTTGTTATATTTTTATTTTAGATGTCTAGTTTGCTTGCAGTTTTGTCAGAATGTGACCTAGAAAGATTCCTACCTTATGGAACTGAGATTTTTCTTAGGGGCCCAAGATGTAATCAATTTTTGCACATGTTTTGTACCTATTTGAAATGCTTATTTTCTGTCCGCAGAGTGCATGGTTTATACACATTTAAGCTTTTAAATATGGCATTCAAGTCCTTTATAACCTCATTATGTTTGGTCTGCTTGGCCTCAGAAATCGAGAAAGGTAGGTTCAAGTGCCCTACTACAGTGGTAATGTTAACAATTTTCCCCTAATATTTCTTACAGTGCTTTCAGGAGGTTGGGGGGCAGGTTTGGATGTTATCTGGCCTGCTGTATAAAGGTTCATACCCGTCACATGTTCTCTGTGGATCATACCCTTTAATCACCATCACTGTCCAATCCTCCCCTTCCCATACGGCTTTCTACTTTTTTTTTTTTTTTTTCAATTTTTATTTATTCATTTAACAGAGAGAGAACACAAGCAGGCAGAGAGGCAGGCAGAGGCAGAGAGAGGAGCAGGCTCCCCGCGGAGCAAGGAGTCCGATGCGGGACTCGATCCCAAGACGCTGGGATCATGACCTGAGCCAAAGGCAGTTGCTTAACCAACTGCGCCACCCAGGCGTCCCGGCTTTCTACTTTTTTGTCCGAAATGTTAGTTTGCCTATGGGACTACTACCATCCCTTCCTTTTTGTTGTCATTCCCCTGGCATAGTCTTGTTCATCCCTCTGTTTTCAACCATTCTGCGTCATTTCAGGTGTAACTCTTGTACCAGTGTGGCATGTAGCTAGATGTGCTCCTTCCGTAGTAAGCGAACTCTAGGTGATGTGCCCAGGCCAAAAGAATACATCTCCTGGCATATCTCGCAGCTAAACAGGACTATGTTACTAAGCTCTAGCTAGGGACAGGTACACAGAAGTGCACTGTGGGACTTTGGGAGGGCCCCCTCAAAGGGAGAGGGTTGGAGCTCTTCACCGCTCTCTTTTCTTCCCCTTCTTCTCATCTATAATGAGGATGGGATGGTGAATGCTTCTACCAGTCATCTGGGATTAGGGGGTGTCCCTGAGCATAGAAGCCACATGGCAGGATAGTGAAGCAGAGATTCATAGGAAGCTTGGGCCTGGGGCCTAAAGACTGAGAGCCGCTGATTAGCCTGGACTCCTCCTTAGGGACTACATAAACTTGAGAGCGAGAAACTTCCTCTGTTTTGGCTTTTCTGCTATCTGTAGACACCAGGACTCCCAAAAGATACGTCAGATTTTTGCTCCCTACCCGTTTTGGGAAAAGCTCAATTTGAAAGTTATCATCATTTTTCCTTAAATATTTGAGTTTCAATTCCTATTACAGCACTATTAGTCGTTACATTAAAATGCTTAACAAACACATCTGGGCATTTCTCTCTCTCTCTCTCTCTCTTTTTAAAAGACTCCATTTTCCCTCCTATCCTTACATAATCTCTACACCCAACATGGGGCTCGAACTCACAACCCTGAGATTTAAGAGTCTCATTCTCCTCTGACTGAACCAGCCAGGCACCTCTAGGCATTTATTTCTGAAGAGATTTCCCATAAGGTCTTTCTGCTCTGGGTCGGGTCCTTTGCCAAGTTGGATCTACATCATCTGGGAGTTGGTAAGAGATGTGGAATCTCATGCCCTCTCTAAACCTACTGAATCCAAAGCTCACACCACAAGATCCTCAGATGATCTTGTGTACATACCGAAGTGTGGGACACCAATGGTGTCCCCTCCCCTCTTCTGGGTGATATGTAGTGATCTCCTGGATTCCCACAGAAGGCCAAGTCCTCAGCAGGCATTCTTGGCCCTTGAAGTGGCTGGCCCTCACCTCTCTGGTTTCGCTCTCGTTCTTCCTGCCTCCCACCCCCATTCTCCACTCCTTCCGAGGGCTGCTTCCATAGTTCCTTACGAGTGTCATGGCACTCCCTGGGCACATACTCAGCCCTCTCCTAGTAGCCCACCGGTAGCCACGTCTCTCCCTTGCTAGCACAAGTCCAATTTTGTTTTGGGAGCCATGCTCGTGCTCATAGGTGATGGGTCTAGCTCCTTCTTGTACCTTTGTAGCCAAGATGGCCACCCACCCACACCTGGCCAAGGAGACATACAGAGCTGGGCTTTAGAGGACGTTTTTTCTTCCTGGATGAAAATTACCTTGAAATAAGAGAATTTTATGTTCTTCCTCCTTTTTCCTACCTAGAATGTCGGGGTGATGCCTGAAGGTACAACTGCAATCTTGTAACCATGAGAGCAAGCATGAGGTGAAATGCCAACTTGTTGAGGATGACAAAGTAGAAAGATAAAAAGAACCAGGCCTTTGGGAATCTGTTTCTTTGTCTCCTCTACCTCCTTCCTCTTCTCATCTGCTCCAAATTGACCCTTCCTTCAGCTCTCTTCTAGCCCATATCATATAGAATTAAAGTAAATTTTAGCCCATTAGCTATATTATACTGTATTCCTTATTTTTAATTTATAGTAACAGCTACATGAAGCCTTTCCTTATAAATATCACCCATCTTCCCATTTCCCTGCCCACCAAATCCACCATTCTAGAATGAGAACAGTGGGCTTTTAGTTCTCTGAGACTTGGAAATTCTTAGCTCCGACCAAGGCCAACCTCCTCCCCTTCCCCCCACATCCCCAGGTGGCCAGCCCTGGTTCTTGTAAGCTAATGTCAGAGGGCACTTTGCCTATTGGGACTGGTATTTTTAAATTTCTGTGGTTTCTGGGGAGTGGGTGTCGTAAAATGGAGTGAAAAGATATAGAAGTTTGAAATTTGGTGAACTTTCCCCTGCCCCGTACATGTGAATAATGACTTGCTGATAGAAGCGGCTTTTACAAAGATGAGAAACCATCTAAGATTTATGGACAAGTCTGTTCAAAAAGAACCAGCACTGCTTGTAGCCAAGGTGGGAACATCAGGAGATTCCTAGGTCTGTTCTGGTTGGAGGAAGGGAAGGACAGAGAGGAGCCTGGGGGAAAAGAAGGGAAAAAGATAACAGGAGGGGTTGGGATCGGCCAAGGAAGAATGTGAGGTGGTCAGCGCTCGGGAAGATTGTTTATGCCCATTTTGTAAGTTTCACAGTAGCAAGAACATGACAACCATTTCCGGCAAACGACGGCGGACAAAACAAACAAGGTTGCTTTGCTGGCGTTGTTTTTACGTTTCTACACCGATGGCGAGGGAAGATGGGGGCCAGGACAACTGTAGTATGGAGATGAATGAACCCTTGATAGGAACCTGGGAATTCTGCTTCTAAGCCTTCTGACCTCTTATTGTGTATGTGCTGGAGAAGCCACCAGAAAAATAGTTCTGACAGTTTCTTAGGGTCAAATCTACAAATCTTGGCCAGATTTGTGCTCCTCTTAGGACCGGTCTCTTACAGCAACTGCTGTCCCCTGGCCCTCCCGTCCCTCCCAGAGAGGCCAGGGGTGGAGGTAGGGCCCTCCTGGGAGCAGTCCTCACACTGAGCATCTGGATAGCCTCCTGAGTCTTGTGGGTGCAGAGCCAACATTTTTGAGTGTATACTTTATAACCGCAGTTTCAAAGTATAAAAATAGAGTGTGAAAAATAAAAACAGAACTCAGAAGCGGAGCCTCGGCCACCCCGCTGGTTAGAGAGGTTAGAGAAATAATAAAATGAGAGTAACCCAGCTGAAAACTCGAAGAGGGCTCACTTGCCTTGGCAAGGAGAATTCCAGAGCTGGACTCGTGTGCACTCCCCTAAGCGCTGAAGGCAGCTCGGCTCCCACTTAAAACGTCTGTTATCACTCCTGTCTCCCCTGGGGAGTTATTTATGAAGCAAGGTTTCCTGGCCAGGCTGCCGAGCAAGGCATCTTTCATGGGGACTGGCCCAGGCAGGAGGAGCTGAATGAAAAGCCCACAAAGGCTGTGGGTCGATGTGCCGCTCACTTCTGCTTCTTCAAACACACCCAAGCTGTAACTCAAAACCTGAACACAACCCGAATCCTTCTCCAAACAAAAACCAAATCTTTTATGTCAGGATCCATATATTTTCCTACCTCCAGTCCCCAACCCAGCTTCTCTCCACAGAAGAAATCAATTTGCTCAACAGAGTAAGTCCTGGGAAGTTTTCCTTCTCAAAGCTCTCATTTGGAACAGATTAAAGAGGAGGGGGGCAAGAATATGATTTTTTTTCCCTTTTACTTTTGAAACAAATTAACACACTCAAGACTCTGAGGCAGAACCACTGTGCTCTATGACTGGCTTTTAAAAGAAGAGGCGAATTTCATTTTCTGGTATGATGGGACCGTTTTGCTTGGGGAGCCCCTGCCAACCCATCCTATTTAATTAATGAATCATTATTCTTTTTAAATAGGTTCCATGCCCAGCAGGGCTTGAACTCACAACTCTGAGATCAAGATTTAAGCTGAAATCAAGAGTCTGATGCTCAACCGACTGAGCCACCCAGGCACTCCAACCCCTCCCAATTTAGCCTGACCCTGAAGGCCCAGAGTCGTGTCACTGGGCACTCTGGGGGTCGCCATGAGGCCGGGCAGGGGCCTCCCACCCAAATGTAGCTGCTTACCTCAAACCCCATGCACACACTCATTCCCAAAATCCATGCCGCAAAAGCAATGGGCCAGCCTGACGTGAGCTACTCAAGAATTTAACACACCAGCTTCAGTGTGATGGAGATCCAGCCCCTAAAGAGAGAGAGAGCGAGAGAGAGAGGTCTAGAGGCATTGTGAGAAAGGAGGGCCTGGGGACTGGGCCTTTAGAACAAGCAAACTGTCTGTAGGTGGATGACACATCAGGCTCAAGGCCAATATGAGGTAAAGCACAGAGAGAGAAGGTGCAGGGTGTGTGCGACAAGATGGCCTCGGGGCTCTCTCCTCCATGTGCCCGTTCTTGGGTCTCTTCTAAGTGTGCTCTCCCCCACCTCCCCATTAAAGAGATATCTTTCTAGTAAATTCTGGCTATGGGTAATGCAACTGCAAAGCCTGCTATCTTGTTTTCTAATAAAGTTTTTAGGTTTTGGGGTGTTTTTTTTTTTTTTTTTTGCATTTTGGGTGATGTGTGTGGTCTGAAGAAATGTAATGGGGATAAGCAACTAAATCTGTCAAGTTGGTAAACAAATGGAGATGAAAATTCTTACCAGTTACTGCCTTTTCTTCTAAAATGGTTCTGGGAGCTACTAAAAAAAATATGGACGCCAATAAAGGGAAACCTGTTGACTTTAGGTGGAGTAATACCTGAGAGGGCAGAGGCCCAACAGTTAAGGCCAGAGGCTCTATCAGATTTATCTGTGTCCCCAGCTAGTAGCGAGCGGCCAGAACTTTCCGGGAACTCAGTAATGAGTGCCTGTGTGAAAATAAGAAGGCGGGAAATGGCGAGAAGTGAAGGTCCTTTTTCCCCAAATCCATTCGTCCCTCCTTACACAGAAAATAGACCTTTCAGCTGTACACATGTCCACTTCGCTCACACCTGGGAGGCTCCTTTGCTGAGCCATGTGGCCTGTGACTAAGTCCTGGGTGATGAGACAGTCCCGTCCAGGTGGACGTTCCCTTCCTTCTTCCCCGCTCACTGGACTGAGGCTATAGTAGCGGGAACGGCAACTGCCACCCCGGATCATGAGGGCGACGGTGCCTCCTGAAAACAGCAAAGCAACCAAGAAAGATGGGGGGACGGTCCCTGGTGATTGCAGACCATCACAGCGGCACACCGAGCCTTTTTTCTTTTTTTGAGGCCTACACGAGCCTTTTTTTTTTTTTCCTTTTTTTGAGCTTTTTTTCTTTTTTTGAGAGAGAGAACCTGCGTGTGCCAGTGGGAGTGGGGGGTGCGAAGGGGCAGAGGGAGTAGGAGAGAGAGAATCTTTTTTTTTTTTTTTAAAGAATTTATTCATTTATTTGAGAGAGAGCGAGAGAGAGAACATGAGAGGGGAGAAGCAGACTCCCCATGGAGGTGGGAGCCCGACGCGGGACTCGACCCCAGAACTCCAGGACCACGACCCAAGCCGAAGGCAGTCGCCCAACCAACGGAGCCACCCAGGTGCCCCCGGAGAGAGAGAATCTTAAGCCGGCTCCAAGCCAAGTGTGGAGCCCGACGCGGAGCTCGATCTCATGACCCCGAGATCATGCCTTGAGCTGCAACCAAGAGTCGGATACTTAACTGATGGAGCCACCCGGGTGCCTCATGAGCCTTTCACGTGAGGAGGGCAAAAGAAGCTGCTACCTTGTTTAAGCCACTTTTACCTTGGGGGTCTCTGTTCCAGATGCTAAATCTATACCCTGACTAAAAATGCCAGTGGCTTCATGCTTGAGATCCCAAGAAAATATTTCAAAAAGTCTATCTCAAGATAGGCCCCCAAAGTTAGATCCTTGGTGGTACTCTACTAACTTGAGTATTTCGGCTGGAGGGGGGCTGAGTAGAGAGGGAGATGGGGGTTTGGGGGGAGGCAAGCTGCAGTCAAGGCCAACCTTTGTCTCTGATTCCCACTTGATGCTCTCTGCCTTTGCTCCTACAGACCAGTTTCTCAAGAAACCACTTCTGAAAACCTGGATTACCGAACTACACGAGGTTTCCCACTCGTTTAGATGATGTCAGAGTGACCTGTCAAAGTCTGTCTCCTCACAATTCCATCTCCTCATGACATCGGGGTATGTGTTCACGTCCAAACTGCTTCTGTGTCTTGTCTTCTCTACAGAGAGCCACCCTGAAAGGCATCCAGATTTACAAAACACCGGCCCACACGCGTATCCAAATGTACACACACACGCACTCCACACGTGCAGGTAAAAATACTCCCTGTCACCACCAGAGCCACCTCCCATTCTGTTCTGCCTACAGGAGCTTCTGCCCGGTGGATTCCTGTGGTGGAGGGAGAGCCGCTGGAGCAAGGAAGCCTGGGCGATCAAGCTCAGAGACTTGAGAACAAAACTGGGGGGTTTCATGGGCAAAATGAGGGCTTTCCTCTGACGCTACCCTTCATACATCCTGGGATCACAGTGGGATGCTGAAGAATGAAGGGCTACTACAGTGGCCGGATGTATTTTCTCGGGCAGTTAGGTTGGGACAGCTCAGGTGTGACCCTCATTTGGTTTTTGGGGACCGGAGGAAGAAGAAGGTCATCCTCTGGCCAGTCTGCAGGTGAATGGACTTGGACGGCAAAAGGGGTCACGTGCCCGGGTCGGTGTGGATGAAAGGTGTGGAGGGAGGGCACTCCCTGAGGAGTTGGGGGGGGGCGGCTGGCCAGTTTGGGGATGAATGAAGATGGGGACCTATCTGGTCGCCCTGACAGAGACGTGATGCTAACTCCTGAGACAGGCTTAGGGTCCAAAAGGAAGACTGCTTGCAATAGTCAGAAGAGGAATCCTGCTCCTAGTGGGGCCTGAGGAAAATTTAGGCTCCCGAGGTTGGAAAAGGAAAGCACAGAGATCAGAGCTGAGGCCAGACCAGCGGAATGAGTATCACTAGGCTCTGGGCTCCTCCTGACGAAGCACATCGGTGCCAGAGCGCCTTAGCCCCAGACTGTGGGCTTATCATCACCCTCGGGGGTCAGTCACCTTGGGCCCAGGGAGCTTGGCTTTCAGGAGGCAAAATGATGCAACAGTGGAGGCAAAATGATGCAAAACTGACCCTCATTTCCTCGAGAGGAGCCCATTGTTGTCTCTCTGGGGCTTAGTCACTGAGAGGCCATGGAAACAATCCCGTCACCCCAGCAACCAGGCCCGGCCAGGGTCCTCAGCGGGGGTGGCAACCTGCTCCCAGATTTAAGACAGGAGCGTCACTTAGCATCTGCTTTTGCACGTCGGGGGCCAGCTGCCAGTGACGCATTTGCCATGGACGCAGGTGAACGTCACGGCCAGGCTTCCAGGGACACGGCGATGGGGAAGGCAGTTTGGTGCGTGGTGAGTAGGGCTGTGCTGGGAGAAGAGAGGATCGGCCCCTGACAGCCTCCCTCCTCCAACAGCTGTTTCCCTTCACCCTCCGCCGGCGAGCTGCCAGGGGTCCACCTGGGAGTTGGAATCGCAGTTCCCGCCGTGTTGTGTTTCCTCCCCTGGAGCCCCACTAGGAATACGGAAGAACACCCCGAGGCCCCGAGAGCAAGGCCCAGGAGAGAGCAAGGCAGCGGGCTCAGGGCTCACTGCAGGGTGTGGTTTCACTGCTGGGAGAAGCCTGGTTTCGCAGAACAGCCTGTTCTTCCTACCCCTGTGATGCTGGAGTTCCTCCAGGCCCTCTTTCCAAGGCAGTGTTCCTCTCCTCTGCCCCACCGCACAGCCCCTACCTCACCCCCTGACCCCATCCCAGGAGTCCAGATGATTCTCAAGGGCGCCCGCACATTTCTAGAAGTCAAGGCCGGGGGAGGAGTACAGAGGAGCACTGCTCTGTGCCTCAGTGGACTTGTGTTTTAGACCTTTTTCCCACTCATTATGTGACAATGGGGAAATCATTTACCTTGCCTGGTCTTGGGTTTCCACATCTAAAACCCTCAAGTCCCGTGATCCCCTTCCTTTAGGATCCTTGGGAAGGGGGGACAAGTCAGCCTTGATGGAGGAACCCCTGCCACCTCCCACCATAGCCACCCATCCTCGCCACCCCACCTCCCGCTGCCTTCCCCAGGGCAAGCTCTATCTGAGCTCTTGGGTCCCCAAGCCATTTTCCTGGGTTGATTCTATAGTGTCTTCCTTTCAAACACAACAATGAATTTAGAAGACCTTCAGCATCCCTCTTCGGTTAACTCCTCGGCTCCAAACCTAGAGGGCTGGGTTTTGAGTCCCCTTCCTGTGTCAGAGCAAGGGCTGAATGTGCAAAGCCTTTGCCCCTCTGGACCCTGAGCTCCATTGCTGTTCGATACTTCTCTGCCACGGGACCCGGGGTCCGCTGTTTCAACTGCCCGACCTTCAGCTGATTCGTATTTCAAATGGAGGCAAAAGTAAAGTATCTCAGAGCGGCTGTGAGAATTGGAAGAAGCCAAGGGTGCCTGCTGGGTGATGTTCTCCATCTCCTTACCCCTGCCGCTGGCCGACCACCAGAAGAGGCCCCAGGAGGAAGGGGCCTCCATCCTCTGAGCGGCTGCCACCAACTCTAGGCCTTCCAGATGGATCCATTTGGCGCTGGCCCTGGTCCCCTGACCCGGGCCTGAAGATTAACTGGCCCTCTCCCTGGCTGGTCACATCCCGGCCTAAGCAGGTACGCCATCCATTCCTTATTGAATCTCTGTCTCTGGGAAGACGGAGGACATAACATAGCTGACAGCAACAAGGACCCACCACCTCGAGGCAATTTCATCACAAAGAGAATCCAAAGAGCTCTACGTCCCTTTGCCTTAGGTCGATTCTAAAAACATTGATCTCTTTACTGTGTTTGACTACCGTGAAGGACACATTCCTCCATTCCTTCATCCAACTGATTATCCCAAAGGTGATTTTTTGCTGAGCATCTATTATGTGCCAGGTTCTGGGAATATAGCAGCAAGCAGAAGAGACAAAAATCTTGCCCTCTTGGAACTTCTATTCCGGTAGAGGCAGACGAAGAACAAAGTAGACAGACAGTAAAATAAGACTGTGAAAGGACTACGCAGAGAGTTAAACCAGCAGATGAATGAATGGGTGGCTACTTTAAACTGGGTGGTCGAGGCAGGTTCTCTGCGGAGATGACATTGAAGCAGAGATTGAAACCACAGGAAGGAGGTTACCTGGGCAGGACCAGGGAAAACCATTCCAAGCAGCGGAAGTGGCTAGTGCAAAGTGCCTGAGGCTGGCATGAGCCTGGAGAGTTAAAGAACCCTGAGGGAAGCTGGGGTGGCTGGAGCAGAGAAGGAGAGGGAGTGAGCACAGCAGATGGGGCTGGAGAGAGGCTGGGGTGAGGTCGGGTACAGCTTTCTATGTTACTTTAGGAGCTGGCTTTTGTTCTGAGAAAGAAGGGAAGCCAAGGGAGAGCTCTCAGCGGGATGGCAACGTCATCTGACCTACTCCCTAAGAAGAGCCCATTACTGGCCTCATGGACAAGGGGATGGCAGGTAGGTAAGACCAGAGACCAGAAGACCTAGAGGGAGGTTTTTGCAGAAGTCTGGGAGAGAGCTGAAGGTGGCTTGCACCAGCGCATGAAACAAGCCTGGAGGACAGGCAATCTGTAACCATTTCTTAAACGAATATGCGTGATATTACCACTTTTGGCCTCATACTTAAACAGTAAGAGAAAAAGCCGTGGACCATCCAGGCAGGCATGAAAGGGGGATTGAGAAAAACAATTCAGAATTTAAAAAGAGCCAAAAAGCAATGATAGAGGCAGGGCAGGCCTGGAGAGAAGCAGGGGTTCATTCTCGCGTAGTGGTCCTCTGATTTAGGTCAGTCTGCTCCAGAAAAATGTACTTGGTGCATACACATCAGGTGACACTCAGGGAGCGGAAAGTCCTCTTGTCCGCGTCTGGGGCCGGGCTCTGGCACCACAGCACAGAAGACACAGTTTGGAGATGGTGCCCATGAGCAGGTTAGGGAAGAAGCTGGGGGGAGGCAGAGGGAGGAGGAAGGCCATGCTCTGAGGGCTCGTCTTCCAGGACCACCTGGGAATTGCCAAGAGCACAGGGCCTGCCCCCAAGGTGTGGGGCTGGGTGGGCAGGCGGCCTTGGCTCTTGGCTCTCGCAGTCCTGGAAGTTCCGTGGGTGGAGCTACCCGTGACTCAGCCCAAGCCCCACGGCTCCAGGGCTTTGCTGACCGGCTGTCCCCACAGGGCCGCTGTGTAATGTCAAAGTGACCCAGCCTCCCTCCCGGCTTGCTCCAGGCTTGGAGCGTCTGAGATGTGTCGGTGCTGTCGTGCCTTCTCCCGGGCTCTGCGTGGGAGGCAGCTGTGCATGGGCGCGCGTGTGCGAGCGGGTGCTGGGGGAGGAACATGGTTTGGGGGAAACGGAGCAGACGTTAGGTCTTGTCTTCTCCATTGTGCCCTAGGCCAGATGACTTGCAATTCTGTTCACCAAGCTACCTGCCTACAGCCCCATCCTCTAAAACCTGAATCTCAACTTTTCTACCTTCTGCTCCTGTCCCGCTCTTTCACCTCCCTGGTAAGCTTTGCTGTGAGTCTGGTGTCTTCGGGGGTCCCCGTGCTGAGCACAGAGACTCCCGCCGTGTCTCCTGGGTAACGCAGGGCCATGGTCCCTGCAGCCCCGGGCTGGCTCCCTGGCCCCGCAGCCTGAGACCCTGACCTGAGCGGTAAGGGAGGGCTGCCAATGCTTCGCCTGTGAGACCCAGACGGTGGGTCACTCAGGACCGCTGCTCCGGTTGCCCTTGGAGCCGATTCTTGCACGGAGGGCCGGGCTGCCTGTTCTGGGGCACTTTCTTAGTTCCAAGGACACTGGAATCTCCTTAGGAATGCGGGGCTGACCAGTTACCGTCAGGCAGCCTACCGTGGCCAACACAGACTGAGCACCCACAGTATACCGAATGGGAGAGTGTCTGGCCCGTGGGCTAGTTGGGAAGACAAAGCTACATGAAGAGAGTAGACCATGAAGGGCGAGGTGGGGAGAGGCAAATACGGCAGTGCTTCAGAGAAGGGGAGAACCTGGGAAGCTGGGGTGGCGGCCGTGGGACTGAACGTGTCACCACTGATTTCTCTCCGGCAGGAGGAACAGAAGTTTTACGTGATTTTCTGTGGGTAAGAGGCCTGCTGGGAGAGAGGGGTGGGAACTACTTGGAGCCAGTCGTCCAAGGAAAAGAACCACCATTTGTGCTCAGGCAGGTGGGCTTGTTTTTCCGTGTGTGTGTGTGTGTGTGTGTGTGTGTGTGTGTGTGTGTGCGCGCGCACGGGTGCCTATCTCTCTTAAAAGTCCTTTATACTTCTTATATGAGAAGTTGCTACCAAGAAGTCATCCTTCTTGAACCTAAACACTGACAATGGGTAAGGGGTCTGAGGCCCTTCGAATTTCTCCCCCGCTCCCCTGTTTACCCAGAACTCCATCTGCCTAACTCAAGAATCACACAAATTTAGGGAGTTAAATGTACATACTGTCCAGGTCGGTCCCTTGCCCAGTGGAAGCCCCTGTGCGAGTGGAACCCAACACAAAATCCCGATGTGAACGGGACAGACGTGAGTGGGCTGCTCGGGGGAGAGTCAGGAGCCCGGGGAAGCAGGGGCCGCCAAGCTGACGGCCTCAAGTGCCCCCTGCTCTGGCAAGGACAGTAAGGTCAGAGTAGGGAAAGGAGAAGGTGGGGCCTCACCTGCAGCCCTGCCCGTACCCTTTCTTGTCCTAGCTGCAAATGTCAGTCCTCCCCCCTCTTCGGGCTGCTCGGAGAGTCGCTGACGGGCTGCGGGGTTCACCTTCCTGGCGACCGGGTGGGATGAAGCACACACACGTACCAGGTCAGAAGGCAAAAACGGTGAGCAACAAACCCACCCTCACGAGGGCTATCGAAGCACGGGGTTACTGTCTCCGGGCAGCCCAGAATCATTACCCAACGGACACCACAAATCTACCCCTGAAGGCAGCCAAGCACAAAGGGACATGCTAGGGACGCGGTCTGAACGACTGGTTTGACGCTTGCCCCTTCCGTGGGTTCTAGTACCCGGGCCACGGCTCCAGGGTAACCGGGCAGCGTGCCGCGGGCAGTGCGTTCTGTTCCCACAGCAGATAAAGGCCCCCTTTCGCCCTCTCAGCTTCCGTCACCCATTCCCCGAGGCCTAAGGAAGCCTCTGTCCCAGACCACAGTCCCCTGTGGCCTCTAAGCACCCCTCCTGACTCCTGGTAGTTCCACTTCCTAGAAGGTGAGGCTCAACTGCTACTTTGATGCCAGACGCGTTTCTCCAGTTACCTCACAGGTCTGAGACCTTGAAGCCCTCTCTGCTTTCCCTTCTCTCCCACCTCCCGCCAGCACCAGTACGAGCAGTCTGCCTGCCATGCTCTCCCCTCCTGTCCCCACTGCCAGCGGCTCACGACCCGCTGCCGGCTGGTCTCACGGGCCGAGGCCTCCCTCCCTCCCCCCAGCCCGGGCCATCTTCCACACGGCTGCTGGGAAGAGCTCCTCAGACATGCCGCGGGCAACACTGCTCCCCCGTTTAAAGACCTCTCCAGCCTCCCATCACCTACAGAAGGAGGGCCTTAATTTGGGGTTCAGAATCACCCAAAAAGTGCGTGCCCCTGCCTTTTCAGCTTTATCTCCCACCCCATCCCCCTGGCTTCAGCCTGTGTTCTGGCCCCTCGGACCCCCAGGCAGCTCCCAAGTTCTCCCCGACTCCAAGTTCCGGCTCGAGCTGCTGCGTCTGCGTTGAAATGCTCCCGTCTGTGTCCCATTTACTCCGCCTTTTGGGCCAGCCCCACTCTCAGGGACCTCCCTAGACCACACAATCAAGATGCACCTTGCACGTCCCCGCACCCCAGCACGCTATCTGATAATGTACACGCAAAGCTCTCTGTCCACATCTAGCCCTCATTCATAGGATGGGGTCTCGGAGGCAGGGAGTCCTTGTGTTTTATTTTTTGTTAGGAGGAAAAGTGAGAATTAATTCTTTTTTACAATATTTAGCCTTCTCGAAGAAGATATTAAATATTACCATGATTTAATAGTAATATTTTACCGTGGCATTCATTATAGGCCATTGATGTGGGGACAAAATTAAGGACTTGTATTTCCGAGCTATCCAAGACGCCATAGTGATCAGTAACTTTGAACACCACGGAGCAAGCCATTAGTAATATAGTCCACTAAATGCCTGCACGCTGAAGGAACGAGAAAAGTTACCATCAGCCACTTGATAGCCTCAAGAAATGTCAAAACAAGACAGTATTGTTCTCATGAATCAGCTGGCTGAACTTCTGAATAAAGCGAAAAATTGGGGGTGTTCCTCCGCCTTCGGCTACTTTTTAGTCCCAGACGGAAAGATGTATATTTTTGGCTTGAGCAAATCAAGCTGTATCATGGACTTCTGCCTAAGTACTGCTACCAGGCCAAATAAGGGACATGTGAGGACGTACTGAGGGAGTGTCCCTACACACCGACATCACGTTGCTGAGATCTTTGAGGAATATAGCTTGGGTTTGATTTTTGGGGATGTGAAAATTCACTCAAAATGAGTTAAAAAAAGAGGGGGGGTGGGCAGGATGTTTTCCTATAACTTAGGGGAGAGGAGGGGACACTCCTCACAGAGGGGACACTCTGTGACTGCTCACAGAGCAGGGGCTGGATTGTTGGGAAACCAGTAAGATGGTTTAGCAATATATCCTGTGTTGGTGTTTTCAAGTTGTGGAATTGGATTTAAAAAAATTTTTTTTTTATTCTGAAAGAATTTCAAATATAGAGAAAAGATGCAAGTATACTAACCCCATATCTGTGTTTACTATTTACACGCACATGATTCTTTTTCCTGGACCATCTGAGAGTATGTAGCCGGGGGCGTGCCCCTTTGACCCCTTAATATTTCAGTTGTGTATTTCCTAAGAACAAAATATTCTCTCACAAAACCACAGTACAGTTATCAAATTCAGGAAATTTAACATTGATTTTAATCTACAGACAATATTTCAATATTGTCAGTCATTCTAGAAATTTCCTGTATGGCTTTTCATCTCTCTGGCACAGGATCTGGTCCAGGGTAACAAACTACATTTCACTTTTAGAGAATCCTTGTCTTTTTCACACCTTAGATCCTCTTTTCATAGGCCAAGGTGGGGACTACAAAAATAGGTTGCCTTTTACATTCATTTCCCTTAGAGGCTTTTACACATGATTTTTACATGTGAAAGGCACTCAATATGTAACTCCTGGTTTGTATTTCTTGAGAAAAATTCAATCTAGAAGGAAGAAGACCATGGCAGTTACATTTTTACTACAGGTGAATTTGGAGAAATTCTGAAAGACATAAAAGTAGTCAGGTAACAACTATCAAGATTAGGAAGGAGTAGTCCACTGATGAATTCCAGCATGCCATCACCTTTCCCATTTTTGGTGGAGAGGGTCCTAGAGAAATCTTGTGAGTACTATATTCCACCAAATATTTACTGAGCACTTGCTGGGCGCTCTGTGTGTCCTTCTAAGGGAAACACGCAACTGGAAAAAGGAATGAATCACTCCTGGCGGAATTACAGATCCCGGAACTCTGACAGGCCGGGAAGGGGGTGGGGAGAGGGCTTCTTGCACATCACTCCCAGAATCAAGCTGCATGTCTTCCCATGAGAGGCAGAGCAGGTCCTGACCAAACCTGCCTTGGAGCAGCGTCACCAAGAGATTATTAAAAAACCAGCTTCTCGCACCTATGCCATGACAACAGAGGACTCTAGAATCGGGAAGTTCATATTCCAAGAAAGCCTCCAAGACCCCCCAGGTACTGGGACGCGGAGCCCCGAGTCGGTTACGAGCCCTGTATGGCTACTCCCCCTCCCATTTTGCCGTCTAGTCTGCTCAGCCTGTGACCTCCTGCCTCCAAACGGTGCTCTGGCTTCTCCTCGGGATGGCCGACCCCGAGGTCCTTCCCGACAACCCGAGGGCAGGGAGGCCACGCGCACCACAGCACACTCCTCCCCGCTGGCTACCTGCCCAGAGCTGTGACCCTGCTTCTCCTCCCAGTTCACCTGACTCACACTCATCTGTTTCTGTCACATGTGAAAACTAACAGAAGTACAAAACGATGGATCTATGATTCCCGGGTTATGTAAGCACACAGATAATCACGACCGAGCCTTATTTAAAAAGGATGACAATGTAACCAGCGAACGGCACTGTTTATTAGATTTCTGTCTTTGAAGAGGATTTTTCTCCGCGACGCCCTAGGCGTCGGGCCGGCAAACTATGGCTAGCAGATCAAATCTGGGCAGCTGCCTGATTCCGTCCACAAAGTTTTATCGGAGCGCAGTCACGCCCACGTTCACCTGGTGTTCAGGGCTGCCTTCCCACTAGAACAGCAGAAACCGAATGGCCAACAACGGCTAAAATGTTCACTCTCTGGCTACGTACAGCTATGCCCGCCCCCGTCCGGGAACAGTAAGGCACTGCCAAACGGCAAGAGCACGTACCTGTTGCTTGGCAGGTGCTTGCTTGTGACATGGCAGCCGCCACCGTCCCTGTGGCTGCGTCTCTGACGGCTGGCTCCTCACTCTGCAGGAGGGTGAGGACACATCTCCAGAGAGCAAGTGTATCCTGCAGTCCTGAGAAGACCAAAAGGAATTCAAATTACCTACTGTTCAATTTACAGGCAGGTACAGATACTGCCTTAAATCCTGGGGGCGGGGGCCGGGAATGGCGGGGTGCGCCTGGTGGGCTCAGTTGGTCCAGTGTCTCATGAGGCTCAGGTCAGGATCTCGGGGTCCTGGGATCGAGTCCCGGGTCAGACTCCCTGCTCAGCGGGGAGCCTGCTTCTCTCTCTCTCCATCTGTCCCTCCCCCGTGCTCATGCTCTGTCTCAAATAAATAAATAAAATTCTTTAAAAATCAATCAATCAACCTGTGATGAGAGCAGTCTTTAATGAGCAATAGCCAGGACTTTCTACCTGGGTATTTCGAGAGAGGAAGGCTTGGCAGTCAGATTAACACTGGAAGAGAGAGTGCCCTAAGGGGGCAGGTTTGGAAATGTCTGTCTTTTGCAGGGGGTGAGGGCGGGGAAGCTTCTGGAGGCAAGCAGCTCCAGGCAAGGTCCCCCAGAAGGTGCGGCCCGGCTGACTAAGCCGTCCACAATGGGCCCAGCTGTCCACAATGACTCACGATTCTCAGGAATGAAACTTTATGCATCAAGAATGCTTTGGGGGAAACGAGCCCAGTGTTGACTTGAGCGACTGCTTGAGCTTATAAATTCTGAGAGCAAAGTTTCAATTAAGATTATACTTGGTGTGTGCTGAAAAGGGCAGGGGACCACACAGGATAGCCCGTGCCCCGTCCCCGTGGGGCTTGCTCTCTGACCACCATCGGCCCTGGGCAGGAGCTTTGTGTGGTCCCTGTGCCAGGCCCTGCTGTGGACGATGGGACAGGAGAAGACAGTACATACCCCTGAGCAACAGCAAGGGATACCAAGTCGAGGACACGAGGCAAACAGGAGTCAGGGGCGGAAACGGCTGGCTGTGCCTCACAGCAGGGAAAGGGCACAGCGGACCGGTGTGCCGGAGGAAGACTTCGGGAGGGAGGCGACAAGTTACAGGGCCTCACAGGAAGCATGTGTGCTGTCCAGCGGGTGGGCCCAGGCTTGGGCAGGGGCACAATGGGAGGCCCACAGAAGACCACCACTCATCGCCCCTAGCCTTTTAATGGGGGACCTGCCCTGTCCTAAGAGCTCTCCTTGGACTGCCCTCTCCCTCGTCTGCCCGCAGAGAAGCTGGTACCAGAGACACGGATGCCTCAGTCATACCAAGAACAGCAACGTTCAAGCTGGGGTTTCATTCTCTCTTTTCTGTTATAAATTTGGCTTTACATTTTACGCAGTCTTTCAGAAACTGTCCGTTCTAATTATTCCCTAGGGTTGAATATTTTCCTTTTTTAATATTTTCTTCTTTAACTTGGTCATTTATACCACCCCGCTCCCCGAGATCCTCAATCTTCCCTCTTTAGTCCATTTCGATTTCTTTTTCCTTAAATGACTTTGCTCTCTCCTTGACTTGTCCCCGCGCACTTCTGTGTCCGTCGTCTCTCAGTTCTGTACCTACTCTTCACGCTCTTACAGCCATCAGCCACCACCGACCTCCTTCCTTATTGTCTAGAATGCCGCAGCCGGCTCCAGAAACTAATTAGGAACCAATGGCTTTTAGCCGGTACTCCATTTCATTCAGAATTCCAGGTTATTCCACACACATTTTGCCTGCTATGAGCCAGTGTTATAGTAGTCAGAGTCACCCAGAAGATGCTGCAAATGATATTCTCACTGGAGAAGCTTCCCCAAAGCTTTTGGTGAAGTTTTGCTCTTATTCCTCTGGGTTGATGATTAAATCACCACCACTGAAAGTCCCTTCCAGTCTTCCTTTGGGTGTAAGAAAAATGCCTGGAAGTCACTTAGAGGAAAGAATTAAAAGGATTATCAAAGACAACTTTGTTTCCCAGAGGGATCCAGGCACACGAGACATTTCATTGGTCTGAACTGTGCTAATGCTTCAAATTTGAAGCTCACCACCTAAAAAAACAATTCTCTCCTTTATTCTGTAAATCCTTCCCCCACAACTCCACCGGCAGCTCTGTGGATGCGGGGACCGTGGCTTATTCTTATTCCTTGAGTCTTCCTTTCACGTTAACCTCCACACCAAGTCTTGTTGATTTACTCCCTAAACAGCTTTTGAGCCTGTTCCTTTCTTCTTCCTCGACACCCTGGCTTCAGCCTGTCCCACCACATTCTCACCAAGAGCAACGCATCAGGCTTCCTGGAAGAGGTGACAGTTAGGCTGAGTCTTGACAGACAAATAGAAGTCATTCAAACAGCAGTGTGTTTCGAGAACGGTCCCCTACCGAGGACGCACAGAGCTTTGTGCTGGGGAGTGGCGGCCGATGAGCAGGGAGGGCTGGGCAGGGCACAAAGCCATGTGAAAGGGTGTTTAGATTTTATCCTGAAGGCAACAGGAACCCACTCAAAGGCTTTATTTAAGCAGTGGAGTGAAATGATCACTTCTGTATTTTCAGAATGACCGCACAGGCTTTTGGAAGAATGGCTTTGGGGGTACGATGGAAAGAAAGGAGGCCATTTAAGAGGCTGTTGGTGAAAAAGGAGGAATTGGGAGAGTTGGAGGAAGACATCTGAGAGATGCAAAGGTATGGGGCACACGGTCGGTTTTCATCTTCCCTCCTTTTTTCTCCTGGAGTAATCTATTCATGCTTTTAGCTCAGTGGGCAGAAGGGACCCCGGACCCCTCCCTGGGCCTGGTGCACTTACCGAGAATGGGACGGGGGTTGGTGAGCACGAACGGTGTGGTGCTAGTGAGGGCTTCAGCCGCGGCCAGCCTGCACTCTGTGGGAAGGTGTTCTCCACAGGAGGCGGCGACCAGCTGAACCCACCGCTTCAGCCTGGGGGCCACCGAGTCCTCGGTCTGAAAGCACAAAGCGTATGGCAGGTCCGTGATGCAGTTAGGGGCTGACATGGAATTAGGTCTGAGCCACATAAACCACACTGGACGTGCAAATTAGTCTTACTTAGCGGAGGGGAAGAAAAGTTTTTCAGTTGCTTTTCCAACCCAGCAAGGGAGAAGTAAACAAGCCCAGGAAAGAAAATGTGACTTGTCTTTCAGTTGTACTGAGTCACTAGAACTAGCGAGAAAGTTCCCGGAGTCTCTCTGATGCAAATCGGAATATCAGAACATTGGTGTGTTTGACAGCTTCAGTAAAGACAAGCCTTTTGAGCAAAGGCTATGGCCGCAAGTAATACTGTTGTCTCCCAGAGCCAGATGCTCCTTCTATCTTTAGTAACAGAACTTCAAATTTTGGGCTGGGCATAGAGACTGTATTTCCTAGACCCCCTTGTACTTGGAAGTAATATGTGATTAAGTCCTGACTAATGGTGTATTATTTTTAGGTCATGCCTTAGGAAACACGTGTGACCTTTACTTCCCGGGTCTCTTTCCTGCCAGCTGAATAAGGACAAGATGGTGGAAGCTAGAGCAACCATTTGGGACCATAAGATGGAAGCCAGGTTGAAAACAACAGACCAAGGTGCAAAGATCTGGGGACCCAATACTGTGAAGCCACCATTATCTCCTATGACTGCTGTGATCTAGTTTAAGCTGCTGTATTGATGAGCTTCCGCTAAAACATTTAAAGCAGCATCCTAACATTATTGTTTAAACAAAGCTCTATTTTTTTTATACTAACAGCTTTTTTCTGAGATACAATTCACATACCACACAATTCACCCATTTATAGTACATAGTCTAGTTTATGTTCACAGGTTTATATGACCATTACCACAGTCAATTTTAGAACATTTTCATCACCAAAAAGAGAACTCCCGTCCCCTTTAGTTATCATCCCTCATGCTGTCAGCTCCCCACCCCCAGCCCTAAACCACTCATCTACTTTCTGCCTCTATGAATTTACCCATTCTGGACATTCCATATAAACTGAGCCATACAATGTGTGATCTTTTATGACTGGCTTCTTTCATTTAGCATGTTTTTTAGGGTTCGTGCACGCTATAGATATAGCAGCACTTCATTACTCTTCGTGGCTAATATTTTATTGAATGGACATACCACATTTTGTTTACCCATTCATCAGTTGATGGACCTCTGGATTGTTTCTGTCTTTTAAACCCTGGTTTTCTATGTATTCTAGAAAGGGGACTATTGTTCCAAATGTAATTCACTTCCTCTATCAAAGAAGTCTCTTTAACTGTTCTAAATAACCACTGATGGGCCTCTGTGGAACTGAACTGATGAGCATCTTAGACCCTGAGGAAGAGGCCGACTCCCAATGTACAAAGAAACCCAGGCCTTCCTGGGAACTTCTTTTATGCATGTCTCTATGGTTTTGTTACTTTTTCTCTCCCTAGAAAATTCCCAATTTTTACCAAATACTGCTTCATTCAAGTACCAAGCAGTGCCTTTAAGATACACATGAATACTGGTTAAAAATGCCTGTAGATGAGAACGACGTCTTTCAGCAGATGGGATAGGCTGCCCTGTGACTGCTTTTTTGGAATTGTTTTTCTCCTTCTAGGCTGTATTTTTACCAAATCCTCGCCCCTCCTACAAACCTCTCCCTTTCAAACCCCTAACGCACACCACAGACTTTTTTCTGGCTCTTTGTCTCTCCTAGTGACCAGCCAGTTTTGGGCCCCTGGCCTGCCTTTGAATGACCCACGGCAACCGTGGATCTGCTGAGCTCTCACCCTCTGTCCCCTCTGCCCAGCCGCTCTCTGAACACAACGACCTCCTCTGTGAAGGCTTCCCCTTAGCAGCCCCGCACTCCCTTCCTCCTCTGGATTCCTCCAGCCTCCTCCCTAGCAGGGCATTTAACGTCACAATCTAACACCCTTCCTCACTCATGACACCGTCCCTCCATCTTTGTTCCTCTACCGATCTCTTGCACCTCTGAAGGTGCTGCTTCACCGCAAAGAACCGGAACCCGCCACGTCACACTGCCTCCATCACAGCCTGGTCACGTGTATCCAGGAGCTTCCGGTAATTTTACTGTAGTGCCGACTGCCTTCCACTTCTAGTAATTCTCTGATGGGGGCAGCTTTCTCATATACCCCCAAGTACGTATGTATTTGTTTTAAGACATCCTCCCAGGAAGCTGTTTTGGTTACTTCGGTTCCACCTGTCCCCTAAAGGACATGTGACACAGGGGGGCACATCCGGGCCTCCATACAAAGCCAGCTGGGCCATGTTCTGGGGGAACATTGAAGCCTTCGGATGTATTTCATACTTAGTTGGCTAGGATGAAATCCTAGTGACTTGCTCACTCGCTTTTTAAAAAAAGAGACCTAGACCCAGACTCTAGGCCACAGGCACAGTCACCCTTACCTCCTCACACGTCTGCAGGTGGTGGGCGATCACTCTGGAGGCAAGTCGCAGAGCTACGCTTTGAATTTCAGACCTAGAAAAAGTGAGCCAAAAACACACGGAAAATAAAACCAAATGTACTTGGCATACAGATGGATTTTTGTTGACAGTCTGAAATCCATGCCACTGTGAATGGTGGAAATGCTCATCTCAAGGCCATATAGATGCCTCCAGAAGTAATTACCTTTTGGTTATTAATGTGAAAACTCTGACATCATTCTAGGCTAGAGCTTAGAACATGCTCCCAGGCTGAGATTTAGAAGGAAACACAGGACCTAAGCCCTTAGGCAAGGTCCAAGCCTGAGTCCATTATGTAACTGACTTCCGGGAACGACCACACTTAGTGCCGAGGCTGCAGAGAGAGCAAAGAGGGCAAACCTTTCATTGGAAGCAATATCCATCGTCCAGATCAGGAACTCCTTTGGGTTGAGGTGGATATAGTGCTCGGTCTGAGGAAGCCACTCGCTGGGGTCCATGCAGTGGAGAATTCTCAGTATCTGTGTGTGTCAGATCCATGGGAAAAAATACTCAGGAAAAAGTCTCCAGAAGCCAAATAATCATCACTTGTACCGATAAGGGGGTCTAGAAAAGGCTTCACTGACTTCTTATTTCCCTCTTAATATTTTTGGGAGACCACGACCGGGTGGAGCAGTGACACACCCAAGGGACCTTAGTGACCTGGGGTCAGAGTTTAGATGTCCTGATTCCTCAGCCAGTGTCCTTTCCTTTCGATGATGCTTTCTAGGTGGCCATCTGTCCCCAAACATCCATGTCGACAAAGACTACTCTCTGCCATGTTCTACAGCCAATTCTCAGTGCTGCGTTTCTTAGAGTGCTGAGTGGCTTACTCTCAATCTTTATCTTGGCTTATTGCCATCATCATTACCGTTGTCCTCACTTTTTTGAGTGCCCTTCCATGCTCGAAGCTATGACAAGCACTGTCCGAAGAGAGTCCTTGCCCACTGGATGCGGCATCTCCTTCTATTGCTCCCGGGGAAGCCCAACCCAATCCTGCCTATGTGATCTTGTTACAATCAGCTTGCCAAAGAGTGTGGGGAGCGAAAGACGACGGTCCATACACCAGAGACTTTACCTTGCAGAAGCATTCTGGGTGCTTTTCCTTCATAGCCAACATCAAGAATGTCCCTCCCATATTCCACAGCAAGGGTGGCAGTCCCTTCTCTCCTAATCCAGAGGCTGCTGTCGAGAACCTTTCTAGCAGGGCATCCAACGTCAGCAGGCGCACTTCCGGGAAAGACGACTCCAACAGCTGAGAGAAGGAGATGGGAATGGCCCCTGCCGGCTCTCCAGTCTGGGCCGCCACTGCCCACGCTGTGGCGATGGCTAGTTTAGTGAGGCTCTGGAGGTACTGGGGCAGGCCCGGCGCCGTGAAGGAATAGGGGAATCCCGTTATCAGCTCAGATCGCGAGATGATCCTCTTGACGTCCTCCCAGAAGCCAAGATGCTCCGCAGCTAAAAAAGCAAACAAGTGAAGGGAAAGAGGTAACCTCTTCGAAGTTCCACAAAAGGAGAGGGGAGCGTGCAAGGCACTGGGTACATGGATGGGGACTACCAGATGTCCTTCCTGAATTAGATTTCACAGCAATGATGTGGTAAGTGACTAGCCCACTTAGGTTCAGAAGTCTGAAGGCATGAACCAGAAGTCTGAACCTAAGTGGGCTAGTCACTTATTACATTTGCCCAGAAGCAATTTCTGTACGGTAATTCATAATGTTTCCCTCGGAGGGACAAAAGGCATTGCTATCAGACAATAGGCTCCTGGCACCCCTCCCAACACTTCATACGTATGCACTCAGGGACCTCCTGAATCACTAAGCCTCTGAGTTGAGCAGGATAAAAGGACATCTAGTCCACACTCCCTTTAGGGGCTCAGATCCCTCGACAGCACCCTTCCTTGAAGGCTCCCATTCCACCCTTACAGTGACTCGGAGCTCACAAGACAGACCGCCCATTCCATTGTTAGGAGATCTAAGTGGCACCAAGTCCTTTTGAGACTTTCCACTCACTGGCCTAATTCTGCATTTGGAGGTTCTCAGTGAGCCCCTTGGGCGTGATACCCCCATCCTCTCCGGATGAAACACCCCTACTTCCTCCAATGGTGGGGCCTGTCTTCTCTCGATATTCTAGCTACCCCCCTTTGGACGTCCGGCGCCATGGAGTGGAACATGACTCTCCCGCGTGGTATGACCACAGGATGATGACTTTCCCTGTTGTAACACGAGGTGACTGGAGTTGCATCACACTGTTGACTCACGGAGCTTAAAGTCAACTGAAACCACAGCCTTTCTTTCTTTACACGGTCTACTGAGCGTGGTGAGTCATCTTTCTCCCACCTTGTACTCAGTCCTTAGATTGGGACTTGTTTTCTTTGTTTGTTTGTTTTAAACCCAAGTAGAAGCGCTGTTAAATTTTATCTCCCTGTTGGGTTTTATGGTCTCCCTTTTAGATTGCCAAAATCTTTTTGTATTCTCACTTTGGATCAAAAAAACACTTATTGCCTCCTTACTATGTGCTGGGTGCTAAAGAAAAGGCGAACGCTGCCCTTAAGGAGTTTCTAGTCAAGCCTGGGAGCGAGAAATGACCAGGTAATTCCAATACAGTGGGGTAGATGATAATCTGAGTCTTCAAGGGGAAAGGAGGGGAAAATGTGTTGGGGCCACCGAAGGCAGAGCAAAGGTCCAAAGGCATGAATGAGAACGGACTATGTGGGGAGAGACAGGGAGTCTGATAAGACCACAGCATGGAGCCTGGGGCGGGGAACAGCAGGAGATGAGGCTAGAGAAGTACTGTGGCCAGGACATTCAGAACCTCCTAGGTCATGCGAAGGAGCCTGGACGTTCTTCTGGAGGCAAGGGAATGCTACTGGGGGGTTACTTCAAGCAACAAGGTCAGGCAGTAGTCTAGGAGAGAAGTGAGGAGGGAAGGAAGGGATGGGGAGAAGAAGATGGATTTGAGAAGCCAGGGAAGGAGTAAAATGGGCAGTACTGGGGGACTAACCAGGGAAGGAGTCTTGGGTACCTCCCAGAACCCAGAGGCTCCACACGACCGGCATACTCATCGTCCAACAGAAGTAGTGTAAACCTCGATGTGACAAGCATGTCATAAATGCCCGCCATCAAATACTTACTGAAACTGTGGACTGGGGCAGTGTGGAGGGCAGAGGGCATCGATGATTGTTAGAAGCAGCTCCCCACCCTGTCCCCTGCCTATGCCAAACTCTCACCAATTTATTACCAGTCACAAATCTTCCTAACTTAACCATTCTGTGCACGGAATTTCACCTACAAGAACATCGTGGTAGACTTCATCGGAGGCCTTGCTGAAAGTTAGGTATCTCATAACTCGGTGAACACTACTGACTTCTAGAAAACCATCATAAACATAATAGACATGTAAAAGATTATGGTAATAAAAAAACCATACTTGAAATTACAAAATCTCATAGGCTTGCAATAGTTCAGGAATCAAAAACAGAATATTCACGTTACACATCAGATTGTTACAAAAAGAAGTTTGCCCCAAGAGGCAAGGTGGGGGCTCAAGCTCCAATGTGACTGGGCCCCCTGAAGGACACCATCCACCATTTGCCAACTGTGGTTGCAGACGCACTTCTGCTCTTAACTCAGAATCTGCAAAAGTCCAAGTTCAAGTAGGAGGGCAGCCATCTTTACAAAGCAGCAAGGAAGCCCCAGGTAGCTGGGATCCTCAACCTCTGGGCTACCCTCTCTATTTTCAATTGCCTAAAAACCTGTCCCAGTAGAATTCAGTAATGACACCAGCACACCACGTGGTCTCCCTGTACCACTTCCCTCCCCTTCCCATCCATTGCTGCCTCAGGACAAAACTGCCTTAATAGGAATTTCATTTGTTTGGCAAGGAGTCAGAAACATGGCTCAGAGATTTGCTCTTTAGAACGTAATTAAAAACAGGAAGAACTGTCTAGGCCATTGTGGATGATTTTCAGAGGAACCTGTTATCCGAACAAGAGATATTCCAGGTAGAGTGCATTGTTCATTGGACCCAAGCCCAGGCACCCAGACCCATCTTCTTTCTCTAGGGTCGTGAGGAAGGATGACATCATCAAGAACCCAGGGACTAAAGGCACCAGCCCAAGGAAAGGGAGATGGGGGACACAGGCTTAGGAAGGGCTCCTTTGGGACTTCTTAGCCTACACTGCCTGTGGAATTCAGTACAATGTCATAAGCATTTACTGAGCATATATTAGGTACTCTGGGATAGGGAGATTCCAAGTTGAGAAAGAAAAATTACTTGCTATCAAAAAGGGCACAACAGGGCACCTGGGTGGCTCAGTGGGTTAAAGCCTCTGCCTTCGGCTCAGGTCATGATCTCAGGGTCCTGGGATCAAGCCCCGCATCGGGCTCTCTGCTCAGTGGGGAGCCTGCTTCCCACCCCGCCCCTCCCCCCCGCTTGCCTCTCTGCCTACTTGTGATTTCTCTCTCTGTCAAATAAATAAAATCTTTTAAAAAAAAAAGCTTTACAACAAAGATAAAGACAGCTACCAAAAAAAAAAAAAAAAAGACAGCTACAAAAAGTGCAAATTGCTTAGTGCCCTAAAACTGTTAGTGAGAAAAACTAGGTTTATGTGTCACGCACTATAGAATGTTATATATTCATTATTCAGTGCTAAGAGTGATTACTTCTAGAATTGACACTTGAGTACTCTTCTAAGCACCTCAGCAAGTGTTAACTCATTTGAAGAAGTAGGTGCTAGTAGTATTTCCATTTTACAGACAAGGAAGCAGAGAGGTTATTTGCCCAAGGTTGCAGGGGACGGGAGGTAAAGAGAATACATGAGCCATAAAAAGGACCAAAATAAATGTGATGGGCACTTATTTTCTATGGGAAAAGACAAAATAAAAGCTTTCAGGGGGGAAACAATTTAAGATGGGTCCTCCAGGCTGCCTAGTGGTGCCTGAGTAGGGGAAGAAACAGCAAATGCTCCAGGGGAAGTTGAGAGACAAAGAGTGGGGCGCCTGGGTGGCTCAGTCGGTTCAGCATCTGCCTTCAGCTCAGGTCATGATCCCGGAGGCCTGGGATCGAGCCCCGCTTCTCCCTCTCTCCCTCTGCCCCCGCCCCAGCTTGTGCTCTTGCTCTCTCTGTAATAAATAAATGAAATCTTAAAAAAGAGAGAGAGAGAGAGAGACAAAAAGTGACCAGTGGGAAAGGCTTCCTGAATTAATGTGTCAGCAGAGGAGCAGTGAGGTCAGAGCTGTTAGAGCTACAAGCTAAGAAATAATCAAATAACCCACATTTAGACACTTCCCCTAACTGCTGCTTAGAAACAACAACAACAATAGCAACTTTGTTGTGCACTAAGACCCAAAGAGATGACCTAAAGCATAAACTGGAGTGAGCCTCGGGATCTTGGGATCCCCTGGAGGTCTTGCTAACCCACAGACCACTGCCCAGGCCTCACCCTCCAAGTGTCTGATTCGGCAGGTCTGGGGGTTTGCATTTCTACGGGGCTTCCAGGTGCTGCCGCTGCTGGGCCAAGGATGCGCGGTCACCAGAGCTTCTTAAAACCACACATACCTGAATCCCACGCTTGCATACTCGGAGTCAGTTGGCTTGAGGTGGGCACAGACATCTGTGGTCTTAAGAAGCCAACAGCTAATTCTGCTCTGTACCCCAGCTGAGAACCATGCTCCGAAACGGCGAGCTTCAAAGGGGCCTGTAGGGTTTCTGGGCGGGGAGGTAGGGATTCACAGTCCCAAGTTGAAGACAGCTGATTCCAGCCCAGTAGTTCGTTATAGTGAAGAACTAGAAAATCCCCCCACACCCCTTTTCTCTTACAAATAAAAACGTCAGAGGAGGGAAAAACACCATGGACTGAAAAGAATGAATAAGCACTAGAATAAAGGTCCCTGGCAGGCAGGCGTGCCGGCCTCGGCCTCAATGCTGGCTCGCTAGGCACAGGCTCTGTTCTCGGTCTAGGACCTGGCAGTGAAACTGACCAGGCTCCGCTCCGTGTGCGGGACCACAGAGCACCTCTGCCCCCCAGCCTACAGCGAGGGGCTCTCAAGCTGGAACAGGAGGCTGCAGTCAGAGGTAACCAATACTTCCACATGAGTAGCTGCAGTGACTAGAGCTTTAAAAAACAACTATGGCAGGGGACACTGGACCCCAAGTCTGGGGCGAGCCTGATTTTAAAGAACCGGATGACCCTACTGGGATTCTCCTGGGCTTGAGAGCTACTGCTTTACCAGCTCTGCACCCCACAGCTGGTAGACAGAGTTCACCAAATGGTTTTCACAACCAGGACTTCTTGGCCAAGCGCCGTTCTGTGTCCTGCCCGACCAAACGCATTTCAAAGTCCGCATCAACATGGGGTGTTTTGTTTCCATTTCCCTCAGTAACTGTTTTCCACAGCCCGCAAAAAACTGAAATCAGTTCTTCAATGGGATTCCCCAGTCTGAGGTTTAGAACCTCTTTTCTCTGGAAGATAACATTTCTATTTGCAATTTCAATTTCGATTGCTATGGGTTTCTTTTTTCCGATCTTTCTTGGAAAGAAAGCCAAGTGTTCCAAGGAAAGAATCAAGTCCCTCCATGAATGGTTCCATCTTATTTTTCAGGAATTAGACGCTTTTTGCAAACTTATTGATTGGAGTTTCTTCCAGTCATCCTTATTTGTAAAGTCTTTGGACTTTCTCATCAGTGCGGTCATTTTAGTCACCCAAGTATGTGTGACTGATTTTAAACATTAAATTTGATTTTGTTTTTGAAATTTTTGTTTCTTTAGAGCAAGCGTGTTTCCAGCCTTCAAAGGAATGGCTTAATGGCCGGATTCACTCAGAAGGACAATAACTCCTGCTGCATTAAGTCCTCATTCAATGGAGAAATAGTTCCCAAGTTTGGAATCCAAGAACCCAGAAAATGTCAAAAGCATTGTGACACCTTGCGACACGTTGCCAAGTACTTATCCTGTCAAGGAAGGACGTTAAAAACCCACCATCTATCATCATTTTCATGAAAGAAAGGCTATCTTAACACCAAAAAGGGCAGTAAATCCATAGTGTCATCCTAAAAGGGTAATTCTTTTTTTTAATTAATTAATTTATTTTTATTTGAGAGAGAGAGAGTGAGAGAGCACATGAGAGGAGAGAAGATCAGAGGGAGAAGCAGACTCCCCGCGGAGCTGGGAGCCCGATGTGGGACTTGATCCCGGGACTCCAGGATCATGACCTGAGCCGAAGGCAGTCACTTAACCAACTGAGCCACTCGGGCGCCCCTAAAGGGGTAATTCTTTAAAGACATCTGGCTTTAAGGAAAGTCTGCCATAGTCTCATTTGGTTACAGTTTGATTGTGAAAGCGTCACCAGGGACCGGCATAAGGGAACTGCAGTTTTGGGGAAGCTGGTAACAGTTTCCCGAGTGGGCTCTGTCTGGACAGCATGACTACCCTGAACAGAGGTCTCCCACAGAGGAACTGCAGGGGACTCCGCGGGTCCCTCGGGGCAGCGAGCAGAGTGTCTATGTGAAGGAGCACAGTGGCCCATTCACACAGTTCCCTCCGGTAATCTCGGATGTGTTATTTTAGCAGTTCTTGGTTCTCTGGCAAGTTGCAGCTTTCAGTGTTATGTCTGCAACCTGAACAGTGATTGCTAAATTAACCGATTTTCAAAGCTGCCACTCCCTCACCAACCAAGGTAGGGTGCAAGCAACCCGGCTGCTGAAAGAGGATTTAAAAGCCGCACATGTTTGGAGTAGGCACAGCGTCATATGTCACAAATCCTGTTTTATTATTTAGGGAAGTCTGTCTTCTCCCCAGAGGAGGGGCACAGCCCCAAAGGGCAGGCCTGTGGGTCATTCATCTTGGATTTTCTGAACTACTCATATAGATTGGTTAAAATTTTGTTTTAATCAACATAATCTTAAAAGATGCATGTTAATCTGTACAGCTTTAATAAGGACATTCTGGAGGAAAAAGTGAGATGGGATCATTGCCACATAATTACGGATACAGTGGAGTTTCATCATAAGAGCATTTAATTTAGGTGCATTTAACTCGAAGTACTCAGCAGAGAGAGAGAGAGAGAGAGCAGAAAATAACAATTAAAAGAGGGCAGTTTCACCTGGCACCCTCGTCACTATGAATATTCCAGAAGGGCAGTTGTGCTGCTACCTAGGACTAGAGGGGCTCAGATTTGAGTGCGCTCTCTTGCAGAAGTCCAGATTGAGTAGATCTGGGGTAGGGCCCCCCGAGTAGCATTTCTAACAGACTCCCAGGTGACGCTGATGCCTCTATACAGGAACCATATTTTAAGAACCACCTGAGCCCAAATGAGCTCCTCTGTGCTCCTTGCGGTGTAAAAACACCTTGCTGTGTTGTGACTCTCGGGTTTAGCAGGGTTTAGCGGTCTGTGTCTCTGTGCACCACGGCCCCTAATCATAAAGTCAACCCCTTCATCTAGTATTCAGCTGAAAGCTCCTGGCCTTTGCTGTTAAGTCATGAATCCAGAGAGCCTGATTTTGTGCTGACCCGGGCAAGACGGAGTAAGTGTGCGGGCCCAAAGACAGCATTTCCTTGGCTCCGCAGAGATGGCTATGGGGGAAGCCAAAGCCCCAGTCATCACCACGAAGTTGTTCTACCTCTAAGTAGCAGGGGACACCCAGGAAGTGGGGAAGGGTCCTTCCCAGGACTGAAAAGGCTGGCCAAACAGAAAAGGATAGTTTCCCTGCTATGGACTAAGTCACTTACTGGGATGCTGTGTAAATGGCAATGATATTCATCATGCTCACTTGCCCCTGAGAGTCAGCCTAAGCTTCTCTATCCTGCCTGACCTTGCACATGCTCCCTCTGCCTCAACCGAATGGATGAACGAGCAAATGGCTGCATTTCTCTTTCACATATTCAAAAGGCTCTGAATTGTCTGACACCAGTAGGTCAAGAAAAGTTTGCAGATGTAACAGTTCTGAAGTTTCCTGGATCCCCTCCCTTTCTCCCAGAATCTCTACCCTCCTTAAAAGAGTAGGGGGTGAGAAAATATAAAGCAGGTTTCACTTTTAATGCAGAGCTAGGTGGCCAGTTTTTTCTGTTTCAAAGAAGTGTAGCTCCGGTCAGAGAGATCTGTAATCAGATCCCACAAAAGTTCTTACCTCAAACAGTTGATAAACTGGTTCTAAAAATAATCATGGATGATAATTTGTTCGCTCTGTGAATGTTAATATCCTGTTACGCAATTTGTCAGTAAAAAAAAAAATATATTTGGGAAGAAAAGGAAACCATAGGAACTTCAACAACAACAACAACAACAACAAATCAACTGATTTAATAAATTTTGGCTTCTCCTTATCGAAGGGAAATTCCATTCTTCTATTTAATCCTCTGTCCCTCCCAATACACTGTAATCCTGACTCCAGGGGCCCCTCCAACAACAAACATGTAGGGTGATCTGGTGGAAAGATCTGGAGGCCAACTGCCTTGAGAAGCACGCTGAACTGGTGCTGGCTGCTTCTTTCTTGCCTCCTTCTGTTTCCAGGGCTCTGCACCCCTTCATGCCCTGCTAACACAGGTGTGGCCCCAACACACATCCCTTGGAAAATATTCCCTCCTTCCCTTGCTCCCAGCGTATTCTCAAAGGCATGTGTTTTTCAAGCACAGAATTCTTTATCTGCTGCTGAGGAAGGAGGATGAGCTTCTGAGAGGATCATCTGAAAACTTTCTTGTCACCCCAAGAAATTATAGTCCCTGGGCTTGGGAGCCTGCTCTGGGTGGGAGCTCTGAAAGGATTTGGGACCGTTAAAAATGAGCTCATCAGGCACCGGGTGGGGCCAACTTTTACTTCTGGACTCCACCCACCATCCCATCCCTGCCTCTGCCCAACACTGGGGGGACATCAGGAAATACTTGTGGATAAACACACGACAACCCAAAGACACAAACATAAAATTACTTCTGAGCAAACACTGCTTCTGGTTCTTTGTCAGTGACAGGCTACTAGGACGAGACCGGGAAATCAGGAATTTCCCCAGCGCCACACCGTCCACATCCCTATTTAGATTTGCCCTTCTTCCCCAGAAGACCTAAGGGGCTTCTCTTCTACCCTGAGACGATGAGATACAGCCGTGAAACCAACTTGAGAGGAGGGAGCTGGCTGGGAGGATTCCTTTAAATAACTGGGGCTTACCTCTGTCATGTCTCCTGTAATTAAGGGAGAAGCGAGGAGCACCTATCTCAGTCCCCTGCCTGTGCTACAGGTTATAGCTGCGGGAGAGACTCACTGAAAGGCTGCAGAACTTTCCAGCACTACTGGACTGCACACTAACACCCGTAGCAATGATGCTTCGAGGTGCAGTCTGTAGCTGGCCAACTCAACACAGCCTGGGAAACGCTATGTCACAGGAAATCCAGCCCCAGCATGGAGGAAGGAGTTAAGTACCTTCTGCCAGATGAACCCTGGAGGTCAGCCTGGAAGTGAGAGTTCCTGTCCATGGGGCCAGCAGGAGCTCTGTCTCTTGCTCTAGATGAGATGACCACTCATTTCTTTGTTTTTGCTATCAATTTTAACCCCTGCTAGCTGCTTTTCTTCCAACGTTGGATTTTTCCTATCTTGGAAACGTGACTTTCCATGTTTTCATTTTTTAAAATAAGATTTTCTTTATTTGAGAGAAAGAGAACACGAGGGGGAGGGTGGGGGGAGACTCAATCCCAGGACCCTGAGATCATGGCCTGAGCCAAAGGCAGGAGCTTAACCGACTGAGATACCTAGGCGCCCCCATACTTTTTTTTTATGTGACCTTCATCACCCCCATCTTCAGAGGGTATTATCGCCACTTTACAGTTAAGGAATCAAGAGCCTTCAAAACAAAGTGATGGAAGTGATTTTCTATTGACCAAGCCATTTAGGAGTCCCCCAAGTCCAACACGTTAAAGGAATAAAATAAATCCAATGCTCAACAACATAAAATTATTATTGTCTGGTACTTAATAAAAAATTATCAGCATGTAAAATAGGGGGGAAATAGGACCCATAACTAGGAGAAAAATTAATAAAAGACACCAAAATAACAATAATAATGGAAGTAGAGACAAGGCTATGATAACAGCCACTATAAACATGCTGCGTTTGGCCAAGAATCTAGAGGAAAATGGAACATGATGAAGAGAAATATGAAAGATATTAAAGGGATGAAAATCAAACTTATAGAGATGAACAAGATAACACTTGACATAAAAAAATACACTAGATGGAATTAGCAGCAGATTAGACACTGCAAAAGATTAATGAATTTTTAGAGACATAGATTAGAACCTATCAAAAATGAAACACAGATAGAAAAAACTCCCCAGAACTTCAGTGATTTGTGGGACAACTTCCAGTGACTGAATATACATACAGTGGAATCCCAGAAAGAGAGGAAAAAGGGAAAGGGCTGGAAAAAATATTTGAAGAAATATTGGGGCTGGAATGATTGGTTGTTTGCATGCAAGAAATGAAAAAGAGAACTTCAACCTTATGAGATACATGACAATGAGCCTGATGTCAATCAAAGATATAAATTGTAGAAGAAGACAAGAGTGAACATCTTTGCGACCTTGGGATAGGCAAAGACTTCTTTTTTTTTTTTTTTTAAAGATTTTTTATTTTTATTTATTTATTAGGAAAGAGAGAGAGTGAGAGAGAGCATGAGAAGGGAGAAGGTCAGAGCGAGAAGCAGACTCCTCATGGAGCTGGGAGCCCGATGTGGGACTCGATCCCGGGACTCCAGGATCATGACCTGAGCCGAAGGCAGCCGCTCAACCAGCTGCGCCACCCAGGCGCCCCAAAGACTTCTTTACTAGGGCACAAACAGCATAAAATAAAGAAAAACATGATAAATTGGACTTCATCAAATTTAAAAAGGTTTGCTCTTCAGAAGACATTGTTAAGAAAATGAAAAGATAAAAGGTAGCAAAAATCTGCAAAGTATTTCTTTCTTTTTTTTTTAAAAGATTTTATTTATTTATTTAACAGAGAGAGAACACAAGCAGGCAGAGAGGCAGGCAGAGGCAGAGAGAGGAGCAGGCTCCCCGCCGAGCAAGGAGCCCGATGCGGGACTCGATCCCAGGACGCTGGGATCATGACCTGAGCCAAAGGCAGCTGCTTAACCAACTGAGCCACCCAGGCGTCCCTCTTTTTTTTTTTTTTTAAGATTTATTTATTTGACAGAGAGAGAGTGTACAAGCAGAGGGAGTGGGAGAGGGAGAAGCAGGCTCCCGCTGAGCAGGGAGTCCAATGCAGGGCTCAATCCCAGGACCCTGGGATCATGACCCGAGCCGAAGGCAGAGGCTTAACCCACTGAGCCACCCAGGCACCCCAACACCTAAATTAAAAATAAATAAATAAATTTACAAGAGACTTGAATGGACAGTTTACCAAAAAGATATACCTATAGCAAATATGGTAACTGAAAAGATGCTCAACATAACTGGTCACTAGGGAAATGCAAATTAAAGTCACAATGAGATACCACTACACTCACTCGAATAGCTACTACTGGGACAATACCAAGTCTAGGTGAGGATATAGAACAACTAGACCTCTCATATAGCGCTGGTGGGGATGCAAAGTGGTAAACCCCTTTGGAAAACCAGTTTGGCAGTTTCTTGTAATCCTTATCATATGTTCCAATGAAAGCTTTCCTAGGTTTTACTTAAGAGGAATAAAAACATGACCACACAATCACTTCTATATGAGTGTTCAGAGCCACATTATTCACAATCTCCAAAAAGTGGAATTGCCCAAATGTATTTCAACTGATGAGTTAATATAAACAAACCACGCGTATAATTGAATACTACTCAGCAATAAAAAGAAATGGGTCACATCATACTAATAAAGGCAAAAATATCACATGATCATCTTAATAGATACAGAAAAAGAATATGACAAAATCTAACACCCTTTCACTGTAAAAACACTCAACAAACTAGAAATAAGGGGAGCTTCTTCAATCTGATAAAGGATATCTATGAAAAACCCACAGCTAACAACATATTCGATGGTGAAAGATAGAAAGTTCTCTCCAGAAGATCAAGAAAAAGACAAGAATGTCTGCTCTTGCCATTTACATTTAACATTATACAGGAGGTTCTAGCCAGGGTAATTAGGCAATTAGAAAAACAAATAAAAGGCAGCCAGATTGGAAAGGAAGAAGTACAAACTATGTTGCACGTGACATAATCTCATATACAGAAAATCCCTGGGAGTCCACAAAAAACCCCTAATAAGATGACTTCAGTAAGGTTGCAGAATAGAAGATTAATATACAAATATCAATTATACTTCTTTTTTTTAAATTTTATTTATTCACTTGACAGAGGGAGAGAGATCACAAGTAGGCAGAAAGGCAGGCAGAGAGAGAGGGGGAAGCAGGCTCCCTGCTGAGCGGAGAGCCTGATGCGGGGCTTGATCCCACAACCCTGAGATCATGACCTGAGCCAAAGGCAGAGGCTTTAACCCACTGAGCCACCCAGGCATCCTCTCAATTATACTTCTATACAGTAGCAACAAACCACCCAAAATTGAAATTAAGAAAATAATTTCATTTACAACAGCATCAGAAAGAATAAAATAGGAATAAATTCTTTAACAAGAGATGTTCATGATGTGTACACTGAAAACTAGAAAACATCACTGAAAGATCTAAATAAATGGAAGGATATCCTGTGTTCTGATCTGAATTTCTGAAGACATAATATTGTTATAATGACAATACTCTTCAAATTGACCTACCTATCAGGATCCTAGCTGGTTTTTCTTTCCTTTTTGCTGAAGTTGACAAAATGTTCCCAAGATTTGTCTGACAATGTAAGAGACCCAGCCAAAACAATCTTGAAACCGAGGAACAAAGTTGGAGGGTTTACAATCTAATTTTAAACGTTACTAAAAAGCAATGATAGTCAAGACAGTATGGTTCTGGTATAAGGACAGACATATAGGTCAATGGAATAGAATTGAGAGTCTAAAAATAAATTGATCGATTTATGGTCAATTGATTATTTGACCAGGGTATTAAGTTCAATGAGGAAAGCGTAAGTCTTTCAACAAATAGCGCTGGGATAAATGCATTAGCCACATGCAAAAGGATGAGGTCGGATCCGTACCTCACACCAAATACAAAAATTCATTCAAAACGGACCAGAAATTAGGGCACCTGGGTGGCACAGTCAGTTGAGTGTCCGATACTTGATTTTGGCTCAGGTCGTGAGTTCAAGCCCCGCATCAGGCTCTGTGCTCAGCACAGAGTCTACTGGAGACTCTCTCTCCCTCTGCCCCTCCCCACTGCTCTCTTTCTTAAATCAACCAATCAATCAATCAATCTTGGAAAAAATGGATCAGAAACCTAAATGTCAAGAGATAAAACTATAAAAAACATGCACACATATCTTTGTGACCTTGGATTAGGCAATGGTTTCTTAGATTTGATGTCAAAAGCACAAGCAACAGAAGAAAAATAGATAAACTGGATGTCATCAAAACTAAAAATTTCCATACATCAAAGGACATTATTAAGAAGGTGAAAAGACAACCCACAGAATGGGAGAAAATAGCTTTTTATCATATATCTGATAGGGGACTAATATCCAAATATATAAAGAACTCTTACAACTCATGAACAAAAAGACAAATAACCCAATTTCAAAATGGGCAAAGGTTCTGAACAGACATTTCCCTAAAGATGATAAACAAAGGGCCAGTTAGCAGTAGAACAGATGTTTGATATGACTAGCCATAAGGGAAATACAAATCAAAAAGCACAATGCAATATTGCTTCATGCCCAACAGGATGGCAATACTGAATAAAGATGGGCAATTAACAAGTGCTGTCAAGGATGTGGAGAAATTGGAACCCTCATACATTGCTGGCAGGAATGTAGAATGATGCAGTCTCTTTGGAAACAGTCTGCCATTTCCTCAAAAAGTTCAACCTAGGGTTGGCCTATGCCCAGCAATTTTACTCCTAGGTCAACACCCAAGGGAACTCAAAACCTACATCCCCACAAACTCTTGGCCATGAACCCTTGTAATTGTATTATTCCTAACAGCCAAAGAGTAGAAACAACATAAATGTCCATCAACTGACAAATAAATAAAATGGTGGTATATTGATCCAATGGAATACTATTCTGCCTTAAAAAAGAATGGAGCATTGATTCACTTTACAACAAAGATGAATCTTGAAAACATTAAGTCAAAGAAGCTAGACATGAAAAGCCACGTGTTGTATGATTCCATTTATTTGAGATGTCTAGAATAAGCTTTCAAAAACAACTTGCTTAACTAATTTAATTGACACGGGTAACTAGTTTCAGATTATCTGTGTTGAGGGCTGCTGGAGTGGGGCAAGACAAGAACACAGAGAAAAACCGAAATCACATATGTTCTGAGACCCCAGTTGCTCATTTGAACAGTATTTTACTCCTGGGGTGGAAATGTGGGTAAGCCAGTTTCATGACACGGTTCCATTATAGATCCAGACACTCGGCCCAACTTACACTATTAGAGGCTCTTAATTCCGTTCATGGAAATAAGCACCGGACCAGAAGCCAAGGAGCTTGACTATTTCACTACCCAGCTGTGTGACCTTGGGCAAGTCACTTAATTGCTATCGTTTCCACTCTACCTACTGATTACATGGTCTCTAACCTCTAAAATCCTAAGAACTGTAGGCCTATGTCCTCAGCACCAGGCTTGGAACTAACAAGGGGTAAACACCACATGAACCTAGCAATCTAATTACACATCCTGTATTATTCTGACTTCCGAAAGGCAGCTAGAATCATCTGCTTATTTTGGGAGCTCACTGTTCCCTGGGAAAGATACTTCTGGCAAAAGCAACCGTTCAGATGACAGTCTCAGTGTTTTGGAGAAAAGCAACTAATTTATGGACAACAAAGCCTGTTTTTTTTTCCTTGAAATTTCATAGCTGCGGGCCCAGAAATAAAAAGTCCCCAGAAGACTCTAAAAATATGTTCTCAATTCCCTTTTATCTCCCACCCAGAGCTGAGAGAATAGCATCAACTGTGTCATATTAAACACATCTGCATCCAACACCGATAAAAGTACATGACCAAGGGAACAGATAAGAATTGTTTTCAATTTGTTCAGATGGGATTGGTTAAATTCAACCTAATTAGACCAAATAATCAAAGCAGGTGTTTGTAAGTTGCCAATGTTTTCATTCTCTGTGACTGTTTGGCTATATTTCCCAGGAACTTAGGTAAAGGAAGTTAGTATGTCATAAAAATCATCGACCTTATATTTATTCATGTCACAGACATATTATTCGTGTTCAAGGCACTACAAATACAAGGCATTGTTGGATACTTGTCCCAGGTTTTACCATTTAACCATCATCAACATGTGAGCTGGCCTTTGGGAGTGCTTCTATTACCTAACTTCCATTACATAAATACAAGTGGTGATAAATGAGAGCCTGTCCTCTAATCTGAAACTGATCTACGGAGCACACTGACTTCGCATTCAGATTATTTAGGGATTCTGATTTCACGCTCTCAAGTTGGTCATTCACTTTTAAGGCACTGAGAAGAAAAATAATAACAATAATAAAAGTTACATTCCAGTAAAGCAAAATGCTTATTGCACTTGGCAGTATGATGAGATCTGAACTATAAATCCCAACTAACAAAGAAACCGCAAAATGCAGCCACCGGAAGCCTGGTACTGGGAAGTGTTTCACACCGTGGCCGTGGGTCCACTTGCAAGGGGAGAAAGGGCAGGAGGCTGCCTGGAAGTGGTCAGGCGCTCTCTTTCGAGTAATTGCTTCTGTCCAGGTACAGTTGTTCCACAAACTGCTGGCACAGGAGACAGAAATGCAGGCAAGAAAGTGCCCCATGAAAGCATGTGATCTGGAAGGCTCCTCCGAAGGGGTTCCCTCTGTGAGGCCTGGGGGTTCTACAGGGGAGGAAGAGGAATGGGAAGCTGGAACACCCAAGAGCGTTCTAGGGCACCCTCCCTGAGGTGGGACTGTGCTGTGGGGCCACCGGGTAAGTGCCCAGAGAGCTCAGGCTCTGCTCTCCTACTGTGCACATGACACTTGGCCAGTCGTGTCCGCGCCCTGGGTTTCCTCGTGTCTGACACGTGGGACCACTAGTACTTCCCTTACTGATGCATGCAAAATGCTTGGCATGGACTTAGGTACTCAGTTAACTGTTGGTCATAATTATTATGAACCCCACAAGGAAGAGGGTATTGAAAATGTTTCCTGAAAACGAGAGTATGCTGGACATCCTATATACATTTCAGGGGTAGGGTAACAGCCTTTTGAGGTCACTTATACACTGTGGAGTGGGATGGAAAGTGTCCAAGCTGAGAGCGACAAAGGGTAGGTGGGCTTCCAATGAGAGTGAAAGCTCTGTGTCTCCAGGTCCCTGCCCAGGCCTGCAAGGCAGCCCCGGGGTGCTTGTGTAGTTAGATCTCCTCTTCCTCATCCCCCAACTCCGCCCGGAGACTATAATTTTCTTTCCAGCAGGAAACTGATGTATACGAATGATGACAGCTGGATTCAGAAGAGGAAAAAGAATACAGGGGACAGAGAGTCCTGCGGGTTTAAATCACTTTGGAACTCAAAACAAAACCCCGAGATCTGGAATTTGTAAAACCTAGTTAATGGCTGAGGAAACCTCAAAGGATGGGGAAGCACTAAGATAAAAGTCTGAATCACACAAAACACATCATTATCTTAAGCTTTTCTAATCGTCTTCCCTGCCTTTCCCCTCCACTGTTTTTCTCCTTGTTTATGCCCCCCCAACCCCTCAACGTGGTTCTGAGACAGTTTAGACCTGGAAATAGCCTTCCAAGGTCACCAACAGACTAGTGTTTGAGAGGAGATGGCCAGCCAACTATGTTTCCCTGAAATGGATACTACTTCATTTCTTTTGGAATAATTAATTGCCTTCAAGACTCATAGTTAGATACATTTACTGTTGAAATACACATACTTACTCCCATATGAATAAAACAGAATGATGGTGTTTAAGATCTGTAAAATGGAAATAAGAGGAGGAAACCCCATGATGGCACTATTCGAAGACAGCTATTTTTAGCACTCTGCTGCCTTTACCTTCAGTCTGGTTCCCTGCTCCCCACTCCTACCTCCCAGACCCCCAGGGCTGATGATCACAATGTCTGGACAAATCCCTCTGATATTCCACGAATGGATTTTTAGTTACATTCTTTTTTGGTGACAATGGGAACTTAGTTCATAAGGTTCTAAGAATTCTACGAGGATGAGGGAATAGAAGGAAATGTCACCCTGTCTTAAAAACCACATGGTGAAAAAAAAGGAGGGGGGGACACACCTGGGTGACTCAGTTGGTTGAATGGCTGCCTTCAGCTCAGGTCATGATCCTGGAGTCCCGGGTTCGAGTCCCGCATTGGGCTCCCCATTCAGCGGGGAGTCTGCTTCTCCCTCTGACCCTCCCCCGCTCATGGTCTCTCTCTCTCTCTCTCTTTCAAATAAATAAATAAATAAAAATCTTAAAAAAAACCACATGGTGTGACTCTCTTTTATCCTTCAATAATCTGCTTCGTCTACGAGGTCAAGTACAAGCTCCTCAGATTGGCCTGGGAGCCAACTCATGATTGAGTTCCTGCCTCTGTCACTTCCAGTCACACCTGCCTGGTCTTGATCCCGACACTCTGGTCACTGCCCTTGCTCTCTGAAGGCTGTGCGGACTTGTGCCCTCTGTCCCTCTGGCCATGCTCCTCCCTCTATCTACGATGCCCACTTTCACCTTGGCCATGGGGTGAATCTCTACTCACCCTCAAAACTCTGCTCAACCACCTTCTCCTCTATGAAGCCTTCCTCTCTTGCCAAGTAGAAATGACCTTCGGTGTATTCCTCAAACATTTCCTTTACAGCACCTGCAACCCTTAGAAGCCCAAAACCCATGTATGTGTGTCTCCAGCTATAGGTGCTCAACGTGTCTGACGTTGGCACGTCATTTCTGATGAATGAAAAAATACACAGACAACAAAAATGATCCTTTTTTGGAATCAGTCAGAGGGGCAGGAGAATCCTTAATCAAGTGGACTTCCTGACATTCCATGACGGCTATGCCATCTTTCCAGTATTTTCCTAGGAAAGCAGACATTTTTTCTTTCCTGAAGATGTTCAAAGTACGAGGAGAATTGTGAACGTGCGGGGCTGCAGGGGACTGGATTAGATGCCTGGTTTCTAGCTAATGATGATGAGGATCATGATATTTTTTTCTTAAAGACTCATTTATTTATTTGAGAGAGAGAGAGAGAGAAAGAGATAGACATAGAGAGAGCATAAGCAGAGGGGAGCGGCAGGCAGAGGGAGAGGCAGAAGTAGATTCCCCGCTGAGCAGGGTGCTTGATGCAGGGCTCAATCCCAGGACCCCGGGATCATGACCTGAGCTGAAGGCAGACGCCCAGCCACCGGAGCCACCCAGGTGCCCCAAGGATCATAATAATATTAACCGTAGCTAATATTTATTGAGCACTTATTCTCTGTGATGCAAAGCACATTCCTTACATAGGAATTTACACCAATTCGTCAACAACCACTCTAAGATACAGATCCTGTCATCACCCCCAATTACAATTGAGAAAGCGTGTCTAAGATCACAAAGCTAAACGGCAGATCAGGGATTCAAACCCAGGGCCATGGCTTCAAAGCCTAAATGATAAACTTCCTACTCTGAGCTGTGTGAGCTAATCATGGAGGCAGACATTTACAGACATGATATGAACATGACAACACATGATATAAACGTTAACATTTGAATTCAGAAAATGAATTTACATCTGACTGATGCATGAATTTAAATAAGACTTTGCATCTTGATGACAAGTGTTACGACTCTAAAAACTGAGGAAAACTCTGCATTTCGATCAGTTAGTAACCAACCCTTTGAAGAGGGCCTGTTATGTGATTGGCTGAAGGGTGAAGAATCTAAGGCATGAGCCATTCTTTCAAGGTACTTGCCAGGTAACACCATAATGTCATGACATTATTTCGAAATCATATCGAAGTCTGCACATCTAAGTGACCACCTTGTTTGGCAACATGTTTAGCTATTGCTCAAGCTGCCTTTGGAAACAATTTATGAAACACATAGGAATAGATTTCATTACTTTAAGTTCACAGTTTATTTTTTTTCCTAAACAGTGGGGTCCATCCGAGTTGCCATCGTATTTGACATTTAGTTAGTTCTAAAAATGTAGTTCCATCCTCAAAGGAGGGAAATTTGTTACCACTGGTTGTGTGGATGTATTATACGATTATATAACATTCATACCGATAGACACACATATCCACACACATCTGTGGCTCATGCGGGCAAACCCCAAAGGACTGGATAAAATCCTTACTTGTCTGATAGGAAGAGAACATGAGCCACATATATAATTTTTTATTTTCCAGCAGCTACATTTTTTAGAGGAAAAATAAATAGGTGAAATTCATTTTAATAATATATTGCATTTAATCCGATATATCAAAAATAGTATCATTCTAACATGTAATCAATATAAAAAGTGAGTGAGAAATTTTACACTCTTGTTTTCATACGAACACTTTGAAACTGGGTGTGTATTTTATCCTTCCAAAGCATTTCCATTTGGATCGGCCACATCCCAAGAGCTTAGGAGCCACATGTGGCTAGTGACTGCCACACTGGGCAGGGCGGGATAAAGTATTTCGAGCGATGGCTGTTGTACTAGAATAAACGCAGGAGCACCCACTCCGACGCGTCCTCCTCCGCAGAGTAACGACTTTGTAAGAGGAATGATGCGTCGATGCGAGTACAACACAGCTGAGTAAAATAAACGACAGCTGTGACCACTTTGCACTGGGGCACAGAGTCTTCTGTAATGCAAGACTTTGGAGGAAAGGATGGTTGAAAAAGGCCAACGTCTTTATGGAGGAGCCCAAGCATCAGTAAAGGGCAGGTAGCTGGAGAACGGAGACTGCGCCAAACATGGCTTTTGCCCACAACATTCAAGGGTTAGCCCCTCCGGACAAGAAATAAAGGTACTAGTACGTTAAGAGAAACTTAGTTCAAATAAACTGATGATTACGGTCAACTACACACCTCCGAGAGGATCCCAAAGCCTGGACTCGTGAGTCGTGAGCAACTCTGTCAAGGCCAAAGTCCTTTAGCTGCTAAGCAGAGAAGTACTGTCAAGCTATATGGAATTTGGGACTGAAATACAAAAATAGAGGAAACCCAAACCAACTTCCTTGGTAAGGAAGTTGATTTATAATCTCTGCACCCCAGTTAGTTCAGGTGTAAAATACGGTGGCACAACTCTGAGGTCCCTTACAGTGGGGGTGATCTATCATTGATGGGGTAACCCTGGACACTTTCAAGGGTAAAGGAGGGCACTATTAGTAATTAGGCAGGGACAAGAGGCATAGACTAGGACTGTTTGACAGTTATAAAACTCTATGACCCTATTCTACCAAACGGATACAATGGCCGCCCTCTGCAGGGCTGGGGAGCTGATGAAAGTCCAGGCGTGTTCTTCTTACCTCTGCACAGCCACAGGGGCTCTGTGGACTCATAGACATCGATCCGGGTGAGGTGGTTTCGCACCTCCCCCTCAAAGCACTTTAAATTGGTTTGAATTTGGGAACAGGGTTCCATATGGACAGAGCCGGACTCTGACAGCCTGAATATATTTACTGAAGACAACAAATCATTGACAGACTAAATGTAACAGGGGAAAGGCCCGGCCTGCTTGTACTCAGAATGTGACTTTGTAATTGTAGCCTCCTTTCGACAGGCCTAATCAATTAGAAGAGGCTGATTTTAACCAGTTGCAGCCTCATTACCCTGCATTCCAGTTTGTGTTACTGAAAATCAGTTTCAGTCGGTGGCCTGGAGCTCATGTACAGCACTTCCTGCAGCCTCTTATATAAACACATCAAAAAAAAAATTTTTTTTTTTAATTTGGAGTTGCCCTTCTCCATTCTAAGAAAACCACTCTGTGAAATCAATTGCATTTCTATATACCAACAGCAAGACAGAGGAAAGAGAAATTAAGGAGTCGATCCCATTTACAATTGCACCCAAAACCATAAGGTACCTAGGAATAAACCTAACCAAAGAGGCAAAGGATCTGTACTCAGAAAACTATAAAGTGTTCATGAAAGAAATTGAGGAAGACACAAAGAAATGGAAAAACATTCCATGCTCATGGATTGGAAGAACAAATATTGTGAAAATGTATATGCTATCTAAAGCAATCTACACATTTAATGCAATCCCTATTAAAATACCATCAATTTTTTTCAAAGAAATGGAGCAAATAAGCCTAAAATTTATGTGGAACCAGAAAAGACCCCGAATAGCCTGAGGAATGTTGAAAAAGAAAACCAAAGTTGGCAGCATCAAGATCCCAGACTTCGAATCTCTATTACAAAGCTGTAATCATCAAGACAGTATGATACTGGCACAAAAACAGACACATAGATCAATGCAACAGAATAGAGAGCCCAGAAATGGACCCTCAACTCTATGGTCAACTAATCTTCGACAAAGCAGGAAAGAATATCCAATGGAAAAAAGACAGTCTCTTCAACAAATGGTGTTGGGAAAATTGGACAGCCACATGCAGAAGAATGAAACCGGACCATTTCCTTACACCACACACAAAAATAAACTCGAAATGGATGAAAGACTTCAACGTGAGACAGGAATCCATCAAAATCCTGGAGAACACAGGCAGCAACCTCTTCGACCTCAGCCACAGCAACTTCTTCCTAGAAACATCACCAAAGGCGAGGGAAGCAAGGGCAAAAATGAACTATTGGGACTACATCAAGATCAAAGGTTTTGCACAGCAAAGGAAACAGTCAACAAAACCAGAAGACAACTGACAGAATGGGAGAAGGTATTTGCAAATGACAGATCGGATAAAGGGTTAGTATCCACAATCTATAAAGAATTTATGAAACTCAACACCCAAAGAACAAATAATCCAATCAAGAAATGGGCAGAAGACATGAACAGACATTTCTGCAAAGACATCCAGATGGCCAACAGACACATGAAACAGTGCTCAACATCACTCAGCATCAGGGAAATAAATACAAATCAAAACCACAGTGAGGTACCACCTCACACCAGTCAGAATGGCTAAAATTAACAAGTCAGGAAACGACAGATGTTGGCGAGGATGCAGAGAAAGGGGAACCCTCCTACACTGTTGGTGGGAATACAAGCTGGTACAGCCACTCTGGAAAACTGTATGGAGGTTCTTCAGAAAGTTGAAAATAGAGCTACCCTAAATATAGCACGGAAGAGGGTAGTACTCAGAGTCCAAAACAGAGTACCCTACCCTACGACCCAGCAATCGCACTACTGGGTATTTACCCTAAAGATACAAATGTAGTGATCCGAAGGGGCACGTCCACCCGAATGTTTATAGCAGCAGTGTCCACAATAGCCAAACTATAGAAAGAACCTAGATGTCCATCAACAGATGAATGGACAAAGAACATGTGGTATGTACACACACACACACACACACACACACACACGAATATTATGCAGCCATCAAAAAACAAAATCTTGCCATTTGCAACGATGGAACTAGAGGGTATTATGCTAAGCGAAATAAGTCAACCAGAGAAAGACAATTATCGCATGATCTCTCTGATATGAGGAATTTAAAAGGCAGTGCAGGGGTCGTGGTGGGTAGGGAGGGAAAAAATGAAACAAGATGGGATGGGGCGGGGGAGACAAACCATAAGAGACTCTTAATCTCAGGAAACAAACAAACTGAGGGTTGCTAGGGGATAGGAGGGGGAGGGATGGGGTGGCTGAGCGATGGACATTGGGGAGGGTGTGTGCTATGGTGAGTGTTGTGAAATGTGTAAGACTGATGAATCACAGACCTGTACCCCTGAAACAAATAATACACTATATGTTAATAATAAAAACACTCTGCGAGTCATCATTAAAATAGATCAATTGTATACGGATCTGGCGGCCCATACCAGGAAACATGTATGACCAAGGAACGCATCCCAAGTCAGAGCTTAAGGCAGTGAAGGGTGGATGTGGGACTGAGTCTCAGGTACCCAGACTCCAGGACCAGATGAGCCCAGGTCACTTAGCTCCACGGAACGGAGCAGAATGGACTCTCAGCTTTCTTTGAATTTCAAAGAAAATGCACAAAGAGGAAAAAGCCAAGGTCTCTGAAACACAGAGGGTATCTGAGGACTCAGAGTCCAAACTCCCTCCTGAACGACCAAGCAGAAAATAAATGGCAAACTTCCAACTAAACAAGGACAAGTTTCCTTGAAAAGCGTCTCCGAGGGGAGTGTATGACGCCATGCTGAATTTTGATGGGTGCTTCGTCTTACAGAAGCAGAGGCTGGGGGGAGTGTGTGGTAGGCCCACTCAAAGCCCCACCTGTATTACAGAGATCCCTAATCATTCCAAAATATGATAGAACTATGAACCATACCTGGCTGGGTGCCTTTCGTGGGTCTGTCAAGGCAGTGAGGCAACAGGAAGAGAATGTCAATATAGACAGCTCTGGTCAGCAAACATGGGTTTTGCCTAGAAAGGTAAAGAACAGGAGATAAGCTGGTATTTTTCTCTCCCTGAGGTCTGGATCACAGAAGAGAAAAAGGTATCTTCTGACAGGCATGTCATAAGGCTTGCTTAGGGAGTTATGGCCAATGCTAAAAAAGATAGATAATCGCCAATAGTAGAAACACGTCAGTAAGTCAAATGAGGAAATGAAATCCTAGGGCATATGGTGGAGGTTGGGGATATGCGTGCGCAAAACAGATAAAACTCTATGCTCTGGTTCCAAATAAAACAAACTGAAAACAAACAAAAGCCAGTATCCTATCCCAGTTCTTTGAAAACAAGGAGATTGGCCGGGAAGTTAATATCCTACTATTTTTCCTTTTTAGTGGACAGATCTGGGTGGGGAGGAGATCTTTGGTTATGAGTGTCACTGAGTGAGCATTCTGGAGAAGGAGAATCGCACCGCTGTAGGACAAACCAAACCTACGGACTCAAAAGAACCGGCTGAAAAACAAACATGAAAGTGCTAACAAACCCTGTGACAGACATTCCTTTCCCTATAAGTGCAAGTTTTTCTTCTTTCAATAAAGGGAGTTGTTCACTTTACTCTTTGAACCACACGCTGGAAAAAGTGGGCTTGGATTTAGGGCTCTGGATAAAAAAAGGAAGTATGAAGTCTTTCTTTGGAAAACAATGCTGAAGGTCCCCCTGGCTCTGAGCCTCGGGTCAGACAGACCATGAAAAGGGCCCCTCCGTCCCTCACGTGCGAGTAGGAGAAGAGGACAAGTGGTAAAGAGAGAAGGGACAGATCTGGGTTTGAATGTTGGCTTTGCCGCTTATTTCTGTGACCTGAGTTCTATTCCTGAGTGGGACAATGGGAACCCTAATGACAGCACGATGAGTCACGGTGACTTCCGATGTGGCACGGCAAATGGAATGCCACTTCGCTGCCGGGTCACGCCAGACACCCCGTCAAGGGTTCGCTCCCTGCCTTCTCTGCTTCCAGCACAAGATGAGGGAATGGCCCAAGTGTCTGGCCGGTGGCGTTCCACTTACATGACCCCTAAACCTATCTTTCCCATTCCCTGAATTTGAACAGTCTTACTTTCCATTTCCCTAAAGTTTATTCCTACGCTATCCTGAACTGCCCATATCTATGGGGGGCATATGCTCTCGTACGAAAAGCAAATCAGATACTTTTGACTTAAAACTGCCACGTGTCCAGGTCTCTCTCTTGCTGACCTGCCTCATTTCTGTCCCACGGACTTGCTTGCTTCGACTCCTACCCTACCCTAACTCCTAGTTCACATACAGACCTCACGTTTGGCCTAATTTCATACCTGCACCTAGCTATTTTTTAAAAATCATCTTTAAAAAATAGGTAATGTGCACATGGTATAAACATAAGTCAGTACAAAAGGGCATGCGGTGAAAAGGAAGTTCTCTTCTACCCACTGCCCCCTACTCACCTTCCGTTCCTCCGAACCCACCTCCAATACTACCTCTCAGTATGGCCTTCCAGGCTCATTTACAAGCATCTATCTATAGCTACTCACTTGCTTATTTTTACACATATAGCAGTTTACTATATACTAAGTTCTAGGCATTACTTTTTCTCACTTACATGTTTTCAACATCATGCCATTAAAAACAGAGGTCTGCCTCATTTTTCAATGGTTGCAGACTGCTCCATGGTACAGAGGTACCAATCCCCTTTTGAAAGAATTCAGATTGTTTAAGATACTTCTTAGAAGCTGAACGGACGGATCAAGATATTTGCATATTTAAAATTATGATTGCTTTTAACAAGATGCTCTCCAAAGAGATTGTACGAATTTACACTTTCACCAACAGCATGCCAAAGAATTCTAGTCTCCCACAACCTGATCAACACAGTGTACTACTAAACTTTTTGACTTATACCAAGATAAGCAAAAAACAGTATCTCATCATTTTTATGTTGCAATTATTTTGTTATAAGTGAGGTTGATCATCACTTCGTATGCTTTTCAAAAAAGATACCTGAATTTCCTTCTCTGTGAAATGTATTCAGTTCCCCCATTGTTGGTCTTTTTCTTGCTGATTTGTGGGAGCTCTCCGTATATTAAGGAAATCTACTCTTTGTCACATGTGCTACAAAAATGTTTGCAGTTTATCATTTATTTATTTTAAAAAGAATTTTATTTATTTGACAGAGACAAACATAGCAAGAGAGGGAACACAAGCAGGGAGAGTGGGAGAGGGAGAAGCAGGCTTCCCACTGAGTAGGGAGCCCGATGCGGAGCTCGAATCCAGGACCCTGGGATCATGACCTGAGCCGAAGGCAGACGCTTAATGACTGAGCCACCCAGGCACCCCTTTTCTTTATTTTTAAAATTTTTGCAATTTATCATTTGTCTTTCAACTTGATAAATTTTTTACAAGCCAAAAATGTTTAGTTCTATGCAGTTAAATATACTGGTATTTTTATTTGTGTCTGTCTCCTGGGTTTTACCTCATGCTTACAAAGTCTAAACCTTCTTCAAGATTACATATATATATATATAATTTAATACATATAGAGTTTTCCCGTATTTTCTTGTAGTACTTTACAATTCCATTTTCTTTTGTTGTTGTATCTATTTGGAATGTTTCTTCCCAAACCTGCCCCTATCTTCTACTCCTATGAAAGGTCCACAGTTTGTGAAAACTTCTTTAGTGATAGCATTTGCAATTCTGGCATTTCCACTGTTTAACAGGTAGGAATTCCCTCTGCCAAAGAAAGGGCTATTCAAGAAAAGCCAATGCTGGGGGTTAATGAATCATCTGCGATCCAGCACAGGGCTGAGTAAGTGGCCTGCGGAGAGCAGACGGAATCCCCTGAGCACCTAGCTTTGAGCTAAGTGCTGGGAAGTGAGGTACATGTGATGATTTCTGACTTCAGAGAATTCTACCCAGTTATGGAGATAAACATAAGGGCAAACTTTGGGACAGGATGTAAGGAGTGAAGAGAAAAAACTTCAGGGTTGACTAGAGCAATGGGAAAGGTTTATGAAGATGGAATTCCAACTGGGCTGTGAACGATGGGAAGATTTTAGCCAGATAAAGTTGATAGGGAAGGGTGTGTTGAGAGGGGGCAATAGATATGGGAAGGAATCAGTCTGGCCTGTCTATGGACCTAGGGAGATGAGGAGGGCAAGATGAGAGAATGTATTGAAAAGTAGGAACAGGAAGAAGACAGGCCAGGCCTTCAGGAGATGGGCTGCCTCATGCTGACTGGGTGCCTCTCAGTATAAAAATGCACTGCCTGCTTCCAGGTGGCCTCAGAGTCAGAGCCTCTCACCCTGGATGTCTTCCTATTGGTAGAGCCATACAGAACCATAAAAGGAAATTTGGGGGAAGCTGGTTTGACTTTCGACTCTGAGGAAGGGCCCAGTTTCCATGAGATTTTTAGTTAAGTTAATATGTTTTTTAGGATTTCTAAATGAATCGAGGAAAGGTTGGCAATCTTTAGAGCCCCCTGCCTGGCTGAAGGGTTCTGCATCTTTTTCTGGACCTGGCACTGGCGCTGGTGACCTTGCTGGCCTCCTGGGACACTCCAGGGACCACTGTGATGGACCCCATAATGGAGAGGCTCTGAGCCAAGTCAGATGCAGTCAAGGAGATTATGGGACGCTCCCTCGAGGGCTGCTGCTCTCGAGTCCAGGAAACAGAGGACCTGGGGCCGTAAAGGACTCCATCCGTGGCTTCTCCTTTGAGACCAACCGAGACAGAAATTCTGGCTTGGAGTCCACTGTCCATGGCTCCGCCCTCAAGGACGGCCACAGCCAGAGCCATGGCCACGGCCACATAACATCCCCGTCTGGAGTCAGAGTTGGGTCTCACTCTGAACTGGCTTCTAGGTCAGGAAAATCATTTTGTTCTTGTTCTTTCTCTCTCACTGTTACTTGACGTTTGTTCGGACTTGGAAATGGTGCACTGTGTGTTCAGGGTGAGCCAGAGGTTTGTTCTTGGTCTGTCAAGGCACTTTGAAGAGGGGAATCAAATCCTGCGGAACAGCAAGCCAACTGGACAGGAAACCAACCCACAGGGTTCTGGTGGGCTTGGGGATTTTTTTTCGATCCCCAAATGGAAAAATGCTGGCATGGGGCACAGTATAAGGGAGATTAAGAGCATTCCAAAAAAAAAAAAAAAAAGTCCGAAGTGGTCAGGGTCTAACAGATGGGCTGAAAAACAGCAGAGCCACAGCCATGGAAGCAGCAAGGATCCAGGTACCAGGAGGACAAAGTTTACATACATAAAATCAAACAAAGGGCTTGTTAAGAATATCACTTTCTTCCAATTTTTTTTTTTAAACATTCGTCCCTTGACAAATATTCACCTGAGAATCTGATGAATCCACTACTGCCTTGGGAAATCTCTGAACTTCATTAAACCTCCTGCCCTCTCTCCTGGAAATTGGGGGGAGGGAGAAGGCGGGGCAGAGAGAGTAGGGCTTCCCAGACACATCCACAATGGCCCTAGTGTCTGAAGGGCAGCAGGAGTTCCTGGGAAGTCTGTGATAAATTATTCACTTCTCCCGTCCCTTCCGGAATCCCAGTGGCTGTAGAGCTGCTTAACTGAGGCCCATTCATTCGGAAAACATTTACCAAGAGGCTACTGAGAGCCAGGAATAGTGCCAGGGTTTAGAAATATGAAGATAAAATGATTCAGTGACATAGTCACTGCCCTCAAGGAACTTAGAGTCCTGAATAGTATTTTTCAAACTGCAGGTTATGACCCATTTTGTTGACTATGAAATCAACTAGTGAGTGACCAGTTTAATGGAGAGAAAGGAATGGAGGGGAAGGAGGGGAGAAGGGAGGTGGGGTAGGGGGGAACACAGAGGATCTGGGGCCACAAAGGAGGGAGGGAGCAGAGGAGGAAAAGAAAGGCAGAGAGAGAGAGGAAGAGAGGAAGGGAAGGAGGGAGGAGGAAAATAGAATCAGAGTGCATCAAAGCAGTAAAGGGAAGCATTGTTTCCTTTACTTGTTGCTATAAAGTCCTTGCCCAGGATCAATTTTTGATAAAATTATCTTTGGTGTTAGAAGCAAATAAGTTATGAAATGCCATAATTTTAAGTAAAGACATTGGCTGATTTATCCCAACTCTTTTTCTTTTCCAGGTAATAAGACAGCCTGCACTATGTTGAATGGTATCTACAGGGTTATGCTTGGTATCCAAAGTGATGGTGGATAGGCTGAAAGCAAACATTCCTGAAATTAAATGTGCTAGGACTTGAGTAAATTCCCCTATTGCATTTTTTCTTAGAGGCTGCTCATATCTTATATAGATATTATCACAGTTCCAAACCGGGCAAGATTTCACATGTGTGTACACATACGCACCCAGACACATACAGCGCACACACACACATTAGGTCATATGTAAAATATTCGTTTCGAGTGGCTGTCAAACAATCTTGAAAGCCACTAGTTTAGCAGGAGAAACATGCAACCAATCATACTAGAGTATGAGGGGTGGCCCAAAGGAGGGGTTGGACAGACTAAAAATGAAGCATGGTTGAGGAGGGACCTGCCCAGCCCCCCTGGGCGAGTTAGGAAGTGACTTGGCAAAGAGCTGGAGAATGAGGAGTCTGGGATACAGAACATGGGCAGAGTGACCCCAGCAGAAGCATCAGCATCTCCAGAGACCAGGGCACATGACACATCTGGAAAATAATGAGAAGTACAACTGGGACGTGGGAGGGGAAGGACAAGAGGAAATGACAGAGAATGAGTGAAACACCCATAGGGAGAGCTTCGGAGTGACCCTTTAGAGCTCAAAAGCGCCAAAAGGTTGCAGCCACCAGTGGGACCCCACCGGCCCAATCCCTACAGGAAAGCTAGGGTCCCCATTCACTAGAGTGTGAAGCTTTGGGGGGCTCCCTAGAAGGGTCAGAGAGTTCACTCTGGACACACTATATTCTTCCAGAAGCATTCAGTGCCATCCTCAGAGGGCTGGAAACAGCTGTTGTGGTTTTAGGCAGCTAGCATCTGTGAAGGTCTCTAAGTCATGAGACTGTATCTGGACTTAACAGAGTCAGGGTCCGAGGTCGCTCTAATCCTCAGGGAACTACTCCCCCAGAAGCCTAATTAAACTCATGGCTTAACTTTATTAACCTAGACACCTTTACTGAGCACCATGGGGGAACATCCTACTTGGGACAGAAGGGGAGGGAGAGGAGAAAGTTCTGGCCTTGCAGAGCCTGTGGCCTTGCTGTGTATGTGTATGTGTATGTGTATGTGTATGTGTATGTGTATGTGTATGTGTATGTGTATGTGTATGTATATGCTGGAGAGTGTATATGGGGAAAAACAACATGTACAACAAACAGCACAAGGGAATGTCATGGAGGAGGGGTCTGGAGACCCAGAAGGATTTAGCCAGTGAAGGGAAGGAAGGAATCTGGGCAGGAGAGCTCACTAAAGCAGATTCAGTGGTGAGAACACGCTTGCCACATGCAGGGACGAATGAAGACCAGAAAATCAAATAGGTGCAGCTGACGGGCTCGATGGCTGAGAATGACTGCGGAGCTCGAGTCCTAGCAGGGGCTCATCACAGCCCACGGCGGCGGACTCTAATCCTGGCCCCCACCCAGGCTCACCCCTACTCGGACCACTTCTGTTCTCAACCACGACACCGAGCACAATGCACTAACAGCCTCGTACCAGGGAGCCAGCAACGGGGTTAATAAAGTGATATCCCGGGGACCACCGCCAGGCCCAGAATAGGCTGGAAAGCGAGAGAAAGAGAAGGAAGGTAGGTGGGGAGCAAGGGGAGAGAAGGCAGGAAGAAGGGGGGGAAGGGGCAAGAGAAGAATAATGAGAGAGGGCAGGTGGTAGGAGAGGGAGAGGGGGGGAAAACAGTCTAGAACATGCTCCTATTTCCTGCCACGAACCCCAGACTCGGCACATGTCCAGCCACACCATGTCCTTCACTCAAAGTTCGCTTCAGAGCCTGTCCTCTAGGAAAACCTTCCCTGACTAACCATCAGAAAACAGCCTCGGAGGGCAATCGGAATGGTCGACTCGACACAGGGTATTTTGTTGACCTCCCTTGGGTCTCTCAGAGATCCCGACGGCCATCTTTGCAAACCCAGGCAGTTCCGTCTCTGCAATGGTAGCTGCCCACAGATCTCTCTACATTTTGGATACAAAAGGAAGAGCTGCTGTGCGTTAGGAGCCAGGAGGTACTTCTTTGATGCAGGCCACATTAAGTCATGTAAATGTGGAAGTGTAAATTAAATAAAAAAGAACCCCTCTCTCCCTTCTGATTCCCCTTTTTACCCCCGCCCCCAGCCAACCAACCATCACATGGCATTCTTGGAGCAACAATAGGGGATTTGTTCAAACCAAGATGCCAACTGGTCATGAATTGCAGAATATATATTTTTAAACAAGTGATTTTCCCCCACTGTAACATCCAGAATTTAGCTCTGCGCTCCGGGCCAGCTGGCAGCGGCGGCGGGGTCTGGCTGGCTACCCAGGACTGCTCATTTACCTTGCCCTCCCCTGAGGGGGCAGAGCTGCATTTTTACGGTATGTTCCAACTTCCAGCCAGCCTTCCTTGGGCTGGAGCTTTGCAAGTGTTTATACTCACACCCACACGCAGAAGCTGCCCTGTACCCTCCCATTCGAGTTTTCCTTTTAAAGTGAAGCCATCTTTGTGCCTTGCTCTGGTGGCTGACCAACTTAGAGGGAATTGACTGAGTTGCCTGTGCCCAAAGCAAGAGTCCAGGAGCTGTGAGTCTGTCCACAAAGGGACCAAGCGTCCCAACCGTGCCTACAGAGCACATGGGGCTTCCCCTGGGAAAGCAGCTTTCTTTCGTTCCTGGGAATGGAATATTTGAGAGCACGGCCCCAGCCGCCCTACCAGGGCTCTGGGCAGGGACTCGGGAGGCCCAGGCGGTATGTAGACAATACCAGGGCACCTGGTAGGTCAGGGCCAGGCCGCAGCCGCCTCGGCTTCCCTGGCAAAACCACTGCTCGAGAGGAAACCCACAACCTCAAGGCCAAGGCTTTGCCTTTTCCCTCCATTCAGGCTCACCTGCCTTTTCAGAGGACCCCCAGGGAGCCTCCCACACCCCCCAGAGGCCCTCACATTTTTCCATCTTTCTATTAGGCATCTTTTTCTCATTAATGTACTAACACTCAAGTTATGTGCAGAGAATGAGGAAAAAGAGACCTTGTGTGGGGCTTGGGATTTGTTCAAAGCCTGGGGAAATCGTTTTAGAGGGTGTATGTTTTTTATTCCTTTTATGAGAGATGCATGTTTCCCCCCCTCTGTGACTTGTTTAAAAGTAAAGTTTAATATGCTGCCAGAGAAATTGCTGGTTAATAACTTAATAAGCTATGTGCTAGGAATTATGGGAGAAAAGCAGTATCCAAGAAAACTTTTATTGTACAGTTTGGGGCTTGGAGGATATATAGCTTCAGTTATTATATAAAATGCTAACAGAAGTCCCCTTTCTTTTCAAACCCCACTTTCTCCCCAGGATTATAAAAAAAGGATAAATAAGTGAGGTGAATGAAAACTTCTGGAAGCTGCATGAGCAGTCTGTATGCAGATCACAAGGTGAGAATTTCCAACAGCCACAGTCAACAGAACTGCGCTAATGTGAACTTGGCAAAGCACACACTTGGAAATCAGCCCTGGCAAGAATAGTAATACTGATGATAATAATATCAACTGCCTTTTATGAAAAGTTTTGTCTTCAAAAAATATGCCTACCTTATCTTTATAAAATTCTTAAGAGGGAAGAAAAACAGGCATTATTATTCCCATTTTTTACAAAGTCAACAACGTAGTTTATGTAGCTCAAGTGACCCACCCAAGATGAGGGCAAAAACCAAGAATAGAATCAAGGTTTTCTTGACAAATTGTATCTCTGTGTCCCAAACACAATCAGATGCAAAGTGAGACTCGGTGCCAGACAATGAGAGTATTTTGGTTTGCGGCCACATGCTGTGGTGTTGTTCCCGTAGCCGATCTGGCAAAAAGTGAGGCTCAGAGAACAGCTGTTCCTGCGAGGGCCAACATAAAGGCCTGTTTTCAACATGGCTGATGATGTTGATAAAGACTTAATCATCGGACAGTGGATACTTCCTCTGTTTGCTTAGCTCTTCCGTACTTTCACACTCCTTACGCACCACGTCCTTCCTCGCCCACATCAGTTTCCTGTCGTCACTTCACAGGGTCCCACTTTACAGATAAAAACGGAGTCCCAAAGAAATGGCTGGCCCCACAGGGTTGGCCAGAGCTGAACAGTGACCCCAGAACCCAGACTTGCCAACCTCTGCCTCGCCTCAACTCCGCAGCAGGATGCATACACAGGTCGGAGGCTTTTCCATCTGCCGAGTCCCTCTCAAAGTGCCCCCTCCTCTGGTCACCCAGAAACACAGGGCCTTTGGGCTCAGGCGGGGGAGCCCTGCAGTAAAATCCCAACACCGTATGGGGAAGTGTTATCTCCGGAGGTGTGCAGGCCAATCCTATCACCGAGGAAGCCCGGTTATTGCCGGCAGCTGAGAGGGAGGAAGAACGGAGAGAGAGTGGGGCTTGGGAGGGTTCTTCTTAAAGCGGCTCCTTCGGTCCATTTACGTAAGACCAGTCCACAGACCCCCAAAGCCCTCCTGGAGGCAGCCAAAGTCTGGCCACAAGGGACAACTGTGCCATGGCTGAGTCAGCTCAGTATGAGGGCAGAGAAGTAGGAGGCCAAGCGAGGCGGAAAGAAGCACTCCGTCCAGGTCTGTGTGTTGCCCGAGAGTCTGCCTTCAGAGTTGCTGACTTCAGTTAAGGGTACTGTCTCCAAAGATCACTACTGAAAAACAGCTGTATGATCCAGGAGAATTAACTTGTTTACATGTTAGAACTTAGACGTTAGCACGAGTCGCTGGGCAGACAAGTGGCAGTGGCAGTCAGCTAGCTGAGAATAGATTTCTTTTTTTTTTTTTTAAGATTTAATTTATTTATTTGACAGAGAGAGAAATCACAAGTAGGCAGAGAAGCAGGCAGAGAGAGAGGGGGAAGCAGGCTCCCCGCCGAGTAGAGAGCCCGATGCGGGGCTCGATCCCAGGACCCTGAGATCATGACCCGAGCCGAAGGCGGAGGCTTTAACCCACGGAGCCACCCAGGCGCCCCTGAGAATAGATTTCTAAGGAGAGAGGACCTTGAATAGCTAAAGGTTTGATGGCAAGAAGGTCTAGAGCGTGGCAGTTCCTGAGAGAGGGGGCTGGGACAGGCCACGGGCCTGGGGTGGCAGGATTTGCTACGAGGATGATCAGGCCACAGAGGAAGAAGGAAGTGGATCAAGAGGCCAAAAGCAAATCTGCTATTTATGCCCAACTTGGGCCACCTCCAGAGTCAGTCACATCTGTCAAGTAGGAAGAAGTCATCTGCCCTTTTGTGCCTAATTCCTCATCTACAAATACTGGTTTGGATTAGATTCCTATTTTGAAATAGGAAGTCAGGATGGGCCTCTCCGTCCCTTTCGGGGCCCCCAATGGGTGAGAGTTCATGCAGGTGGGTCCCCAGGCCCCCAGCCCAGCTTGCACCTCATGTGTCAGCCCTACTATCTTCAACATCTTGAACTTCCTCTTGAGCTTCTATTTGAGGATTCCACGGGACTAGACAATCTCTAAATTCCCTTCCCGCCGTAAATTCTGTGGCTCAATGGTCCTCTTGGCACTGTTGAGAAGACAAGAGGCAGGCAGTCTAAAAGGCACACAAGCAGCATCTCTACTCCCCTCACCAGCTGCCCAGGCGGGGAACGGGGGCTTCCACGGGACAGAGAGCTGGTCAATGGTTACCGGGGAGCTTTTGCTCACCACCAGGAGGGGCTGGAAAGTGTGTGGATCACCGGGAGGGGCTGCAAAGATTTAATACACTCCTCAGAGTATCTCGTGTGCTTGGAGACAGCAGTGTACTTACCAGTATAAGCCTGAGCTTACTGACTTCCTTTTAACTCTTGGATCAAATCCCAATTCCTCTGGCTGACATTTAAGGCCTGCCACAACTGGTCTCTTATCAAATCCTGTACCGCTCTCCGAAACACAGCATGTCTCCTGCAGCCCTCTGCCCTCACGGGCACCCAGTATATCCCATGCATTCCCTTCGGAGTGTGTCCTCGCACATGCTGTCCACAGTCCTGACACGTTCTTTTCCCACCGCATTTGGCGTTTCCGAATCACACCACTGCCCTAGGACCCATCTCGAATAACTCTCTGAGAAAGCAAAGCCTTCCCTGACTATTCCAGTCTGCGTTCTTCTCTGAATGCTTGTACTTATTCTGCGTACTACAGAATTAGAACTTCTTTATGGACGTCACCGTTGGTTGCTTCACATGGATAAGCTCTCTTTTCAACTAGAGTGAACCATCGCCAAGCTTTGACAATAGAGACTCCATTATAAATGCCTAAAGTGGTTCCCACAGTGCTGAACGCCGTGCTAAGATTCCTGCCTTTGTACTTGGGCAATGAGACCTTCACAATTTATTTAGCAACACAGGCTCTCTATCAGTCTAAGCTCAGTCATTCTCCAATCTAAGAAAATTAACCTTATCTAATAATTATATCTCATCCAACCTTTAAAGACGTTTCCCTCCTCCTGGAAGACTCTCTTTGGCACCCTGACCCCACAAGCCAGCTCCTGTAACACACTCTGACCTCATCTCAGAATTTACCAGATTCTTGTTTACGGTTAATTAAACCCATACCCGTCTTATTTACATGGTTTTCGAAAAAGGAACCATATCATTCATCTCTCTATTCCCCACTGTGTCTATGACACTGCTTCGTGCTATTTGTGAAACCGAACAGGCTCCAATTCATCGGGAATGGATCCATGTGTTGATTTATCCAAAAGATGGAACATGTTATGCTAAGGGAAAAAAAATAAGCCACTATGTTAGTGTTTTACACAGTATTATGAAAATGGGTTGAGGACACTTAAAGCCCGCGCTCCTTTGCAAGCCACGCGATGAGAGCATTGCCCAAATCTTCCAACAGCAACACCTCCATAAGCCAACGGCTACAAGTGGGGCAAAACAGACATTTCTGAGTCCTTTATCAAATTAATTGCCATTTCCAGGTTAGGTCTGCAGGTTTCTATATTTAAAAAGTAGAAAGCATCAGCAGTTGGCAGCGGAATTCTTGACGTGCAGTTGCATGAAAGGACTATTTTTATTTTTCACTGCGATATGAAGAAGCTTTGATCTCAGGCAACGTGCTCAAAGGCTTAGTTTAATATATTGATCTCCTGTGACTACTTTTACCTGACTGGTTTCCATAAGCTCAGCCTGTCAACAAGAAATACCTCATATATTCTCAAGCTTCACTTCTTCTCAGACACCTTATTCCTTCAAGTCTTGACATATTTTTAAAAGGAATATCTACTGAAGAAAATGTCTGGCACCCCACCCATGGGTTTGGGTTGAAACGTGCTAACTTAATGGTTCTTTCTGTTTTTTAAAAAATACAAACAGGATCTCATTCCGAGATATCTTGACCTTAAATATTTCTGAGCAGTCTGAGAGGGAAGCGGACAAATGTCAACAAGCCTGGGTCTGAAAGACACCAGCTTCGTTTCTCTCATCTTCCAAGTATGCATGAGACACAAGGAGACTTGAAGGAGGCCGAGCTGAAGGACTCAGAGTGGTCCTAATGGGAATCTCCCTCCCTCATAAAAATCGGGGGCTAGAAGAAAAGCAATGTTGAAAAGGAGGGCGTGGGAGGGGAGTATTGGGAAAACTTTTATATTGAAAAAAAAAAAGAAAGAAAAAAAGAAAAAGAACAAAGAAGAAACAAACCAAAAAAGCAAAAACCCAACCCCCAGCAATGCCTGGAAACTTGCTATGCTACTAACCATCCCTGTTCAGACTTGCTTCCCTTACAGTTTTGGCAGGGACCACAAATGATAGCCTTAAAATGCCACATGAGCATCAGAATATTTTAACAATCCCTCTTGACTGGACGCTTTTCAACGGCATGGGAGTGAAACAGGAACCTGCAGCTGTGGCAAAGGGCTGAGGCCTCCTCATTTCGAGCAACTGCGAATGTGGGGAGGGGAGCGGCCTAGGAGGCCGCGCGGGGTTTGGGAAGGGCGAAGGAACGGTGGGAAAATGGAAAGAGACCTAAACCCCAATATTTCTGCCTGGGAGATGCAGGCCCTTGTGGGAATCAGTCTAGCGGTTAGGACATAGATGCTGTCTTCAGCTGTGAAGCAAAACAGAGTCACAGACCTGAGCTTCTGCAGCTGGCCACAGACCCCCCACCCCTCCCGGGCAGGACTGCGATTGCTGCATAAACGCCAGTCCCAGCTGTCTCTATAAGCATATCTTCCTCACACATTTAAGTCCAAGGCCTTCAAGGACTTACCATCCTGCTTACTGGGCCCAGGAACTAAGAGAGAAATGGGGAGAACGGTGAGAGTATGGGCAAGGCGAAGGACAGGGAAGCAGACGCACAAGTGGCTGGAGACGTGTACTGAGAGAGGGAGGTGTGGACGAGGAGTCCACAGAGGAGGGAACGGCAGGGAGGGGGGTGTCAGGGGCACTGAGGGGGAAGCTGTGCCGGGGAGTGGAGAGATCATATAGCTAGAACATTTTGCAAGTGAGAATCAACTCGAGGTAACAAATCATTAGGTCGGGTACAACAAACATTAGCGCCCTCCAACATTTCTTCTCCCCATCAGGACGGTTTTACTCAAAAAGTTATTGCCCAAGGTTGCTTTCCTCATAACCTTGGGACGTGTTCTTGTATTCCTGAGAGCCTGTTTTTCTCACCAGAATATCAGGCTGTTATTTTCAAAATGATAATACTCTCTGCATGCCAACAAGCGCTGGTCCTACCCTCGGCACTGAGGCTACTGGGATGGCTGCCGGGACAAGGGATTGTGGGCTCCCCACAGAAAGTGCTGGGGCCATGCAGCCCCTCCCCGCAGGGCAACCCAGGGGCATGGGGAAAGAATTCTGGGCCGACACCTTTAGTGGTCTTAGCCTTTTCCTGTGTCCCCAAGCTCCAGCCTTTGAGAGTGAGGGTGTGAAGGTGGGAGTATTTCAAAGGGGTGCGGTCCTGATGACCACGTGACCCCTGGCCCTCCAAATATGTACTGTGTCCCCGGAACCAGCAGCAGCAGAACTGCAGGAGAACTCGTCGGAAATGCAGGATCTTAGGCACCAGCCCAGACCTACTGACTGGGAGTCTCCATGCTAAGGAGTTCCCCAGGTGTGATTCACGTGCACATTAAGGTCTGAGGAGGACTGTTCTCGACAGTGCTTAACCTTTGACATTCAAAAGCCTTGACATAGAAACACTGGACAGATGGAGGCAAGGGCGGGGCGGGGCGGGGGGGGGGGTCCTCCAGCAGAAAGAGCCCCACAAGGAGCGGGGTACTAAGTCCATAGGACCTTACACTTGCTCTGGTAGGCTGTGTGAAAACAAACAAATTCCCCAACTGCTCAGGTCAACACTTTCCCATATACATGGGATGGGAGTGGACTGCAAGAAACTTCAGGATTCCTTCTAGTTCTAAAGTTTGAGGGCTATGATTCCATTTGACAAGACTGTTGTGTTGCCCTCTCTACACTGAAATTTGGGTTGAAGAGGTAGTTGCAGCACATTAACACAGCCTGGCATACAGCAGGGCTCCGTAAGCATTTGTGGAGTGAAGTGATACAGATATGAGTCTATTCTCTTCAAGCTGCCCCAAGCAAAAACCAAAAACGAGCCAGAAGCTCCCAAGACAGTAGACCACACCAGAGTATCAGAATTGTCACTTCTCAGGGCAACGGACGTCACTTAAAATATCTTGCTAAGGCAGCTTTTAAGTAATCTACTTGGGAAATTCACTCGTATATGAAACTACACAGTGGTGTGGCCCCTCATTCTAGCACATCAGTGGAATGAAAGTGTGAACAACTTTCACTTCTTAGGTAGCAGGCTGGAGGGATGGTCATTTCATATTTCTTTACTGAGTCTGTGGCCTCCGAAGAAAAGTCCAAGTGCCCTCTAACATGACTACTATTTCACTCAATGCTCATCCTTCATCCTCTCTCTCAAGGAGATGGGAGACACAAGGATGCACAAGAATACACCAGTCGTCCTCCATCTGACTGCATTTTAGAATCTCCTGGAGAGTTTTAAAACTACCAGTACTTGGGTCACACTCTCAACCAAAATCGAAAATTCTGGAGGTGGGACCTGGCATCAGGTTTGAAGACCTCTCCGGATGATTCTGATACGCGGTCATCAGCATTAGGAACTACTGCCTGGAGGGAAAACTCACCATCAGCCAATCTGATGCCAGTACCCAGAGTCACAAACTCCGGAACCCTTTCCATCTTGTAAAAGCACAACTCTATGCCCATTAAACACTATCTCCTCGTTCCCTTTCCCCCAGCCCCTGGCAACCACCATTCCATTTTCTGTCTCCATGAATGTGACCACTCTCGGTACCTTACAGAGGTGGAATCATACAATATTTGTCTTTTTGTGACTGGCTTATTTCACTTAGCATGATGTCCTCAAAGTCCATCCATGTTGTAGCCTGTATCAGGATTTCCTTTCAAAGGCTGGATAATATGTCCATATTGTTGATCCCTTCATCCATCGATGGACACTTAGGTTACTTCTCCCTTTTGGCTGTTGTGAATAAGGCAGCTATGAACACGGACAGGTGTACAAATATCTCTTCAAGACTCTACTTTCAATTCACCTGGGTCTATACCCAGAAGTAGAATTTCTAGGTCATATGGTAATGCTATTTTTAATTTTTTGAGGAAACGCCATACTATTTTCCATAGTGACTATACCATAAAGAGTTTTTGAATAATAATAGCAAATACTTTTATGATACTGTTAAGCAAAAAAAGTTAAGTTCTAACTTAATGTATTTAGTAAAGTGGCACTATGTTAAAAAAAAAAGGCAGAGGAACAAAGATGAAGTAAGTACATACAGAAAACCGTGAACTGACAACAGTGGCTTCTGCTGGATGTTGGTAAGAGCAGACTGACATTCTCTTCTTTTCCAAATTTCATACCTGCCTAACTCTCTATGATAAGCATACACTACACTGACGACCAAGAAAAAAAAAAAAAGTGAAAAAAAATTAAGTAGGGCACATTTTTCTTCCTGGTCATCGCGCCATCCATTGCACTGAGCCTGACGGTTCAGAGAGTTCACCACATTTTTCGGAAGGGAAAAACACACACACGCATCTCTTCCTTTTATAACCAAATGGATTTCTGAAAAATTTTAGGCCCAATATAATAATAATTCCACCTCTCGATCAAAATAATAAGTCTTTTCTCCTCTTAGGCCTCCTTGACAGGGCTTTCAGAAAGTCCTTCCTATTTAGGCAGGGCCTGTGGTCTGGCTGGGGCAGCAGAGCTAGGGTCGGCCATTAGCCGGGGCACTGCTCAGGGCCCTCTCGGGGGCTTGCAGCCAGCCTCTCCCCTACGCGCGCTCCGCTTGTGGCCCGGGATGGCTTCCTTTTCCTTCAGTAGTTGGTGAACTGTCCTCACACCGTGAGAGAGACACTGACCTGGTCGGAGCAGGGAGGGCTGGAGGCAAAAGGGGAAGGAAGGAACGGGAAGGATTAACGAGCTGATTTCCATACAGGCTTTGACATCTTGGAATGAAAAGCAGCCTGTAAGAGCAGAAGCCCAGGCCTCTGCTCAGGCCATGTCGCCAGCTGGCCGTTCATCACCAAAAATTCCCCAACAACTCCATGGCTATTGCTTAACCACCTCATATAAATCCCAATTAATCTTGCAAAGTCAAAATATAAATATAGAACAAAAGTCTTTATTTTATGTGCCCTCAGTTTCAGGGTCAAAATTTACAAAACCGAATTGGTTATCCAGTGGCTCCAATGAACACTTTTTTTTTTTTTAAAACGATTTTTGGGAATAAAAAGACAAATAAATGACACCTTCACTAATGTGTATGTACTTACTGGACTGAAGGAACTCAGGCTAATAATCAAATAAATTGTAGAAGAAAAAAGGTGTCAGTGCTAAAATTTAAACTAGGTTTTTTTTTTTTTGGCAATAACATTAATGTTTCATAGCTTATACTCAAAAGATACAGAAAAGCCTTAGTAGGCACAAAGGAACATTTATTCGTCTTTCATATGTAAATTGCCAGGGACATAAAGAGCCTCTTGAGCAGTGGAACTCGGAATACTCCACATTGCAATGTCTTTCATGGGAAAGGCAGGTGAGAATGTGAACACAGTGGTTGGCTTCGAGAAGCGCCCATGAGGACCCAGAATGGGCCCATGTGAGCAGGGAGGTGTTAGTGCAGACACTCACCTCCCAGGGCAACAACCTCAAAGGACCTCAGGGACAAGGCAGGCGTGTGTCTTACAGGACAGGCTGAAACCTCATCATTTATACTCAGAGCTCTCCTCTCCTGTTTAGGAACCTCAAGGTCATCACGTCAACGATGTGGATAATACAGAAAAACTGCTATGCGGCTTTGGAATGGAGGGTGCTCTGGCAGCGGGTTTTCCTCCCAAACTTTATTTCAGGCTCTGCACACATCCCGATCAACACAGTAAAAGTGCGTTGGGAGCAAGAGGAAGCCTGGTTGTGAGGAGTCATGTACAGACCACCCACAGAGTACAAAGTTCACACTTGCATCATAAAGAGTTGACTGCACTGGGAACATTAAAGTGGCTTTCCTGGACTCCGGGCAAGGAGGTGGAAACGCAGTGAAATGCAGTGATTCATGCTGTTGTTTTCGAGAGCTGGAAAATCATGGAGAAAAATCCAGAGAAGGTGTGTGTGTGCTGAGGGTGGGGAGTGATGGTGCCGAAAGCCCAGCTGGGAAACTGCAGTAGGGACCAGAGGGAAAGTTAAAAGAGAACAGGAGGAGCTCTCCAGCTGAGGAGGAGGCTGATGGCAGCTTGGTCATCTACCCTCAGGCACTGACCCCACAGCATGAAGGTCCATGCGGAGGGCTGGCCTGTGACACCATCTCCTCCTTCCCATCCAACGAGAAGGAATGGGCTCAAGAAGCCAGCAGAGGAGAAATTTCTATGAAACCCATGAAGGGGCAGCAGGCTAAGGGGACAGAAACGCCTTTATAGCAGTCGCAGAACAGGGAATTTAGGATTCTGCCTTGGGGCGGGTCTGGCTGGAAGCAAAGATTCCAACAGGATGGTTCCTGAAGTCAGTCCTGGTCCCTGACTTCCTGATCCCTAGACACAACAGCTAGGAGGGCCTGGCCTGCCCCTGATAAACAGATGAGAGCACAAATGTGATCACAGTTCTCTATTCTCCCAAGAAAGGCAGCCTAGCGGAGTTACCTGAAAGCAACACGGAAGGCAAGTGATACTAAGCTCAGTCAGAGAAGAAGTTTACGGTCAGTCAACTTCTGCTCTGTACATGAGAGAGAGAAAGCACAAACTGGTCTAAAAATGAGAGTTAACCATCACTTCACTGGCATTACAGACATGAGAGAATTTCCCCATCACCATCCCTGTCCAGAGCTATAGGTGCTTGGACAAGACATGGAGATGCACACACCCACACGCCGCGAAATCCTTCAGTGGCTCCTTCTCACCAAGAGGTTTCCTTGAAGTGCTTTCACTGTGTGGCCTCCATGGATTTCCGCAGCCTTGTGTACCTTCTGCAAGGTTCCAGCAGCGCTAACTTCTTTATCACTCTCCATACTTGCCATGTCATTTCACACAGCCACGTCTTTGCCGCTGACATTACCAGAGCCCGGAACGCCTTCCCTGCCCTGGCCACTTGCCGAAATGCTGCTCATCTATGTCTCTCTCTCTCTTTTTTTTTTTTTTAACTTACTTACTTATTTATTTGACAGAGACACAGCGAGAGAGGGAACACAAGCAGGGGGAGTGGGAGAGGGAGAAGCAGGCTTCCTGCTGAACAGGGTGCCTGATGTGGGGCTTGATCCCAGGACCCTGAGATCATGACCGGAGCTGAAAGCAGAGGCTTTAACCCACTGAGCCACCCAGGCGCCCCGCTACTCATCTGTTGAAGGCCCTTCCCTGCCCCTTCTCTGGGCTACTCCTGTGCTACTATACACATTTTTTATTTCCCTTGCTGTATGTGATGAAAATTATTTATTTACACATCTTTTTCACCTCCTGGATTTGAGTTCCTTGAAGCCAGAGCTAGTTTTTCTCTCTCTTTGCATGCCTTCCCTCTCCTAACACAAAGCCAGCGTGTATCTGGTGTTCAACAAGACTTTGTTCGGTTAGAGTGACTTGTGGGCCTGTACTGCCCGTTTCCTGCCTTCCCATATAAGGTGGAGAACCAACAAAAGTGAACGAAAGTATATTTTTTGAAAAACAAAAAGGCTGCTATGTTAGACAACCAACACACTGATTTCTAATTGCACGCAAGCTACTCCGGCATGGAATGTGCTAGCCTGTGGGCCTCTTGTGCTGGAGCGTATGGAGGAGGTACTGGGGGCCTTCGCAGTAAGACGGTCCTACGGATATCAGAGTCTTGCAACAGGGATTTTGACCGTACCGTTACAGAGAGGACTCCCTGTGTATTGAATCAGAGATTCTTTTTATTCCCTCTTTCACACAGTAAAGTCCTGAGGTCTAGAATAAGCGAAGAGCGGTGAGAATACAAATATAAATGTATCCACCCTCCTTCGCCTCGATTATTCAAGCTATTCTACTGCCTACCTAAAAAGGGGGCTTCCTGCATGTCTTTTTCTTATTCACACCCTACTGGTCTCTCTGTGCCTGTTCAAGTCTTACCCAATCTCGAATCTACGAATTGCCGCGGCACCTAAGAGTTTGTACCGCATGATTGCGTCAATTACCGCCTTTCATCGCCATGATACTCGCCACAGGGCTGGGCACATGGCAGGTATTAATAAAAACAAGCTGATCGGTGGACCGATAAAAAGCCATATTACATGTCCCCTAGCCATACAGCAGTTTCAGAAAAATTGTCAAGAAAATATTTTTCTTTCTTTCCCACAACCCAAAGTTCTAAAAAGATAAATACTCCAGTAAGTTTAGAAAAGTCATGCCAGTGACTTTTAAAACTCCCACAACTAGAAACAGCCATTCTCCAATGTATTCCTAACCCCTGATAACTCCTTGCTCGTGTGGGGTTTTAACATACCTCTCGGCCAGCCAGAGTTTGGCTCTGGTACTAACAGCAACGTCAGCCAGCTCCTGCTGAAAGTCTGTATTCAGTCTGTATTTGGAGTCCATGCAGGCTTGTAACAAATGAAAAACCTAAACCAAAAAAGAGAAAAAAGCAACATCCTGCTGTGAGAATATATTTTTCCTAAATGTTCAGTTCCTCCCTGTTAGGTTTCCTCAAAATATTCCCCTCAAAGAAAACAGACACCTGCAGAATGGGGCTCTGGTCTCCACGCAGGAAGCAAGCTGGTTTGGGAGGGCGCAGCGAGCGGCAGGAAACCTAGGCCCTCAGTCCCGACCTCTGCTCGGGGTCCCCCCGCACAATTCCAGACAAGGGTGACTACTCAGGGACCGAACACTCATTCGATACAAGGGCTTATTAGTTCCAACAGCCTATCGAGTGATTTTAGCAAAGAAAGGCAAACCCCTTGCTCTCAGTGAGCAGTCTTGTATGAGAAAAATGGACCTTGTCAAGTCAAAGTCTCGCTGCGGGGGAAAAATCAACGGTCTCACAGTCCAAACTGGTTGGTGTGTCGGGTTGTGTTGGGTTTATCAGAACAGCCTTGGCCAAAGAAGCAGGCCACAAAGATGCCTGCCTTTGCAAACACGGGATAGTGATGTCTGTAAGCGATCTCCATTTTTTTCCCGCAGTTCTCCACTGAGACGTGGAGTGGAAGCAGCAAAACAGACACGAGCTACTCTCACTCTGACGCAACATGATGTACGAGAACTGAGCAGAGAAAGACAAATCCTCTAGTTGCCTCCGTGTAGAACGAAGGCCACAGATCCAGCAGACACGTGACCGTGTGTGTGTTTGTGTGTGTGGCTCACGTCAGCATGTTGTGGGTTCACATTCAGTGACGACGCCAACAACACTCGGCGAGGAGTACAAGCCTGCAGCAGAGAGGGAGGGCACAGATGAGCTCCTCTGACCTCAGCCAGCGCCGAGGAGCGCGAGGACGCAGGTCAGAGAGCTCCCCTGTTCTCAACTCAGTGAAGCGGAGACAGTGGGTGGAGCAAGGCTAGTCCGCAGAAACACACTGAGAACTTGGAAAGTCCATTTCAAAAATCAGTTTGCTTCCCTTCCCTATTGTATCCTCCATCAGAGCTACAGGTGACTCTTCCAAAGCAACAAGATTCAGCTTTTTCTTCTCTTCCTCTCCCGCCGATGAGGCGTCTAAGTGAGAGTTATATAGGGAGGCGAATAACAAGAAAAAGCAAGAGGACATGACAAAAGAGCTCCAGAATCATCAGAGCCTGAACGGGAATGAGCTAGCAGTTTTCCCAGGTCAGACATCTGCAGTTACCAACAACAAATTGTTTAGAGAATCCAAAAAAAAAAAAAATTGTGATTACTTTACTATATATAACTGCTATTTTTTTTTTTTTTTTGGTCTAAACAGCCGTAATTGTATAGGAGAATGCACACAAGTCCCGATGTGGAGACTGCAAATGCTTTCTCTAATAATGGATGTGTTATTTCAGAGGCAACAGATCAAGTATCACTACTTCACCACACCCCCGCAGGGACCCAAACCGCCCGTCGTGAAGTCTGGAGAAATGGGTCTGGCTGAGGCTTCTGTTCTTCTGTGGTGACCGCCAGAGTGAAAAAAAACAGCTCCTTCTGCTTGAATCCCCGCTATCCTGACAGAGCTGGCAAAGTCAGTGGGCCTTGCTTTACTTTCCTCCACAGCTGCACGAAACCAACCACCAGGGCTTTTCATGGTGTCACAGGATCATAATTAATCAGCAGACACCAGCAAAATACATGACTGTGGAATTTACTTGTAAAGAAAGCTGTGAGATTTTCAAATGCCTCTCATTTAGAAGCAATCACCTCAAAAATAACTCCTGATGGATGTTTAAACTTAGGTCCTATATTTGCTCACCTTCCTTGGCAAAAACAAGGCTGTTTTTGAAACGCTTGGTAGCTCTGGTTTATGAAAATCGGCCTCCAGGTCCATCAATTCTGTCACCTTGGGCACAACCCAGACAACAATTGTGATCCTGGTTATTCACCAGGAAGAGAGAGCGATCTATTTACATGGGACAACTGCAGAGGGAGGTACACTTACGAGAACCACGGTGGAAGGAAGCATGAGGAGAGACAGAGCGAGAGAAGTGAAAGACAGGGTCACGGAAGTCAAGGGAAAAGTGGGTAGGGAAGTGGAGAAGACAGAGGGAAGGGGGAGGAAAGAAAAGTTTTGTAAGCCCATGTGTGAAACAAGTTACTGTGTTTGAGATCATTTTTTTTTCTTCAAGAAAACTAATGACTCTATTTGAATACACGGCTACCTTCCCCTAACATTTAGAGGGTCTGTTTTAATTTGTCCAGGAAAAATGAGGCCATCCTTTGGTGTGAAGTCCAGACGCGGGGCCAAGCCTCTGGAACTACAGTCCAAGGTCAGGACCAAGAGCACCAGGCAGCTCCCAGGAAGGGTCATTTGTCCATCAGTCAGAAAAGACGGCGCGGGCAAGGCAATTCCTTGTCCTTTCTCCCCTCTCTGAAAGTTCTGGTCCAGGAGAACCTCTGGGCTGGGAGTGTGGTCTAGGGCAGACCTGGGATAACTTGCAAACAGCCTGTAATATAGGACCACACTGAACCAAACAGAGACACCGAAGTTGAGCGACCAACTGAATGCATGTGAGAGCTCCAAGAAGGCAAGTGTCATTTTAGGTCTCCCAAATTTGCAATATGATTAAATATTTAGTCCACAAATATTTACCAAACAACAATTACTACCAGGCACAGTCCTAGGAGTGGCGGCACAGAACACACGAGTGCCTGCTCCCAGCAGCTTACACTCCAGCTACGGGTAAGCCGAAAATCCAGCTTCCCTGCCCCTGCCTGGTCTCGATTTACGACCTACATGGCGGCATGGGCATCACCGTCCTCTCATGCTTGACCTCACCCTTGACCAAGCCCAGCACACAGCAGGAATGCAATGAGCCTTTGCTGAATTGATGTCGGTCGAGCTGCGGTGCTTCTTCGTATACCGGCTCTGCCTGTAGGACACATGCCCTTGGGTCTGGTGAGCTCCTGCAACCCCATGTAAGCGGTGGAGACACAGCTGAGCACCACTGCACTCCTCACTGCAGCAGGGAGAGCAGGGAGGCTAGGTCAGTGGCGGAGATGCAGCCCTACGGGGGGGAGGGGGAGGTGGGGGGGTGTGGGGGACACAGGCTCGGGAGCCAGGTGGACATGGGTGGAGCCCCAATTACTAGCTATGGAGCTTGGGGCAACTTATGTCACCTCTGCTTCCTCACGGTAAAGAGTATATAACAGTCTCTGTTACAGGACTGTAGAGAGATTTAAAGGAATATATGGTACTTGGCACCCATTAGGCACCTGATAAAAATGTTAGTTCTCTTCCTTTTTCTGTCTGCCCCCTCCCCTCTGAATAAACATTCAGAGAAGGCTTTGCAGAAAAAGCGATATTCCTATTTGGCCCTTAAACAAATCTGGTCAGAATCCGTGGAAGACCATGCAAGCATAGAGGAAACTGAATTATTAAAAAAAAAATGTAAAAGGGTATTAAAATATCAGTACTGCCAACAAAAACAACAAACCTTAATGTAAACTATGGACTGTAGTTACTAATGACGGGTCAATACTGGTTCGTTAATTGTAACAAACGTACCCTTCTAATGCAAGACATTGACAACAGGAGAAAACTGGGGAGGAAAGGAGTATGGGGGAACGCTCTGTACTACCTGCTCACTTTTTTTGTAAATCTGTAATTGTTCCTAAAACATCCTACGAATGAAAAGAAAATATTAGGGTTAGCCAAGGTATGTGCAAAGTGGTAGGAGACACAGATGCCAAAAGGGGTCCAGTTGGAATGAGGGTCTAAAAAGCACCACTGAGGGACCTCTGTTCTGCAGGCGGCACGGGTCTCCTAGAGACAGCGCTCACATAATCAGATCTATAATTTGGAAAGGAAAGGCCAGGACGGTGTGGAGGCTGGATCAGAAGGGGCAGGATGACCAAGATCGCTATCAGTCTAGACTACAGGTGGTCAGGGTTGAAGCCAGAGGCTGAAAGCCAAGGATGGCATTGGGCCCGAAGTGGCTGCAGATGTTTTCTTTGACCTGCACAGTATTTTTTCTAACCTGCCACTTACGAATTGGGAGATTTCATACCAAAATCATCCTGATTTCCAACTTCTGAAAAATCAGATGACCTGGGGACCACGGGCCCACGCTCCGACCCGGTGACAGGCATCTGCAGAGGTGGGTTCACTGCCGTGCCCACTGCTGCCTGTTACTCGTGGGACTAAGGTGGACTGTCGGTGTCATTTATCACTGCTTTCTTGCCTTTTTTTTTTTTTAAAACTTTTGGAGCATCAAGAGGAAAATTTAGTATTTACTGAACCCAAATCTCTATCAAAAGTTTAAAAACAAAGGATTGGACCAAAGGGCTGTGTGTTTATGACAGCCCCCCTTTCATTTACTCATCTGCCTGGTGCAGGCAGGACTCCGATTTTGGGAAAGCCCCAATCTAGATGGTAAGAGAAGTGGAATGGAGTGGAAAAGGATACACTTGAGAGACATTTTAGAAGCTGGAGAAGCAGGATTTGGCACCTTGGCATTTAGACGTGGAGTTGAAGGTCAGAAAAGAACCTCTTCACCCAGGCAGCCGCTGATGGAAAGCCATCGTCTAAGATGGGGACCACAAGGGACTATGCAGGTTTGGGAATGAGGGAAGGGGACCTCAGGAGTTTGGTTAGGAATATCCGCGTGATGACTGCTCTAGTCAGGGGTAATTTATCTCGCACAGCAAGAATTCTTTTGAAAGTGAAAAGGAGCTCTATGAACGACCACCACGGGATAAAGCAAGGCAGAGGGTTGCCTCTAGCTTCTGCAGGCCCTTAAAGACTGGAGTGGACTCAGAGGTGTGTCTTCGGCAAAAGCAGCAGCAGAAAGCTTTGCTGACCTAAGACAGTTGTGAGCTGGTCAGAAAGAAAGCACACGCCAATGACCGAGCGAGTGCACACCAGCAGCACTGCCCATGACTGTCGCAGGCAATGGGACCGCTAGGGGTTGCCCTCAGGAGGGGAGGCCGGGCAGCAGAGGGGAGTGGGCTAGCCTTCCTGCCCCGAGATGCAAACCCTGATCAATCTCCAGAGGACTGAAGGAAAGTCTAGAGAACCTGGAAGCAGTTCCTCTTTGCCCACCCCCCGCCCCCAGCCCGACTCTAAACACAGGGAGGCTCGGGGGAGCCCCCGAGCATCTGTGTAAAGCACAGGGTCCATTTGGGCAGCTCTGAATCTTAAAAGCAACTCCACAAGAGCAAATGTAATGCTCTTTGAATAAACGCCACAGGCCTGAAAAAACCTGCACTGTACTAGTAAAATACGTCTGGTTTATGGCGCTAGACTAAAATAGTGACTTGTGTTAGACAAGATCAAGATGATCTATGGCTGTTCGGGAATGCAACGCTGAGATGGCTTTTCCTCTTCACCAAGCATGGCTTCCAGGCAATTCTCCCCCTTATAAAATCAACAGCAGCTGAGCTCCAGAAACAGCAGGATCCAGAAATAACAGGCCCAGGTGAGGCAGGCCGTGAAAAAGGACAACTCCAAAGAGAAAAGAGATGTTCATTTCAGAGGTCATATACAAATGAGCTTCCGTGTACCGTAATCATTAACAGTCCCAAACTTGGAGGACCAATGAATCTATCCACTTTTTGCAGCTGTATTTTCCTAAAAACAGATCCTCTTTTTTTACAGCGTGCAGACTTTGGGAGAAAGCTTTCTTTTGCCCCTATTGCACTCAGCTGAGTATAACATTTCTGGCCCTGCCATTTTTGCCTAGGTTTCTCTCTGCACTGCTCCAACCCCCACGGCTAAGTCAGAGCCACATTTTTCCAACCCCAGTGTTTACACAGGATTTTATTTCGGCTGGTAAAACATCTGTATTTTTTCAGGGACTTAAATAAATGATCTATGCCGGGAATGTACAGTATAGGGTGATGTCAGGCCCCTTTTTCTCTCGACTCACTGGGCAGAACAGGCAAACATTGTTTCAGCCTGTAGCTGGGAATGTGAATATTTATCCTGTCGACTTAATTCATACAAACAGAACGAAAGGCAGGCAGGCAGGCAGGCAGAAGTATTTTATGGCCTTAAGTCAAGCTGAAAGCGGGGGGAGGGTGTGAGAAGGGGGATGACTGAGGGAGGAATCTAAACTTTCTAATTCACAGAAACACGCTTAATCATATAAATGCGGAGAAAGAGATACAGCAAAAATTATTTAAAAGGTGGACTGCATTTGTATGTGTGTATGGGGGGGTGTGGCGGCGGGGGGGCGGCGCGGGTAGGACATGGGAAAGTGAGAGACAGAAGAGTTTTCTAACTTATATTTCCTTCCTAATCATTACGATAAGGTTTAGGATATAATCGTTTTCTACTTCAGGCCCATTAATCTTACCCCCAAGCAGACCACAGGCTTCTCAGGGCACCCCCCTCAGCCTCTGACTTCCACTGGGCAGGCAGTGGTGCTTGTTGGGTATACGTATCTGCCCATGTCATCTGTACAGAGAGCTTGGTATATTTTTCTTTTTTTTTTTTTTATCGACAGCCCCATGGCCCTGGGACACTTCAGCTCCTCAACCTGGTCATCCCTACAAGACAGGGCTTGGCGGGCACGCGCCACCCATAGTTACCCACCAATGCCACAGGAAGCCGGGAAGCATTTCAAGTGGTTGCTCCCCGAACCTTCAACTGTTTATGCGATGAGAACACATCCTTAGGGAAGCTCTTGGTAAGTCCCCAAAAGGTGACACTTGCCGTTGCTGTCAGGGAAAGGGTGCTAATTCTGAAGCGTGATTACTTCCTAGATGACACTGGTTCGGGGAAGAGAATCGCAGGAAAGAGGCCCATGAATCTCTTTAAGGACTAAAATGTACACAAACACAAAGTGTGTTGGGGCCTGAAGAGTCACTTTGTGTGTCAATGCCTTCCCTCCTTTCTATTAACACTCCCCTTGTTCTAGTTCAAGAACCAAAGATCTTATGCCTAGAAGATGAAAACAACTCATTGGTCTCCACCTCCAAAGCTTATTTTACACATGGCTGCAGAGAAACTTCCTTGAAGCCCTGATTGTTATCACTCCCAAGTTCAAAATCCTTCGACTTCCAATCGCCTAAAGAATTTGCTGGGCACTGAAGTCTTGACCTACCTTTCTGGTTTTTACCTCCTTCTCCCTCCACTTCACGTACCTATTTTATGGCTAAATGGGACAATTTCCCATTCCTGACAACTTACAAATGTCCAGGATGTTCCTTCTATTTCTCCCATCACCACCCTCTCCAACTCTGCCCGCTGAAATTCCATTCATACTGGAAGGCCCAGTGAGCACCACCTCCTCCATAAAACCTTCCTCAGCTTTCATCAACCGCCATCGCCCTCCCCACCACCAACACATACTCTTTTCCGACTCAGTGCCCAACAGCTCATTTCACTTGATTTAAAAAAAAATTTTTTTTTTAAATCTTTTCATCATGGTTATCAGTCTACAATTTCCTTTCCCGGAGTATAGCTCTATGAAGGCAAGGACTATGTCCTGTTCTTTATAGTCCCTGGGGCCCCAAGGATATGTAGCTTTGTCTGGTGGAGGGAGGGACTCCATGGAGCATTTATTGATTTGGAATTGTTCCATGCCTCCCTGACATAGGTGGTAGGGGCAGAGCCTATGTTCACAGCAGCGGCCAGTGTGCTAAAGGTGACCTCTCTACATGGTCCCCACGCAAAGGGGCTGGGAGAAATACATGGTATTAATGAGAGAGTGAGTATTCATTTGTCTTAGATTATCTCTAGCCTGGAGCTCCAAATTTTACAATGCAATTAGGAGTCCCCTGACCCAGAAGAAGCATCAAGGGCCCCAAGCTATTGGGTAAGAGTGAGGTTTAAAAAGTGATGTCAGGGCACCTGGGTGGCTCAGTGGGTTAAAGCCTCTGCCTTCGGCTCAAGTCATGATCTCAGGGTCCCGGTATCGAGCCCCACATCGGGCTTTCTGATCAGCAGGGAGCCTGCTTCCCCCTCTCTCTCTGCCTGCCTCTCTGCCTGCTTGTGATCTCTCTCTGTCAAATAAATAAATAAAATCTTAAAAAAAAAAAAAAAGTGATGTCAAAGGTATTCGGTGTTAACCCAAAATACCAACAAAAGCTTGCATGTAAAGAATTAATTCATTAGGGCACCTAGCTGGCTCAGTCAGTGGAGCACGTGACTGTTGATCTCAGGGTTTTGAGTCTGAGCCCCACACTAGGTGCAGAGATTGCTTAAAAATAAAATCTTTAAAAAAAAAAAAACTATTTACTAAACACTGATATAATATCTGCTCTAACCAAAGAGTTACTAACTTTGGGACACAGATAGATTTCTGTAAAGCTACGTATAAAATGTTTTAAATTACAAGTTATTTATTTGTAAAATAAATCCCATTTTAACTTACTTAGGAGAAGCTTTATTATACTTGCCAATTTATCTTTTCTATCTGGATCTTCAACTATTGAGTTTCCTTATAGACAATACTGAGATCAATAAGGATCTCTTGGAGGTATCCAAACTTATTAATGAAAAATAACACGGACAATTTGTTCAGTCAAGACAGTTAACTTTAGCAATATAAGAGGAAGGAAGCTGGTAGTAGAATAAATGAAACAAGATTAGTTATAAATCAGTAACTGTTCAGGCTGAGTGATGGGTATAGGAAATTCATTACACTATTTGGCCTACATTTGTGTATATTCAAATTTTTCTGTAATAAAAGTTTTTTAAAAAGGCTTTAGGGCAAGAAGCAGGGAAAGAGAGAAAAAAACAGCTACAGGACACAGAGATGCAGTAAGTGTATAAAGCTTATGATCCAGTACAGGAAGTAAGTTATGTACATAAATAAAATGCATAAAATCCAAGATAGAACACTAACCACTGTATCGAGAGTCCAGAAATAAATTTGCTGGAAATTCAGAGGATGGTAAAAGTGACATTTAAACAGTAGTGAAGGGACTGACTTATTAAAAAAGAGTTTAAGACAATTAACTAGGGGGAACCCTCTTACACTGTTGGTGGGAATGTAAGCTGGTACAGTGATTTTGGAAAACAGTACAGAGATTCCTCAAAAAGTTAATAACTGCCCTATGACCCAGAAATTGCACTACTGGGTATTTGCCCCAAAGATGTAGTAAAAAGAAGCGCCATATGTACCCCAATGTTCACAGCAGCAATAGCCACAACAGCCAAACTGTGGAAAGAGCTGAGATGCCCGTCAATAGATGCATGGATAAAGCAGATGTGGTCCATAAACACAATGGAATATTACTCAGCCATCGGAAAGGATGAACACCCAACTTTTGCATCAACATGGATGGAACTGGAGGAGTTTATGCTAAGTGAAATAAGTAGAGAAAGCCAATTATCATATGGTTTCACTTCTTTGTGGAACATAAGGAATAGCACGGAGGACATTAGGAGAAGGAAGGGAAAAATGAAGGAGGGCAGAAATCAGAGGGGGAGATGAACCATGAGACTATGGACTCCAGGAAACAAACTGAGGGTTTTAGAGGGGAGAAGGGTGGGGGTATGGGTTAGCCTGGTGAAGGAGGGCACGTATTGCACGGAGCACTGGGTGTTACATGCAAATCATGAATCATGGAACCTTACATCAAAAACTAATGATGTTCTGTACGGTGACTAACATAACATTAAAAAAAAAAAAAAGGCAAACCGAGAGTAAAAAAAAAAAGACAACCAACTAGGTCTTATAGAAATAATACAGCTGGGTCCCTACCCAAAGCCCTGCACTGAAATAAATTCTAGATGGAGGAACTAATTAAACATTAAAAAAGAAAAGAAAAAAGAAAAGAAAGAAAACTATAAAAGTGCTAGAAGAAAACAAGAAAATATTTTATAATCGTAAGATAAAAATGGGCTTTCTAAGAATGAAACGAAGCCACACATGCACAAAAAAATGTATGTCAACATAACAACTGAAATCTTTTGTATAGCAAAAATTAATAGGAATATTTGAAGGTAAAAAACCAGGGCTAAAACATTTGCCAATTCCTCTAAGGAACAAACTTCTTTCAAATCAGTAACAAAAACGAAAGTAATGGAATGAAATATGACAGGGAATTACAAGCTTTCTCCATTCATAGCACCCTTACACCTCAATAATTTTTTCATCGTGCCTCTAGGCCAAAAGAAATATCTAATAGTTCCATTTATTAAGTAGTAAGATCCAAACAATCTAATAAGTATTTATGCCATAACAACTTAGAAACTGTTTGAAAAAAATAATACACAAACATTGAAAGAAAAAATACTTTCATTCTTTAATAACCACAATTACTTACTAATGAGATGTGTGTGCCTGTTGGGTACTTCATAACTTCCCAAACCTTGGACTCACTGGACTCCACCACCCTCATTCCTGGCCCACACTGATTTTCCCATGGAACTTGCTTTCTACCACAGCAACTCTCAAATACTCAACTTTGCAAAGATGTATGGCATCATCAAAAGGAGTGCAATGCGAGCTAATGTTGATAACTGTTAAGTTATTACAAGCTAGTAGTTCACACGGTTTCTCACAGATGGCAAGTGTCACTGGGCTGCTCAGAAAAATTTAAAATATCCCACAGTGCTTTGGCACACACTTTGGGAACTGCAAATATTTAGCAAGGAATATAAACAAGCAATTCACAGATGAAATACAAATAGCCAATAAACACATGAAGAAATGTTTAATTTCAATAATGGTTAAGGAAGTGCAATTAAAATAATAATTTTTTTAAAAAAAATTGATTTGCACTGAATTTTTTTTTTTAAGGGTAGGACCCAGTTAATTACTGGGTAAAACCACAGACACTCTCATTCATCACTGGTGGGAGTATAAATCATCACAGTCTTTTTTGGGGGTAATCAGCAGGGCCATTTTGTTGCACATACAATGTATTCTGTACAAATGGTAACCCCCGGAGTTGGACAAAGCAGCAACTTGGAAGTCTGGCGGTTGCTATCAAAATGGAAAACAGGTACTTTCCCAGTCTTGCAATCCCCACGTCTAGAAATTTAGTTCACAGAAACACTTAGGGGTATGGGCAAAGATACAGATGCCCAAGGATGATCCTCAGAAGCACGGACTGAAACCGGAAAATTCAGAAACAGCCCGTACAGGTCCAGTTGAAAAAATTATGGGGTATTTCTTCAAGTATCCCATCATATATGGTCAAACGAAAGAGGCATTAAAAATAAGTTATAAATTTATTTGGATTGACGTGAAATAACCCAGGACATACTGATAAGTGAAAAAGCAAGCTGTGAACATAGCATGATCCTATTTTTATTGATGCCAAATTGTTAACAGTGGGGGCAGAATTTTTATATTCAATATCACATATTTCTGGAATTCAGAAGATGTTACAATAAGAATGTATTACTTTTTTTTGACTTTTCATTTTGAAGTAATTAGAGCCTTGCCACAATTGCAAAAATGGTGGAGTTGGTGTCCCTTTCACTCCGCTTCCCCCAACTGTGACATCTTAGATGACTGTAGTATTGTCTCAAAGCCAGAACACTGACATTGGCACTGCTGTTCACTAGACCACACACCTTACTCAGTTTCTGCCAGTTTTGACATGTACTCATGTGTGTGGTGGCCGGGTAGGGGGGCAGTTTCACCCCAAGCACAGATTTGGGTAACCACCGCCACAACTAAGATACAGGACTCTTCCAGCACCACAGAAGAAGAATGCATTATTTGTGGAGTCAGAAACAATATAAGCTAACCAATACTCTTTTTATCATGTATCCCTCAACTCCATACTCTATATGAAAAGTCACCCGTTACATTACTGGGGCAGGTGGCCTGGGTGGCATTTCTCACCAAGAGATAGAAAACAAAGATAAGGAACTTTCCAAAGCACGAAAGAGAGGACGTTAGGACTTTTCCCAAGACTACCCCTGCTCTCCTAGGGCTTTTCAGATCGGCGCCCAAGGTGGGTAGAAGAGCAGTTCAGAGGAGAGACCCACTGAAGATAGAGGAGGCTGGCCACAGAGGCCAGGGGACAGAGGGTTGGGGACAAGGGAGGTGGAGTTTGGGGAGTAACAGCATTCCTGAGAGTTGCAGTCCTATCTCCAGTGCTGGCTCGGGGGCAAACAAGAGCAGAGTAAGTACAAAGTCACTATATTAATTTGCATTTCCCAGATTTTAGAGCAGCTGTAAAATTTGCCATATAAAAAGAGCTGACCCACAGAAAACTGGCCTTTAGCATGTTCTCAGGCTGCGAATGCACATTACTCTGAGCTGCCCAGTGAGGGGGTTTGGGGCAGAAGGCCTTGCGAGCTGGGCCTGGGTGAGAGCCAGCCTCGGGAGTCTGCTGGCTTCTAGCACACTTGGTAACAGAGACTCCTCTTTATGAAAAATGAAGATGGAAAAAAAATTTTTGAGTCGTCGGGTTGCAGCTTATTTCAAAGGTCATCAAAGTAAACAAAAGGAAAAGACTGTGAATCTTTATAAGTCAAAAACTGACAACTGTTTATAAAGCAACTGTTTATATTTTCACATGGAGGAAGAAGAAAAAGGATTCCTCTAAGCCCCTAGGAATGGAGATTTGGGTGGCTCCCCCCGACCCCGTTTGTTTGTTCATTTGCCACTCAACACCTCCTGCAGTGAGCCCAGGAACATCTGCTGTGTCCATTTTATGCAGAATTATAAAGGTCTCCTGGGTGGCTGGGGATTCATGGAATAAACCAGGCAGTGTCTTGAGAGGCAAAAGTCTCTGTCACCCTTGTTGATACCTGCCCCCACCATCCCGCTGAGTATGGTAATGCCCAAAGCCTTACACGCGGGCTGCGGTTAGGGTCTCTCTGAATCTTGAGCCCAGCTTCCAACGAGGGCATCTTTCTTCAGAAAGGGTGATTCCGTGAGTCTAATGGGAGCAAAGGGTCAGCAAAACCAATCCTTACGAACTTCCTCTAACCCCTGAGGAAAGCAAAAAACCTTTTCGCTCGTGAGTTTTCCTGACGATGAACTCTGGACAGTTATCGTGGATGAGCCGCTCAATGGATTTCTTATCTGCTATTAGACATATTCCAAAATAATGAGACTAGATGGTATTAAAACAAGCATCTAAAATATACGGTTTTTACCTGGGGCGGCTGTGTGGTTCCCCAGTCCATTATACAGATTTCATATTCTTTCCACTTACCCATTAAGGCTCAGCTCGTTGGCCCCCTTGGTGAAGTCCTCCCTGACAATTCTAGGTAGTGCAGTCTCCCCATCCTCTCATTCCATAGCATTATCTGAACCACTCATTTGGCACCTAAGATATGTTCCCTTGATTGCTATTTATCTTTTTGTGTAAACCATGTCGTTTTATCTCCTACAGAGCCTTACTGGAATGCAAAAGTTTGTTGATTTGATTTTAAATTTAAGGCAATTACCATGTGGGCTCACATAAACAGTACTTTCAAGGCAATAGTTAACTCAATAGTGAAAGTAAACACCAAGACTGCTTGCAAATGGGCTGGCTTACCAAGTAAAATGACTGGTGAATGCAAGTCCTCCAGCCGGAATATGTTCGTGGCCTGGGCCATCAGCCCGCTCGCTATTACCAGCTTACCAACACGCCGAGTTCTCTCCATGCATTCATCATTTCCCGAGCTCATCTCCAGGAAATTTGTGATCTGCATTCTCAACCTACTTCAGCTCAAACATTGGTGCCTCTATGAAACCATTCTCCCAGGAACTGTTAACGTTTATTTGTTGAGTAACTGGCTGAAAGAGACAACAGCTCTTTCTAAGTGACCATCCATAATCTATTTTGGCCAGTCCCCTTTCTCTATATTGCCGGAAGGGTGTGAGAATCACATTTAGGAGACGGTGTTGTGCATCTTCCTCAATAAACAAGCCTTCTTGGCCAGATCCAAGGCTGACTACGCTGGGGCGACAGGACATTCCTCTTCGCTCCCAGTGGGTTCCTACTGAGGAACTTGGGTCTTTAGGCCAGTGGTTCTGTGGGGGGATTTTGCCCCCATAAGACATTTGGAAATGTCTAGAAACATTTTTTGGTTGCCACGACTGCGAAGGGGCATGAGTAGAGGTGAGAGATGCTGCTAAAACATCCTATGGTGGGCGCAAAGGCCAGCCCCCCGAGACAAAGAATCATTCAGCCCCAAGTGTCAGTGGTGCAGAGGTTGAGAAACACAGACCTGCTGTAAGAGCGCAGGCTTCGCAGAGTCAAGACCCAGCTGGTGACCTTGGGGAAAATGATTTAACCTCCCTGGGCCTTAGTTTCCTCATCTATAAAATGGAGCTAATAAAACAACTCCTCTCATGAGGCTCTTGTGAAGTCTAAAACATAACTGAGGTGAAAAGTACTTTGAAATTACTCCTTCAAAAACTGGGTACTCCTATTAATGGATAGCATGTCTATGTGTGATTTTAATTTTGCTGTGCTCTTCAGGCATGGGCTAGGTGTTGGTGTGGGAAGGAACTCACCTCACCCCTCTCCACCCATGTGGGGTATCCACGTTCTCCGGGCTCTGCATTATTAAGTCACTTTCTTCTCTGTGGTACCCACTTATATTCTTTTTGTTTGGCAATTGTTTTTGCTTAGCCACTGGACTTCTGCCTCATGCAGTATTATTCCTCAGCAATACTTTTCTTAATGGTCTCTGATGATTTTCCCAGAAACAGAGTTTTCTGACTAATCATCTTACTACAGCTCATAATAATGACCAAGTGTATGGCAAGGATGAATTAATGATCGTCCCTCAGGGTAATCATTTGAGAGGTATAAGTATAGTACTTATTATCAAGTTTGCCCTTTTTGTCATAAGCTACATTTTCCACATTCGTGATTTATATCTAAGAGTAAGTTGTGCCATTCAGTGTCTCAGAAGAATAATTTGGTGACCCTTGAAGATATTAGCTCTATTAGTTATGACCCTCAAGAGGCTTATCCTTGATACTTTTTCCAACAGAGCACGCTCCATAAATTCACATATCCAGAGGAACAATTTCCAGCTCCTTTGTCCTGCCTCAGAGAGGCAAATACTTTAAAATAAGCTAAGTAAGCACATTCTTATTTTCCTAAGTATTTTCTGAATGACCCAAATCAGGTAACACTTTAACGAATACTTTAGCTTCCACCCAACTCATTTCCTGGGTGAATCTGGCCAGTCTGCTTTCATTTTATTGAAAGGAAGCAAAGCATCTTTCCTGTGTTTATTTGTCTCACAACATGGATATCTGGATATTTATATAGCAAAGCCTACAGTCTTACACTGTAGTCTTATTTGTGTATGTATATGCCTGCATGTATTTAAAGTTCTATAGAACCCTAGGGGTGCCTGGGTGGCTCAGTAATTCAGCGTCTGCCTTCGGCTCAGGTCATGATCTCAGGGTCCTAGGATCAAGCCCTGCATCAGGCTCCCTGCTTGGTGGGAAGCCTGTTTCTCCCTCTCTCACACCCCCTGCTTGTGTTCCCTCTCTCACTGTGTCTCAAATAAACAAATAAAACCTTAAAAAAATTAAATTCTATAGAACCTGATTTTTTTTTAAAAAGGCAATAATAGTGGTTAGTTCCAATCTTCTTGAAATTAATGGTGAGCTCTTAGTAGAATAAATCATGTCTCCATAACTGGAAGAATCTTAGCTATAATGAAAAAGATGTTTAGTCACAAATCTTTGAAATGGGAGAAGGGGAAGATTTCTCACCTGATCCAAAGGGATCTTTAACTTTGGAGATTAGTGGTCATTTTATCATTAGAAGAACAAATGGAAAGGCTGAGCTCATGTTAGTATTATAAGGAAGTTGAGTAAGATGCTCACCAATTGGGGAATCTTAGTTCATAAGTTTGTGGCCTAGCGGCATTGTGCTTATGGTTTCTAATATACAGTCCCTGAGGATGGGACAGTAGTCTTTTTTTTTTCCCCAAAGATATATTTATTTATTTATTTGACAGAGAGAGAGAGAGAGAGAGAGATCACAAGTAAGCAGAGAAGCAGACAGAGAGAGAGAGGGGAAAGCAGGTTCCCCACTGAGCAGAGAGCCCGACGCGGGGCTTGATCCCAGGACCCTGAGATCATGACCTGAGCTGAAGGCAGAGGCCTTAACCCACTGAGCCACCCAGGCGCCCCCAGGACAGTAGTCTTTAATCAAGGAGATTCGCTTTTCTAGTATTATTTAAATAGACTATATAATGTGATAGACTTAAAGGCTCAACAGAGCTACTAAAACTGCCATCTCCTAACTCAAATACATTAGTCTAAGGTAAGGTTTTCCAACCTCGGCATTACTAACATTTGGGGATAGGTCGTTCTTTGTTAGGGGTCCTGTCCTATGCAATTCAGGATGTTTATTGATATCTCTGGCCTCTACCCACTCAAGGCTGATGACATACTACCAGTTATGAAAACGAACAGTATCTTCAGACATTGCCAAATGTCGCCTGTGGAGGAAAATGGCTCCCAGTTGAGAACCCCTGCCCTAGGCATTCTAATCTATATACTTATACCATGTATCATATCTACTTTTGAGAGGTGGTACTTAGAATAATCTATGTCCTTAAGAACTCATTCATTCACTCAGGAAATATAATGTCTGTTGAAAACCTGGTTACGTCTCCTCAGGTAGAGTGAAGTGAATGTACCAAGGCCCTGGGGCAGGACAAGGCTGGTGTATTAGAAGGTTCACAAGGTTAGGGTTGAATGAAAGGAGGAAAGCAGCCTGAGATGAGGTTGGAGAAGCAGGGCTAGTCAGGTCATTTTGGTGCTTATAAACTATTTTAAGAAGTGTGGATTTATTTAAAGTGTGATAGAAAATGACATGAATTTTAAGCAGGGAATTAAGTTAATCTCATCTGTGTTTTAAAAAGCTCCTTCTGCCCTACACAGAAAGAGACTGAAGGGGGCAATGATATAAGCAGAGAGGCGAATGCCATTGTCTAAGCAAAAGATGAGGGTGGCTTGGACAAGGTTAGTGGGTTAGAGATGAAGAGCAGAGAAACAGATGATACTGGTGGATTAGATGCCAAGCCTAAGAAAAGGAAGGAATCAAAACTTGATCCCTAGATTCCATCTTAAAAAACTGAGTGAATGGTAGTGCCGTCGACTGAGAACATGAAGATCAGCAGAGGGCCAGGCTTGTGGCTTGGTCAGGGGATGGAACAGGATTCACATTCGCTCAGATGAAAAGGCATTGTCTCCTGGCCCAATAGTGGTACAAGTTATGGTAATTTCTACTCCCTCGGAGTCTATGATTTATTGAGGAGACAGCATACAAGTACAATATCGTCACATCCTTAGTGGGAGTAGGGTCTAAAGCCAGTGGCTAAGGTGAACATTGTGTACGGTAAAAATTGCCTTGAATTGTATCCAGCACAGTAGAGACGCTAAAGAGATCACATATTTGCAAGTCACATCTCACTGTTCCCTCCAGAACACAAGCTCACTGAGAGAAAAGGCAATATATACATATATATATTTTTAAATGACATCTCTCTCTCTCTCTCTTTTTTAAAGATTTTATTTATTTATTTGACAGAGAAAGAGATCACCACTAGGCAGAGAGAGAGAGGGGGAAGCAGGCTCCCTGCTGAGCAGAGAGCCTGATGCGGGGCTCGATCCCAGGACCCTGAGATCATGACCTGAGCCGAAAGAGGTTTTAACCCGCTGAGCCCCCCAGGCACCCTGAAAAGGCAATATTTAATAGGCAAACCTCAAACAGTTTTTTACTCTCTTTTATTTCTTCACTTGGCACAGATTTAGGAAGTTAGGGGGTTCTATATAACTTTATTAAATAAAAGATAAAATCAATTTCACTTAAAAAGCAAAATACCAACAAATGAAAACTACTGTCTAGTAAACTATAAACACATAGGGATTCAGTTAATAAAAGATCTAAGTAAGGTGGGGTGAAGCAAAGGCTCATTTAATGAAGAACGTGAGGTTTCAATAAGGAGAAAGCCACAGATAAAGAAATTTGGAATTGCATCCATATGGTTGGGAGTTACCCTCCATGGCCACTTGGGTCTTCCTATTTCTCAGATCTCCAAAAAATTTCAGTGAAAAATAGATGATTTAATTGTTTCAGTAGAACCGGAGTACACAGGTGAATAGGGAGGAAAGATACTCACAACACAGTGGGGGAATGCCAATGAGAAAGCATTAAGTTTATGCCCAGTAGTTCTTAATATTAGAGAAAAATGAGGCCCAGAAACAGACCATCAAGGTACCCAATGAAGTTCCTTACTGTCTAATTAAAACCAGAAATTAAGATTCTGTACATTACTTTTCTTTTTTTCCCCCTCAAGATTTTATTTATTTACCTGACACAGATAAAGAGAGAGAGCGTACAAGCACGGGGAGTAGCAGACAGAGGGAGAAGGGGAAGCAGACTCCCCGCTGAGTAGGGAGCCCCATGTGGGACTTGATCCCGGACCCTCAGATCATGACCTGAGCCAAAGGCAGATGCTTAACCGACTGAGTCAGGCAGGCGCCCCATATTCTGTACATTTCTATGGGAAAAAAAGTACTGCAGTTCCCCCAAAAAACTAAACATTGAATTTCTTCAAATATATGATCCAGCAATTCTACTTCTGGGCATATACTTAAAAGAACTGAAAGGAAAGTCTCAAAGAACTATTTGTGCACCCATGTCCATAGCAGCATTATTCACAACAAATGGTGGAAGCAGCCCGAGTGTTCAATGGCTGATGAATGGATAATGGATGCATATGCATAGGATGGAATATTACTCAGCCATAAAAAGGAAGGAAATTCTGACTCAGGCTACAACATGGGTGAATACTGAGGACACTATGCCAAGAGAAATAAGCCAGTCACTAAAAAACAAATAGCATACAATTTCATTTATATGAGATGTCAAGAGAGGCCAAACTCAGAGACAGAAAGTAGAATGTCGCCAGGGGTTGCGGGAAGGGAGAAGTAGGGAGTTGTTTACTGGGTATGAAGCTTCAATTTTTGCAAAATGAAAAAGTTCTGGAGGTTACTTGCACAACAATGTGAATAGACTGAACATTACTGAGTGGAACATGTAAAAATGGTTAAGATGGTGTTAATAAAAAAATGGCTAAGATGGTAAACTTTATGTGTATATTATCACAAAAATTTAAGAAACAAATTTTTAAGATTCCCTACATTCAAGTCCCTGATATTCAATATTATCATATTATAGTCATGTTACTTCTGGGATATGCTGTAAATTCTCTGATTAGAGAGTTCCTAATCTATTAAAAAGGCTTGTTGGGTGAACTACACATCTACTTTCAAGTAGCGATTAGTATTGTGAGCTTGCATGAATTAGATGTTATTAGAACCACATTTTGATTTCTTGTAATCCTTAAAAAAATTAGCATCAGGTGCTAATTAAAAATAGCCAAATGTATCCTTTGAGATGAGTGTAAGGTTATACTAACTGCAAAGGAATGATTCTCAAGAACACCGAGACACCAGGACGTATGGGCAGGCAATAAAAATCTGCTTTGCTGCTTTCCTAGTGTCCACTGTTTTTCCAGTCTCTCTACCACTATGGAGAAGGGAAAAAAACACCACCACAGACTAAGTTCTGAGACTACATTTAATTTTTAAAAACATTCTCTACTGCAGATTATTTTTAAAGTATTATGCGTCCCAGGGAAAATGTGGTTGGGACGATTATGATGGTCAGTATAGCACGCCATCTGTATGTCACCGGAAGGAGGCACAAACATTTGTTTTATGTTTACACACATGTGAGCCATCACCTCTGCTTCTCGTTCAAGAGTTCCTTTTTCTGCTCACAGTTGAAAAATTTCCCAACATTTTCAGTCGCCTTTTGGTATCCCCACTGACCACTTTTTTAACCTGTTGATAACTTTTTTCCCATTTCCCGATGCTGAAATCTGTTCAGAACTTCACCAACTCCCCAATTCAAATCAACATCAAGATCGTCTTTTCCTGCTCTTCTCCATCCCCTCCCCCCCAACTCTTACCCAACCTAACACCACAGGGCAGAAAACCTACTGGCTCTGGTTCTTACCTTCTCTAGATCGCAATTTGGGACGAAGACACCTCTGCCGACACCACCGGGGCTCTAGATATAAAACTGAAACAATATAACCAACCTGCCTCAATTGCTCTGGGTGAGGACTCCCGGCAGATGCCATGAGGACCCAGGGTTAGTGTGCATGGCTGACCTCCTTGACACTTAGAAGATGTGTGCCATGTGCAGTTATTAGTGTTACCTCTGCCCTGGTTTCCCACAACCCTCACTTCACAACGCTTGCTCTTGACCAGAAAACACTGTGTTACCACACAGCTCACTCGGTCTCCTGCTTCCTCCATTCCTGCCTTTGAGCAGTCTTGCCAGCTGCCCTTTAAACTTGGAGAGTCTCTCCTCGCATCTGCCAAGCTACTATTTCAAATGCTTCCTCCTTACTCATGTCTGTCTGCCTGCCCTCCACATGAATGACCAGGAAGAGCACCCCTCCTAGAGCGGAACTGGTTTGGGGTGCAAATAAGTGATGCAATGAAATCCAGAACACTTTTGGCCCATTAAATAGTTGAGCTTAGAAATTTCGAGATTTTCTTACTGCTCTTTATGGTCCTTCAATCTCGGTGGCAAATCCCCCAGTGACATCTAAGAGCCATCATTGGGGGATAAATCTCTATTACTGCCTCAACCTGACACAAGAATCACTCGTCTCTTATATTAACTCAGTTTTGGACATTGAATCCTGAACCACTCTCAGCCCTATGGTTTCCCAACTTGCCTGACCATAAGAATCGCTTGTGCTGCACATTAAAAAGGCAGATTCTGGGGTCCTGCCTGAGATCCATACACTAAACATTTTCAAGACTAGAGACCGGGAACCTGTATTTTAAACAGGAACCCCAGTAACTCCTGTGTCAGGTGAAATTGAGAAACGTGTGACAGCCTGTCTGATCTTCCTGGGTTTTTTGTTTTTTGTTTTTTTGTTTTTGGCAGTGTCCTAACAGCCAGAGGTCAGAAGGCACAGTAGCCAGATGACGTAAATTATTAAAAGGTTACTTATGAAGATTCTACCTGCTCCAATCATGCTGATAATGTGACCTGAAATTAAATACTGTGTGATTCTGCATGCCAAAGTTTTGGTTTCAGATTTGGTGGTTGTTGTATTCACTGGTCACACTGCAAGATTCTGGGGATGAAGTTACACTGTTTTATAGTTGCTCAATGCTTAATTAGCACAGTATGGAGCATTTAATTAGAACTTAATTAAAACCTTACTGATTGATCAGTAAAGGCACCACCCGACTCAAAGAAAAACAAAACAAACCCCTAAAATCCCCGTGTCTTAGAGCCTACCTAGGTAGCACTGAATCCTTCCCTCATCATTAGGTTAATGAGAAAGAGAATGCAAACTTAGGGTTTGCCTCTCGGCCTGAAAGAGGAAGGCAATTATTCAGCGATTTGGCCAGATTTCTAGAAATTATTGTTATGCCTTGTCTGGCTGCCTAGATTTCTCATAATAGAGTCAACTTCCTTTCAGGATTACTGCTTTGACCCTGTGTTCTTTCCACCATCATGCTGGGGAGATCTCAGAGTTAATGATTTGCATCTGATAGTGCGGCATAAAAATTCGAGTAGCAGGCCTGCTTTCAGGTGAAGACACACAGACACACTTCTCAGAAACTAACAGAAGTTTCATGCTGAATACTGCAAATGGTGAGGGGTGCTTATTTCAAAGCATACTTCTTCAAAACATGAAGGCCATTCTAGATTAAAATATAAATGAATTATAGCAGAGAATGTAGGGTCCTTTCCAAAAAGTGCAAGATTACCACTTATTTGATATCCCAAAAAACAGAAGTTGAACGAACAATATGAAGCCAATTTATTCAAGAGGTTAACACTGAAAACAAAAGTTTCAGTGGGGGTGTTATCACAGCTATGTTCGGTATTACATTTTTCAAAAGCATGAATCCATTCTCTGTTAAATAAAAAGCCTCAAAGGTAAACAATGAATGGTCCGTATGATGAGATCTATCCCTGAAACTGAGCAGATTTCTAAATCAGTGCATGGACCTGGCTATTTATAAATTCGACTTCCCATCAACCTCAGCACAATGTCAACTAACAATAACAAGTTAATGTTTTCCAGTCATCTTCACTGTGCCACTTAGCTGCCAGCACTCGGGCCAAGGTAAACTCGACAGTAACAAAAGAGCTAACATCACAATCAAAGAATAAGATTAATGAATACTGCATTTCTGCTTTGAAGTGAACACTGAAAATCGTGCCCATAATGTACTCTTTTTTTCAGCCACTGGACTTCAAATGTGCCTACTGGTCTATATAGAGATTTGAAGGCAGAGTTTATAAAGATTCTCCCTATTTGTAATGAACCACAAGCTTCAGTCCCTGGAGGAGCTTTTTAAAATGAAAACATCCTCTCCCTAAAATTATAAAGTGTATAACTCCCCAAATTATCACACACAATTCCTAAATCCTGAGCACTATTCCTAATTAAGGTTTTTTTTTTTTAAACTGAAATACAACTTAAAAGTGCCAAGTATGAAGTGTAAAGCTTGATGAATTTTTTTATCTGCTTAATTATAGTTTTTACTTATAATAAGATAACTCGACAAATGATTCATTATTTAAGATTATTATAAATTATCACATTTGTTCTAAAAAGTCCCTTATAACATTCCTTTGCATTGATGGTTAAATGGTAGAATTCCCACCTCCCACACTGACTTAAATGTTAAGAGCATATCTGAGTGTTCATAATACAACAAAGAGCGGCACTCACTTTTTGTGGAGGAGGAGGAGAACCTTTAGAAGTACAAATAATTTGCCTCTTTATATTAAAAAATATACAGGAAAAATGGTCTTACAAAAATGTACACAAAAAAAGAAAAACCAAAATATACATGTTTGGTACAGAGGAGAAATATCATTGACTCTGATTTTCAAACTCTTTGATTCTTTTTTTAACTCAACCCTGAACACATCAACCCTTCAGTAAACAAAATGAATTAAACCTTTACAGTTTTTCCAACTAAAACTGTTTTACTGACTGTGGACCAAATCACTTCAGTCTGTTTTCCAAACCTCCACAATTTTTTCGTCACTTAATTGCTAAAAAGGTCCACTATGATTCCCTTTCCTGGTACGCTAAGAAATCACTTGTCATTTTAGCAGCTATGTTTATGTGCTAACTCTCCCCATTGTTTAAAATATCCACCACCCAAGCCAGTGATGGATTATAAAACACAGGCCCAGGATATACAACTCATCCTGGATTTCTGATGGTTGAGATAACTCGTCCCTAGGTGTTAGGTTTTTGTCACCACTCATCCAAACACACTCTCCCATCTTTTAACTGCCTGTTATCACCTCCTCATGATATAAACTTCTTCCTTGGTAGGCTACAACGGTGATGTGCTCAGCTAAACAAGTGTACATATCAGTGGCAAATATCTAAGAAACAGCAATACTTCCTGGATACAAAATAATTGGGAAAAGACCAGTCTGAGCACAAGAGAAATCTTTTTCAACAACAGTTTTTAAAAGAGTTGTTGGTCTGTTATTTAATATGGTCAGTAACATAAACTACACTAAACACAAATGAATGTCTTGTAGCATATCTGGTAAGCTGAACCTGAATAAATTCAGAAGATTAATTTGTATGGACATTCAGGGAGAAAAATAAATTTGTGTGCAGTCTTCATGTCAGAACTACAAAAAACAAAACTCTAAAATAGTGAGATCCAAATTAAGATTTCCTCTGTAATTGAGAAAAGTCTCACTCTTTTTAACGAATACAGTGAGAGGTGATGCAGCCATTAAACCTGGAGTTTCAAAGTCAGGAGTTTCTAACCTCTCTGAGAACTTCACATTGCAGGTGTGAAGGCCCTCAGTCTCCACCAAATCAATATAGCTGACGGAAGCTTCCCTGTTCTGCGGAGCGCATTTCTATCACACACACAAAAAAGGCCATCCAACCTCTACCTCCAAGTCCTGGAAGGTTCAGCCTCCAAAGTGACAATGTGAAGAAAAGTAGAGCATCAGTCTAATAAATATTTAAAATCTTTAGCTTATTCCAAAAACACTTGCTTCTAATGCTACCAGTAGGAAAATATAGAGGAAAAGAGGAAACGCTATCATATCCTTTGGATTTTTTGAAAAACAACATTAATCTAGTCCATTTATTCAATAAACCTCTATTGAGGGTTTAAGGTCAAATGCTATGGAAGTGAACGAGATAACCATGACATGTTTGCACGGTTATTTAAAGTACATTATACATGTATAATTTAAATCACAGAGCGTAATTTGAAGATTAAAACAAAACCCCAACATTTTCAGTATTCCTATGAAAACTAGTGACCTTTACAGTACTAATAGAACCTTTATAATATGCCTTTCATATATACGAGGGTCTGTTTCTCCATTTTGTCCTCTGACCTTTCTTTCTTTTTTTTTAATATATATATTTTTTAAGATTTTTTGTTTATTTATTAGAGAAAGAGACTGAGAATGAGAGGGGAGAAGGTCAGAGGGAGAAGCAGACTTCCCGCAGAGCCGGGAGTCCGATACGGGACTCGATCCCGGGACTCTGGGATCATGACCCGAGCCGAAGACAGTTGCTCAACCAACTGAGCCACCCAGGCGCCCCTGTCCTCTGATCTTTCTAATGATAAGTTAGTACCATACTTTTTATTAATGTACCTTTATATTGTGTTTTACACTTCGATGTGGCAAGTTGATCTTTTTCAAAAAAAGTTTTTTCTAGACACAAAAGCCCTCAATAAAATGTTAGTAAGTCCAACCAAAAAATTAACAAAAAGGATAATACATCAAGAAGAAATGGAGTTTATCTCGGCAATGTAAGTTTGGTTCAACATTTGAAAATCAATGTAATTTGCCATATTATTATGACATATGGCATATGGCATAATTTGCCAGATCATTAAAAAAATCTGATTTTCTCAATGGAAGCAGGAAAAGCATTTGACAAAGTTCAACATCTATTCCTGATAAAAAAATTCTCAGTTAAGTAGAAATAGAAGGAAATTCCTTAACTTGACAAAGCACATCTAGAAAAAGCCTACAGCTAATATCCTATGCAACAATAAGAGGCTGAATGCTTTTCCCCTTTGGTTGGGAAAAATAAGAATGTCAGTTCTCACCACTTCTACTCAACATTATATTGGAGGTCCAATTCAATAAGGCAAAACAATATAAGGCATGCCAACTGGAAAGAAAGAAAATTGTCTTATTCATAGATGACATGATTATCAATGCAATAAAATACTAAAAAGTCTATTTTATGGTGATATAAAACTAGCTGGTCTAGCAAGGTCTCAGAATTTGAGGTCAATATATGAAAATTAACTGTATTTTCTAAAGACTATCAATGAACACTTAGAATTCAAAATTTTCCGATGTTATCATTTTTAATAGTATCAAAATCATGAAATATCTTGGGATAAACCTCACAAAAAAACGTGTAAGATGCATTATCCAAATATTGTGTAGGCCTGTATTTAGTAAACTTTTCTGTAAGGGACCAGAGCATAAATATAACAGGCTTTCTGGGTCATACGGTCTCTGTTTTAACCACTCAACTCTGGCATTATATTATAAAAGCAACCATAGAAAATACATAAACAAATAGGCATGGCTTATTTATGAAATACAAGGCAGGATGGATTTCTCCTTTTTTGCTACTGATTAAAGGTCCCAGACTTAGTGAAGTTATTTGTGAACTTGTAGGCTTTTGTGGGGTGGAGACAAAAATAATTTCTCTCTGGGGCACCTGGCCGGCTCTGGCGGTAGAGCACCTGACTCTGGATCTCAGGGTTGTGAGTGCAGGCCCCCATGTTATGCATGCAGCCTACTTAAAAAAAATAAGAATAATTTCTCTCTAGAGGAAGAGATTACCCCAAAGATTTATGATCTGCTGGATGTTAAAGTCATATCTAATTTAGCAATCTTATTCTAACATTCTGTTAAATTGCCTATAAATGCGCTAGTTTGTTAGATGCTCTTTGAACTGATTATATATCTTCCTAGTCCCCTGATTAATGAGTTAAATAATTTATTTTACACATGTTTATTTTATATTTGCCTGCAAGTGATGATTTTACCTTCATGAAAATTACACTTTAATGGTGTCAACTCTCCTCTAAGTTGCTCCAAAGATTCAATATAATCTCAATCAAAAAATATTTTATCTATTCTCTTACTATTTGGTCTTTCATAAGAATTTAATTGTATTGTCAAGTGAAAATTTTATTGGAAATGCAATGGTTTAAGTCCATGTTTAAATTTGGAGAACGAACTGACATCTTTGTGATATTCAGTCCTCTATCACTATCCCCAATATCCTCGGGGAAAACTCAAGAGATTCAACAGAAAAGATATCACAAAGGGGGGCACCTGGGTGGCTCAGTGGGTTAAAGCCTCTACCTTCGGCTCAGGTCATGATCTCTGGGTCCTGGGATCGAGCCCCACATCGGGCTCTTTGCTCAGCAGGGAGCCTGCTTCCCCCTCTCTCTCTGCCTGCCTCTCTGCCTACTTGTGATCTCTCTCTCTGTCAAATAAATAAAATCTTTAAAAAAAAAGATATCACAAAGGATCTTTACAAATGATGTCATTACAAATGAGAGTTAGGTGACTGAGTACAGTCTAGTATAGAACTTACTCTGAAAAACCCTAGATCTGCCACTTGCTAGCTGTACGATCCTGGGTAAATTAATTTCTTTGAGCTTCAGTTTCGCATTGTAAGAGAGCACTCACTTTCTAGGATTGTTATAGGGATTTAATAAATAAATATATGTAAGTACATAAAACAGTGTCTGACACAGACTAAGTACAATATAACTGATGCCTAACAGTATTATTACAAAGTGCATGTGTGGAAATTAATCACTTTCAAAAAAATAGCATAAGGGTGCCTGGATGGCTCAGTGGGTTAAAGCCTCTGCCTTCAGCTCAGGTCATGATCCCAGGGTCCTGGGATCGAGTCCCACATCGGGCTCTCTGCTCAGCGGGAGCCTGCTTTCCCCTCTCTCTCTGCCTGCCTCTCTGACTACTTGTGATCTCTCTCTCTGTCAAATAAATAAATAAAATCTTTAAAAAATAGGGCCCCTGGGTGGCGCAGTTGGTTGAGCGACTGACTTCGGCTCGGGTCATGGTCCCGGAGTCCCGGGATCGAGTCCCGCATCGGGCTCCCAGCTCCATGGGGAGTCCGCTTCTCACTCTGACCTGCTCTCTCTCACTCTCTCTCTTTCCTAACAAATAAATAAATAAAATCTTAAAAAAAAAATATAGCATAAGTCAGAAGATAAAACATAAGAAAAGTACTCATGATAACACTCATAAGAAATATAAAAATAAGGAGCGCCTGGGTGGCTCAGTTGTTGGGCAACTGCCTTCGGCTCAGGTCATGATCCTGGAGTCCCTGAATCGAGTCCCGCGTCGGGCTCCCTCCTCAGCAGGGAGTCTGCTTCTCCATCTGACCCCTTCCTATCTCTCATTCTCTCTCTCTCAAATAAATAAAATAAAATCTTAAAAAAAAAAGAAATATAAAAATAGAACATAAACTCTACTTGAAAAAAGCTTTAAAATATGATGCTAGTGAGGGACATAAAAGACAAATGAATGGAAAGGCATATCCCATTGTGAAATAGGACAGCAGCATAATAAAAGATGTATGTATAGTTAATAAGGTGATATATAAATCTAATGTGATCCCAGTAAAAAATAAAAATAATCCACAGAATGGAAGATGGGGGAATTAGACAAGCTGACTTAAAGTTCACAGGGTACTGAGCAAGTAATAAAAGGGAATTAGTCTCCAACAAACTGTAAGACATGTTATATAGAGCTATTGTGGGCCACTGGTGGGTAAGGGGCCAAACTGTTCAATGGAACAGACTGAAAATCTAGAAAAGAAAAGCAGCTGCATACTGAAATTTAGCATATGACAAAGACAGCTCTTCTGTCAGGAGAGAGAAGATGTACTTTTCAACAAATAAATTTGAGACCAAAAAACCAAACCAAATGAAAACAAAACCCTGTACAATAGCTCTTCATTTATTTTTTTTATTTTCCTTAGTGTCATTAAGTAATTCGCGTAACAGCTGACACCATTTATGAAGAAACTACATCATGACGCCCACTTTACTGGGAATTTGTACATACAGCATCTCTACTCTTTACGCCAACCTTGCAAATTATGTGTTATCATTATTATTATTATTTTTAAAGATTTTATTTATTTGACAGAGAGAGAGACAGTGAGAGAGGGAACACAAACAGAGGGAGTGAGAGAGGGAGAAGCAGGCTTCCCGCTGAGCAGGGAGCCTGATGTGGGGCTCAATCCTAGAACCCTGGGATCATGACCTGAGTTGAAAGCCGACTAGCTTAGCAACTGAGCCACCCAGGAGCCCCTATGTTATCATTATTTTAACAAATGGTTAAGCTTCAGTTTAGAATTTAAGTGATTTGCCCTAGGCCAAATATCTAGAAAATGGGGGAGAGAGTAGTACATTAAAGCCCAGGCCTCCAGAGATCCAAGCCCTCCTTCCATATACCATCCTCTCTCCATAAAATAATCCAGTGTGTCAATGAGACTCTAAGAACCAAGCAATGAAAACAGTGCATGGGACGCCTGGGTGACTCATCTGGCTAAGCATCTGCCTCTTGATCTCAGCTCAGGCCTTGATCTCAGGGTCATGAGTTCAAGCACCATGTTGGGCTCTATGCTGGGCATGGAGCCTACTTAAAGATTACAACAGAGATTACAACTGTACATACCGACTAGTAATGAAGTAACTATAAGAAAATACAATATTTTCTCTTTATGATTTGTAGCTTTAAGATGACAAACACACTGGGGTCTGCATCTTATTTATACTCTTCTCGCGGTCACCTGGCACTTGAGTCACTGGAAGACATCCAAAGTGAATCCAGCGTAGAGCTCATTCCTTCCGATAAAGAAGGGAGTTAAAGTGAAGCTAGAGTGAGCGTCAACAGAATCTGACACTGAGGAAAATGCTGGAACTGTTTCGTTTTCTGTGTACCAGGTGCCAGTGTGGGAAACTGGAATATAATGCTGGTTATTTTGACTTCCCTCTGCTGGGCAGTAAACCTCTTGAACTTCTGTCTATTTTTGGGAATTGAGGTATCCCTTTAATCCCGTTACAGAAATGCTGACGGCAGTAAGACAGCAGAGGAAAATCGGCACAGGGCCTATGCCAGGAAGGTCTCCAAGAACAAGGATGAAACAAAGCACAAGCAAGCAAAAGCATTTTGCAAGAGTTTTGTGAAATCGGTGTCAGTGTTCACAACCCAACGAGAGAAACACCACCCAACTGCAAGCCATTTCAGACTCAAAAGGGCCCCTGACCCTGGATGGACGTTGTGAAACTTCCCCCAGAGCCAATATTTACAGCAGGGTTAAAGTTGCACTTGCAGAAAACAGAAAGGCCCTTCTCTCCGCCTGTCCTCTCCGAGGACTCGACGCATAACCAGCAGGGCTCTCTTCCGCTTTACTTGCTGTGGGTAAAGACACAGTTCAGGGAGTGCAGACCTTCTTCTGTTTAGACTGTCAGGGACACAGACCCTGCTGTGTACGCTCCTGAGACCCCCCTTTTTAAAAAAGATCCTTCTGATGATGGTTTGTTTTCTACATGCAGCTGAAACAGTTGAGCCAACTTTTTTTTTTTTTTAAATGAAAGCCACCTCATCTTCAAAATGGGTCTGCGGTCAGCTCAATTCATTTTCAATGTTCTCTATGATTCTACAGCTGAATGAATACACACAGAATGTCCCTTTCCCCCAAAACGAATTTGGTGTTAGGGATTTACTAGGATGCCCCCAGTCAATGACGAAGATCCATCCTCCAACCATTCAGTCTCAGTTACCAAAGGCCATGTGTTAAATGAATGAAACCTATTTCTATCCCACTTAGAAGCAAAATAACTAATACCTGATTGCAGTCAACAGTGTGGATTCTGACCGAGGCCCAAATAACACACTCGAACGAAGTCTGATGTCAGCAATTATTGACATCCAGCACAGAGGATCTGGCCATCTAGAGGACAGACCTCTATCATGCTGACCATGCTGACCTCTACCCGGCGCTATAATCCATGAGAAAAGCTGCTCTTTCAAGTGAGAGCACTAGAAAGTGGGTGTACTACAGTGAGTTTTATTTACCTTTATTTTTTTTTAAGATTTATTTATTTATTTATTTATTTATTTATTAGGAAAGAGAGAGAGTGAGAGAGAGCATGAGAAGGGAGAAGGTCAGAGTGAGAAGCGGACTCCCCATAGAGCTGGGAGCCCGATGCGGGACTCGATCCCAGGACTCCAGGATCATGACCTGAGCCGAAGGCAGTTGCTTAACCAACTGAGCCACCCAGGTGCCCTTACCTTTATTTTTTTTAAGATTTTATTTGACAGAGAGAGAGTGAGCACAGGAAGGGAGAGTGGAAGAGGGAGAAAAGCAGGGAGCCTGATGTGGGGCTCGATCCCAGGACCCTGACATCATGACCGGAGCCGAAGGCAGACGCTTAACCAACTGAGCCACCCACACACCCCAACAGTGAGTTTTAGATGGAACAAAATTCCTGTCCATCCCGCACACAATTCCCTACTGCTACCATCTTACATTGCCATGGTACATTTGTCACAACTAAGGAAGTAAGTGGTATATTCCTGTTAACTCCACACACTTTATTCAGATTTCACTAGTTTTTAGCTAATGTCCCCTTTTTGATCCATGATCCCATTACATTTACTTATCATATCTCCTTAGGCTCCTCCGGTCTGTGGCAGCTTCTCAGACCTTCTCTCCTTGTTTTTGATGATCTTAACAGTTCTGAGGAGTACTGATCAGATATTTTATAAAAAAAAAAAAAAAATAAAACACCTCAATTTGGGTTTTTGTTTTCTCCTTGGATTAGATAAGGATTATAGGTTTTTAGGAGGAAGACCGCAGAGGTGACATGCCATTCTCCTCACATCGTAACTAGGGCACATTACACGCACTCGTCATGCCTTATCACTGCTGAAGTTACCTTGATCACAGAGCTTAAAGGTGGTATTTGATAGACTTCTCCACTGTGAAGTTATTTTCCTCACCTCCCTCTTTCCACCGTCTGTGGAAGCAAGTCATTGCGTGCAGCCCACACTCAAGGGACGAGGGAAGGGAAGTCAAGTCTCACTTTCCGGAGGAGGGCTTGTGGGAAGACGAGCAGCTACATAAAATTATCTGGAATTCTTCCACGTGGGAGATTTGTCTCTTCTCCCCCATTTATTTATTTGTATCAGTTACAGACAATTATTTTACACTTTGGGTTATAGGCCCACTACAAAATTCTGGAAAACCCTTATTTGAACTAGTACTTCTTAAACTTTAATGAGCATATGAGTTGAAGTGGGGAGCTCTTGAAAATGTGGATTCTGAGTTGCCCAGTCTGGGGGTGTCCACGGCCATGTGGCCAGTCTGGCGCTGCCCTTGAATGACAAGGCTCTCTAGCCTGGGCCTGACCTCCGGGAACGAGTGCTCACTACACTCCACAGCAACCTGTTCCACCTTTGAAAGTTCAACCCGGGATGAAAAAGTAACGAAAATGTGTCAGTCCTCAAACCTATACCCAAACAATGAAACATACTCATTTCTTTTTCATTTTCTTTTTTTTTTTTTTAAGATTTTATTTATTTGACAGAGAGACAGAGAGACATCGAGAGAGGGAACACAAGCAGGGGGAGAGGGAATGCAAACAGGGGGAGCAGGAGAGGGAGAAGCAGGCTTCCCGCTGAGCAGGAAGCCTGATGTGCGGCTCGATCCGGGACTCTAGGATCATGACCTGAGCCGAAGAAGGCAGACTAGCTTAACAACTGAGCCACCCAGGCACCCCAAAACATATTCATTTCAAAACCAACTCTGAGGTGGACTTTTTGGTGTCCCGCTTGTTTTGTTTTACACTAAACTGCAGATGTTTTTAGGTCTCCACTACCACCACACACACACACACACACACACACACAGGCCACCTCTACTTTCTCTGTGTGAATTTAAAAATGCTTGGACTTGTTGTGACCAATGCAGTGGTAGCTGAGACTTGTATTCTGAAATGGACAGACATCTGGGGGCTAGGCATCTCCACTCTGCGCTCTCCTCCAGGAGGGAGAAGGAGCAAACATTAGAGAAACCCCAAAGAAGGAAAAGCTAGGATAAAGGGAGAGTAACAAAGTAAATCATACATTTCATTCCAAACAGATGAAGTGAATCTTTGCAAAACAATATGGTCCTCCTTCTTTTTCTAATGAGGCTGTGGAGTCTGGAGGAGGAGTGCGGGCATAAGCAAGAGCCTTGGCACTGCTTAGAGATTGTACAGTGAAGGGTACTGGTATTGATTTTCTTCAGAAATCCACCACCTGTAAACTTTTGATTTGGTGGCTGTGGATTATATAACATCTGTAATTCACTATCAGGGTTTCCTTTGAAGAGCATGGACACGAATCTCTAGCACTTTAATTCTGAATGCGCGCGTGCGCGCACACACACACACACAAGCATATGTTCAATCATAAATTTTAAAACAAATGACTGCCTTGTATCTCTGTTCTCTAAATACACATCAAACCTGATGTCTAAATTTTCTCTCAAATAGACTGATCAATGATCAATGAATATTGCTTTTCAGTATGAAAAGAACAGTTTGCTAACAGGACTAAGAAGTGTCTCACATCCTTGGAAAAAATCAATTATAAAATGAGAAACTGCATTTCAGAAATAACGTGTTAGATATAAAAATTACTATATATCCTGTAGTAGAATAAAGGAAAAGCATAAAGTCTATTTGCTATAAACTGACTTAAACTTACAAGTAAAACCTGTCTTACCGTCTACATGAAATAAAGATACTTTTTAAAGGCTTACATAGTGAATAAGGAAAAAAAGTCAAAAAGTACATTTAAGATGTTAATTATACTGATTTCTTTGAAGATTAACAAAGGTGATGGAATTTTCTGGCACTTATAAATTCTTCAAAGTCACAATTTAAAAAACCCATTAAATCCATTTGATATAAAAAATAACTATACAACTTTAGATTTTTTTTTTTTGGAAATGTAATTCTCAGAAAGTTAATGAAAAATATCCTCCTCACCAGAAAGTTTACTTTATTAAGATTAACAAGGCATCTCAAGCAGGGGACTGACCAACATCCTAAAGAAAACAGAGGATTACCTATTGTTATGAACATGGGTACAAATTAAAATCTGATACCTGTATATGCCTAACAATTGCTCCAGAGTGCCATTAATTCAAGTATATAACATATATCCCCTTCATTAATAAAGAAAAAAAAGGGGAGGATAAAGCAGAAAGACAATAATCTACCTCATTTAGCTAAAAAGACAAAAAAACAAAACAACAAAAGTCCCAAACAAAAAATAACACACGTGGAGACTGAGACCTGCTAGGAATCCCCTGCAGCAGACTACACTCATGAGGGCTCCCAGAACTCACCCGTGCACAGAGGGAACCCAGAACTCATCTGCACATAGAGGCTATGACTAAGGCGGCTTTAGGACAGTTTCAGAAGATCCCCCTCCCTGTGTGAAAAAATGTTCTTCCCTGCTCTCCTGGAGACAGAAGACCTGGCCACTAGAGTCACTCCATTTGATCTCACTTTTAGTTTTTATAACTATCCCCCCAAAACTACTTGTTTCTCCATTTTACAGAGGAGAAAACAAAGGCTGAGAAATCTAAGCTGTCAGTGGAACAGGAACTTGAAAACCCAGATAACTTTAACTCCAGACACTTCTCTCTCAGTAACTATTACATTAAAAAGAACTACTAATTTGGAAAGGAAAGACAAAAGAAGCTCAAGAACAAAGGTTAAACCTAACAATCTAAGAGCAAAGGCTTGAGTACGGGAGTATGGTATGGTAGCTTATACTCCAGCTATGAGTATGGAGGAGGGGGTTCAGGGTAGCCAGGGGGTCAGAATGGTCAGCACTCCCCTAGGAGCTGGATGCACACATGATTTTGTTGAATAAATACACTGTATTATCTAAGGGTCTGGTGGAACACAAGAATAAACAAAGCAAAGAAATAAGAAAGGCATTCATATAAACAACTAACTATATGGCAACAAATTGGACAACCTAGAAGAAATGGATAAATTCCTAGAAACATGCCTAGAAACCCACCAAGACCGAATCAGGAAGCAGAAAATCTGAACAGATCAATAATGAGTAAGGAGATTGAATAAGTAATCAAAAACCTCCCAATAAAGAAAAGCCCAGGACAGACAGTTTCACTGGTGAATTCTACCGAACATTTAAAGAAGAATTAATGCCAATCCTTCCCAAATGGCTCCTAAAAATCAAAGGGGAGGAAACATTCCCAAACTCATTTAACGAGGCCAGCATTATTCTGATACCAAAGCCAGATAAGAACACTACAAGAAAACTACAGGCCAATATCCCTGATATAGATGTAAAACTATTCAACAAAAAATACTAGTAAGCCAAATTCAACAGCACATTAAAAAGATTTACACCATAATCAAGTGGGATTCACCCCTCAGATGCAAGGATGGCTCAATATATGCAAATCATCAACATGATACATCAGATTAATAGAATGGACGATAAAAATCATGATCTTCTTGATTGACATAGAAAAAATCTGACAAAATTCAACATCCATCATGACAAAAATGCTCAACAAACTGGATAGAGAATGACCATATCCCAACAATATAAGGCCCATATATGACAAGCCCATAGCTAACATCATACTCAAAGTAAAAGGTTGAAAGTTTTCCCTTTAAGATTAAGAATAAGATAAGGGTGCCAACTTAGCACTCCTATTCAACATAGTACTAGAAGTACTAGGCAGAGCAATCAGGCAAGAAAAAGAAATAAAAGGCATCTGAATTGGAAAAGAAGTAAAATTGTTTCTATTTGCAGATGACATGATCTTATATAAAGACAATCCTGAAGATTTTGCTAAAAAACTATTAGAACTTAAATGAATCCAGTAAAGTTTCAAGACACAAAATTAACATACAAAAATCTGTTGCATTTCTATCCACTAACAATGAATTATCTGAAAAATAAAGAAAATGACCCTCTTTACAATAGCATCGAGAACAATAAAATACTTAAGAATAAACTTAACTAAGGAGATGAAAAATCTGTACAGTGAAAACTATAAGACACTGATGAAAGAAATTGAAGATGACACAAATAGATGGAAAGATATCCTGTGTTCACAGAATGGAAGAATTGATATTATTAAAAGTCATTAATTAATTAATATTGTTAAAAGCCCAAAGCCATCTGTAGATTAAACACAATCCCTCAAGATTCTAATGGTATTTTTTACAGAAATAGAAAAATAATCCTAAAATTGTAGAGCCACAAAAGACCCCAAACAGTCAAAGCAATCCTGAAAAAGAAAAGCAAAGTTGTAGGTATAGTTTTATAATATACTACAAAGCTATCATAATCAAAACAGTATGGTATTGACATAAATATAGACACACAGATCAACAGAACAGACTTAAAAGCCCAGAAATAAACCCATGCATATTTAAAAAAGGAAGCCAAGGGGCGCCTGGGTGGCTCAGTGGGTTAGGAGACTCTGCTTTTGGCTCAGGTCATGATCTCAGGGTCCTGGGATCGAGCCACGCATCAGGCTCTCTGCTCGGCAGGGAGCCTGCTTCCTCCTCGCTCTTTGCCTGCCTCTCTGCCTGCTTGTGGTTTCTCTCTCTCTGTCAAATGAATGAATGGAATCTTTAAAAAAAAAAAAAAAAAAAGGAAGCCAAGAGTACTCAATGGAGAAAAGATATTCCTATTCAAAAAATGGTGGTGTGAAAACTGAATTTTAACATGCAAAAGAATGAAAATGAACCCCTATCTTATATCGCTGGCAAAAATTAACTCAAAATGTATTAAAGGCTTAAACATAAGACCTGAAAACATAAAACTCCTAGCAGAAAACATAGAATAAGCTCCTCGACACTGGTCTCAGCAGTGTTTTACGGATATGACAAAAGTTCATGCAACCAAAGAAAAAAATAAACCGGTGGGACTACATCAAATTAAAAAGCTCTTCACAGCAAAAGATATAGTCAACAAAATGTAATGGGAGAAAGTAATTGCAAACCACATATCTGACTAGGGTTTAATATACAAAATATATAAGGAACTCATACAATTCAACAGCATACCACAAACAAACAAAAGCAAGCAAAAAGACCCCAACAAAACAACAAACAAATAATTCAATTGAAAAATGGGCAAAGGCCTTCAGTGAACATTTTCTCCAAAGAAGACATTCAAATTACCAACAGGTACATGAAAAGGTGCTCAACATCACTAATCATGGAGGAAATGCAAATCAAAAACCACAATGAGATAGGATCTTCACACCTGTTAGAATGGCTGCCATCAAAAAGATAACAAAGTGCTGATGAGAATGTGAAGAAAAGGGAAGCCTTGTGTACCGATGGCAGGCATGTAAATTGGTGCAGCCACTATGGAAAACACTATGGAGGTGCCTCAAAAAATTAAAAATAAGCTTGGCTGGCTCAGTCGGTAGAGCGTGCGCCTCTTGATCTCACGCTTGTGAATTCAAGCCCTATGCTGGGAGTAAAGATTACTTAAAAAAATTAAATTAAATTAAAATTAAAACTAGAACTATATATGATCTAGAAATTCCACTTCTGGGAATATATCTGAAGGAAACGCAATCACTATCTTGAAGACGTATCTGCACTTTCGTGTTCACTGCAGCATTATTTACAATAGCCAAGACTATTTCCGTAGCAACCTAAGTGTCCACTGATAAAGAAAATATACCATACGCACATGCACGCACACACACACGAATATAATTCAGCCACAAAAAAGGCGACTCTGCCATTTGCAACAACGTGGATGGACCTCGAGGGCATTAAGCTAAGTAAGATAACTCAGAGAGGTTAAGGCAAATACTGGATTACCTCCACTACATGTGGAATCTAAAAATAAGTCAAGGGCGCCTGAGTGGCTCAGTTGATTAAGCAACTGCCTTTGGCTCAGGTCATGATCCTGGAGTCCGGGGATCGAGTCCCACATCAGGCTCCCTGCTCTGAAGCGAGCCTGCTTCTCCCTCTGACCTCTCCCTTCTCATGCTCACTCTCTCTGTCTCAAATAAATAAAAAATAAATCTTAAAAAAAATAATAAAATAAATAAAAATAAGTCAAACTCACAGAAAGAGCAGAGTAGTGGCTGCAGGACAGGGGGAAATAGGTAAAGGTGGTCAAAGGATAGAAACTTCTAGTTATAATATGCATATGGTCTGGAGATGTCAAAGCATGGTGACTATAGTTAATACTGTATTGTACTGTATATTTAAAAGTTGCTAAGAGAGTAGATCTTAAAAGTTTTCGCCACAAACACAAAATTGTAATTAAGTGATTACATGTGCTAGCTAACCTTAATATGATAATTATTTTGCAATATATACATACATCAAACTACTACATTGAACACACACTCATACAATGTTATATGTCAATTATATCTTAATAAAGCTGAAGAAAAAGCATGTATACAAGAGATGGACTAGACCGGGAAAAACTCTTGTGGATAACTTTGGTGGAATTCACTATCCAAAGGCAGTTTTCCAGAATCATAAGACATATGGGAAATGGATGTCAGTGAATGTACATTTCAATAGAAACAGGAATTCAACAGTGATGAAAGGGTTTCTTAATAAAACGAGTAAAAGAATACCTCTGCCCCTATGTTTGCTGTAAGGAGTATTATGAGCTTGGTTCATGGTAGTATTCTTACTAATTCTTTATTTTTTTTTTTAAAGATTTTATTTATTTATTTATTTGACAGAGAGAGAGAGATCACAAGTAGGCAGAGAGGCAGGCAGAGAGAGAGGAGGAAGCAGGCTCCCTGCTGAGCAGAGAGCCCCACGGGGCTTGATCCCAGGACTCTGGGACCATGACCTGAGCTGAAGGCAGAGGCTTTAACCCAGTAAGCCACCCAGGCACCCCCTAATTCTTTATATTTTGATGTCAAGTCGTATAATTAACTTAATAGGGTGACTGATAAATTAACCATGCAAACATCAGAAGAAAAAAAAGAGATTTACCAAAACATTCAGAACATTCACATTCTCTTGATGTGAAGAGAAGGCACAGAAAGTTCTTGTTATTGACATTAACAAGACGAATTCGATTAAGATTTAATTTGCTTATTTTTTTCAACCATTGCCTTTTAATAAAAACAGAAAGTAAACCTTCTTTTTAATATCTATAGCTATCCTTTTTTTTTTTTTAAAGAGAGGGAGAGGGGGGTGGGAGAGCAGAAGGAGAGGGACAAAGAGAATCTCAAGCAGGCTCCATGCCTAGCCTGGAGCGTGACAAAGGGCTCGATCCCACCACTATGAAATCATGACTCGAGCTGAAATCAGGCATCAGACACTTAACTGAGTGACCCACCCAGGTGCCCCTGTAGCTATCCTTTTAGACAAAGAAGCACACATAAGAATTCTTTGACAATTTCTAAAAGAGGTATTAAGGATGTGCTTTTAAAATTCTTATTTTTTATATATTGTAACATATTTGAGAGTCAAGTCACAAATTTACTAGTCATTTACACATCTGAGGCACACACAATTTTTAAGAGCCTTTTGAAAATGAAGTGACAGAATCACTATGGATTTTTAGCACCCTCATCTAGATTTATCCTCCAGTTTTCTTTTTTGAGGTCTGGATCTGGGGATCTGGAGAAAGCTTTATGTTTAACTCAAAATTAAATCCTGAAGTCCTAGGTCTAGTTTTCAGCAGAACCTCTGTTCCTAGAGATCCTTCCAAAGAGCCTGTTGCCTCCAGCCCGAGAGGGGCTCAATGAAATAGACAGCAAGCGTACTCAGTAATAAGAATTCACCAGCATTTCAAAAAAACAGAAGTGAGAAAATTCTAATTATGTGTTATTTTCCAAGGCTCCCCTAGGTAAATAGAACCTAGAATTTCATTATGCTCCCTGAGTCCTGGGAGGGCAGAAATAAGTTTCCACCCTACGTTATGCAAGTGGATCAGAGGCAGATTGGGACAGGGACAGGAAACAAACTATATAAAGCTAGGATTCTGAAAGCGAGTTGGCTTACACGTTCATAGCCCTTTTCCAGCAGAGAGAGACCGAGAGAAGAAAGGTGCTTCCTTTGAGATTTCTAGCATGAGTTTTGTATTGCCCCTCCTCTTCTCTTATTCCCATGCACAGCTCATTGCAGTCTGTGGGGTCAATAATTTGTTCACAGATCGGGAATGGTTTCTTCCATGGCCATGGGTATTTAAAGGAGCTACAGCACATGCTGTCCACACAGAATGATGGCGAGAATCCACAGGTACCGTGCAAAAGGGGTTCTCAACCATGGGTGATTTTTCTCCCTCCAGGGGACGGGAGGAAATGTCTGCAGACATTTTTGCTCTCACAGCTGGGAGGGTGGGCACTACAGGCGAGCTACTGGGGAGATGCTACCAAACATATTACGATATACAGCACAGTCCCCTCAACAAAGAATTACCGGGCGGACGTGGAGAAACCTGCCACGGAAGGACAGGGTAGAGAGGATGGAGGTACACAGTGCAGAGAAATAGCAGAATGTCATGAACAACAATATGGCTTAAAATAGAAAAAGTTTTATTACTTATTTATACTTTCCTTTAGGCCCATGAGCTGACTATACTTCAGCCCTCTGGGGTGGCTGCCAAACTGGCTATAGTCAGCCACAGTGCTTTTAAACAGCCAACTTAGTCCTCAGGAACTGAAATATGTCGGGTGCTCTAAATAAATCCCAGGGCAATGCAACAAGTATATACATATGCTCTGCAATCTTAAAAATGCTTCCCCAATAGGGCCCCTGGGTGGCGCAGTTGGTTGAGCGACTGCCTTAGGCTCATGTCATGATCCCGGAGTCCCGGGATCGAGTCCCACATCGGGCTCCCAGCTCCATGGAGTGTCCGCTTCTCACTCTGACCTGCTCTCTCTCACTCTCTCTCTTTCCTAATAAATAAATAAATAAAATCTTTAAAAAAAAATGCTTCCCCAATAAAAGCAATAAGGTATTCTTATTTGACTGGCATGGCTGAAAGCAAACAACAAATAATGCTATTTTCATGGGACGGAGACCCACCAAGCAAGTCGCATCACATAACGGGACCACATACCATCAGACATTTTATAGGAATTCTGGGAAATGATAGAAGTCTGCTGGTGTGCCCACAATGTGATGTTTCGTCGCGTTGTGCTTTTAGAGCACGTTCAGAATTATCTTTAGTCATAAAAAGTCCCCAACGATAACACTAGGTGAGGATGGAAAGTGTGTCTTCCAAGACGAAAAATGAACTTGGAAAAGTGCTCGATTAATCTATCTAGGAGGATCCTATATCCGCCTTTCACTCTATGAACTTCAGATTTCCCCCTGTGAGTGATGAAAGCCTCCTTTGTCTGGGACAGTGTGACGGTGTTCCTTTCCTGATCCATTAGGTTTGCGATGGGGTCTACGGGAGGGGCTGTAATCCAAAACAAAACAGGTGCAAGGAATAACAACTCGATAGGCAGGAACTCGACCCTTAAAAATTAGAACTAATCTTAGCTCTTATAGTCTTTAATATGACCTACAGGAAGGTAGAGCACACTGACTGTCCCAAGGAACCCGCTCTCTCCTAGGCACACACTCACATATCAGTAGGAATCCTCACATTGTTAACAGCATTACGTCAATGTACAACACTCATTTTTCTAAAACACAGCTTTTCTGAGGGCAAAGTCTTTCACTTGCCATCTACATCAGTGGTCTTCCCATTTTGGGATCCTCGACCCCTTTTGGGGCTAGTTGTGATGGTGGCGACAGCAGCGGCAGCAAGTAGGAACAGTAACAACTAAAGCTCACTGACCACCTACCTATGCCAGAGACCATGACGAGAACCACTCGTGTCCTAATTCATTTAAGCCCCACAACCAACCTAAGAGGCAATGGTATCTTCCCACTTACTGAGGAAGATGTGGAGGCACAGAAATCAACTCACTTAAAACAACACAGCTAGCAAGCCACAGAGCTAGGATCTACATGCAGACGAGCTGGTTCCAGAGGCTATGCTCTCACTTACGTGGTAAAACCTCTTTGAGCACATGCTTGCAGCTTTTATAGACTTACTTCTTTGGAAATTACATACTACTCTATTGATACATACATTATTATACAGCTGATATAAAAAAGTCGAAAAGATGAGAGAGACAAAGTGCCAACCTATTCTTCCACACACATTACTGTCTTGCACACCTCATTTTGAAGGTCCTGGCCCTACACAGTGCAGATGGCTTGGCCTGGCATTGGTGGGCTCTCAGCGCTGACCTGTGCTCGCCTTACCATCACACCGTCCACCTCTCCAACACGCTCCAGGACCGACGGGCTTACCCACTGTCCCCCGCAAACACCTTCTGCATGACCCCCCCTTCCGAGCCGTGGCTCACATCAAGTCCCTATGTTGACAACAGAAAATTCTTTAAAGGTTTATCCCAGACCCGGTGTCCCCATGAAGCTTTCTCTGAGCTCTCCTCTCAGCTGTGTGCTCTCAGCCACGTGCCCGGCTGTGGCCCACACCACAGCCGTGTATTTCTGTGGAGTTGTTTGTGGTGTGGATGGCTTGTTCTCCGCCTCAGCTCATGCGCCTCTTGAGGGCAGAGAACATATCACCTTTTCTTTGTATCTTCCATGGCACCTGGCACACCGTTATGTACTTAATTCGCACTCAGTAAGTATCTGCTAAATAAAAGAGCAAATAAACATTCTCTGTATTTACTGCACTGCTCTAAGGCCCTAGTCCAGAGAGTTAAAGGAAGGATCACCCTGGAAAACAAGAGATATGATTAGATGCTTTCCTCTTTACCTAAGCTCATGGGAACCAAGACAGACTGCCTTGCTTGTATCGGGAGATGTCTTCACATAGTCCCCAGCAATCTGCATGAATAGCAGGGGGACTTAAAGAACATTTCAGTTTCTAAAGTAAAAGCATCCTTCCTGGCCTTGTTTATCCACTACTCACTGCCTACTCTGTTAGCACTTCTTTAGAGTTAAAGGTAATCTTGAATCTACAGACATGCGTAACGAACCCAATTTCAGGAGAAAAGACGTTTATGTTTTCTTAAAAAAAAAAAAAAAGTTTTCCCTTGTCTCTTAATGGGATTTGCTGAAATGTTACCTTTTCAACGACTATTCTGATACTTCATTTAATAGTGCCATCTGCCTTCCTCTCTAATCAACTCCTGATTCACCTTATCCTACTCTGCTTATTCTTTTTGTCCACAGCAGTTATTACCTTCTAATAAATGATATAACTTATAATAAATTAGAATAAATTCTATTATATCATTTACTCTTTTGTCTGTCTCCCTGCCTCCTGAACGCAAGGTCTGTGAGTAGAGATCTTTGCGAGCAAGGATCTGTGTCCTTTGTTCCCTGATGTATTCCAAGTATCTAGAACAACGTTCCGCATGTTGTTGGTACTCAGTCAACAAAACACACAAATAAGCAGATGATGTCAACTTCCATTTCACTCTGCACATTGAAGGCCCACTCTAGCCTTAGAATATTCTTTCCCTCATCCTGAGAAGTGGTAGAGTATGGCAGTTAACCACACAAGCTTGAAAGCTTTGAATCCCAGCTCTGCTTTTGCTAATTTATCCCTATATAATTTTAGTCAAATCTCATAACCCTTCCCGCCCTCAGCTGTCTCATCAGAACAATAGGAATAATACCCATCACTCAAAAGAGACTCCAGAGGCACTCAACACACACACACACACACACACACACACACACACACACACACACCCAATACATATGGACTCAGTTGCTGGTGTGTGTGTGTATATGTATATTCTTTTCATTATTACTTCCCCCACTGTAATCCCAAACAGTAACAAAAGCCTGGGGGCGCATCTTTGGATAAGTCTAGAAATTCCGCATACCAGGAGTTCAGAGCACTACAAAAAGCAGTAGCACTCTTGGCTGGGACAGTAACAATGCACTATAGTCAATGCTCCAGACCTGGCAGCTAAAAGCTGTCTCCTCCACCCAGAGAAAGCTTCCTAAGTAACACATACCAAATAAAAGTCTTTCGATATTTATAAGGAAAGGATTAATTCATCTTCAGAAGTAGCATTTTAATTAAAAATGACTTTCCTGGGCTTATATCCAGAGAGGAATATATTGCCAAAAGGTAAGATTTAACAAGGTTTAGCTCTTTCTTTAATTTTTTTTTTAAATTAAAGTGCTTCCCGATCCTTTTCACGTCGGAGCACACACAGAAAATAATCTTGCTTTGGCACTCTGGGACAAACAGATGCTGTACCTCCCAGCTGCAGGTGACCGCCCAGACCCTCCCGCTCTACTCGGCCCCACTCAGACTCACTGAGAGCTGAAGGAATCAATAACTACCTGGCACATTTACAAGAACACCATTGGAGAATCTCTGTCTTAGCCCTTCTTGGACCGGAGACCTTGCTAGCAACTTAAGTTCTTCTCCTTTCACATGAACACCAGTCCTCAGAAAGAAAGAATGAATTTGGCCAGTAGTGACCAGAGCGAGCATTTTCTTTATGACTCACTCCAGGAAAAAAGCACACTGACCAGCAACCCATTTATAACTTACAACATCAGCATAATTTCATGCTTTTGTTTTTACTTTCCATTCTGAAATTTTATTTTCTGTGTATAAAATAAACAATGGATGCAGGCCAACCTTAAGTCACCAAATGGAATCTATCAAGTAATGTTCTATTTCTGGGTAGCTGGAGCATTCTACTTTATGTTTCACAATTTTGTACTTTTAAGAAATGTGAGAAAGATAGAATTTCTCAAGCCTAAGGTGTGGTCTTACACAGTCACTTTTTTAAAAGATGGATTCGATCATTCTTTTAAATTCAACTGTAAGTTTTGGTGTAACACCAAGTAAAAAACACATTTTCAAAAACATTCATTTCCTGCTATGAAGAAAATGCCGACAGAATTTATACTTAAGACTACCTCTATCACTGACTGTCTTTTTGTTTCCACTACTCTCTGCAGCAGAGAGCTAAGGATGGCTGGTCTTATCCCTATTTCCTGAACTTGAAGAAATTTTTCCTTCAGAAAAGTAGCTGGCTGAATCGACCTACCTTTATTTCTTTCCTGCTTTTCTGCTTTTTCTTTTCCACAAAGGTAATGCCAAGATCTGTCTCTATTTTTGTCCTCCTGCTGTCCTGCCCAGTCCAGCCCAGCACAGCTGTTCCCACCCCCATAAAGATCCTAACTCTAGGCCTGACACAGAGTGTTCTAGACTAAAGCAGAATGTTATCTTAGTCTCCATTTCCTTTCATGCCTGATGCCCTATCTGGCAGCTCTATCTTTTGCCTCATATTCATTTCTGTTATTCATATGCTCCCTGGTCCCCGAGGGTTCGGCTGACTCACTTGGGAGGTAAGAGCCTTAAAGGCAAACTCATGTCTTCACCTCTAACTAGAACTGGGTAAGCCCTCCACTGAGGCTGCAGAATTGAATTCAGTCTTGACCTCTTTTTCATCTTCCTAGAAGCTCCTGGGCCTAGAACCCACAATTCCTATGGGTGTCCATGTTTGAGAGGTTTTGTCACACCCTTAAGGAAGACGGAGGTATGACAACTTTGAACCTGGCTACAACGTAGGTCCCAATGGAGGATTCTGTATTTCTAGGTTCAGACTATTAAATGAGAGACCAAACAGAAATGATGAGAAAGAGATGAGTGGAGGGAAGGAAGGTACAATGCCATATGATTTCACTTATAAGTGGAATCTAAAAACCAAACAAAACCACAAATGAATAAACAAAAAGCAGAATCAGACCCGTAAATACAGAGACTGACGGCTGCCAGAGGGGGTGGGGGTGGGGAATGGGCACAATGTGTGAAGTGCCCATGAAGTGGAGTGGGAGGTACAGGCTTCCAGTTATGGAATGAATCAGTCACGGGAATAAAAGACACAGCACAGGGAACACAGTCAGTGATATCGTAATGGCGACGTAATGGGACAGACGGGAGCTACACCTGTGGTGAGCATAGCATCCCGTGTAGAGTTGGTGAATCACTATGTTGTACACCTAAGACTAATGCAACATTGTGTGTCTGCTATGCTAAAAAACAAAAAGTCTTTTACTAGCTGTAGCCTCTTAGGGCTTCACTGACTTCCTCTGTCCCTCAATCTTTATAACACCGATGGATTTACTTTGTTTTCAGCATCGAATCAGGTTTTCAGAACAGAAGGACAAGGGATTAAAAACAGAGTGGAGATGCATTCTTTGTTTGGTTTCCCGAGGCAGAAAAAGTTGTTACTCACATCAACTATCAGGAGGCGATTTCTAAACACCTGGCAGGATCGCTGAGAGTATTAATGAAATTGCATATGCAATTTACATGTGTGACTTACATTCTATAGGAAGTGCTCAAAACGTTCATTTTACTCCTCTTATGGCAAACTCACCAAATGCGTGGACCTAGGCTGTCTGAAATCCATCCCTGGCTAATATTTCCTGTCGATCCATGTGTGCAATATTGCCTGCCGCTCAGCTCCACGACCAGAAAAGTGACCTAGGATTCTCCAAATGCAAAAATCAAGGCTCCAAATTTGGGTGGTAGGGGAAGCGGGGGGAAGGAGTAAGGGAATTAAACAAAGTGTTCAACACATCATGCTGGCAAAAACTGAGAAACTTTAATACCAGCAAAGGGATGTTTAGAACTGTGGGTATTATGTGGATTAACTGGTGAAAGAAGAATACCTTTGCCTAGAACGTTCACATAAACACAGAAGTAGTTTTTCTGCTTCAACAGAAGCTGAATTACCTCACCTGTCCACTTTACTCCCATAAGAGAGCTTAATAAATAGCAGAGACCACCTCTTACATGTTCATATCATGAGAAAAAGAAGCAAAACAGAAAATGAAAAAAACTCAAAATTCAAGTTTGTATTTCAAATGGTATATATTTCCTTATGGAACACCGAAAGGTGAGTTAAGTACCCAAGAATCAGAATGAATCTTGCCTCGTAATTGTTGGCCAAAAGGCTTCCTCAACATAAGAGAACTTGTTGAATGCCAATATGATTTCTTGGGAGCGATAAGTAACCTAGTAATAATGTTAAGGCCCAACATGAAGAATTTTGGCAACAAAAACAGACGGTTAATTCTACTTAAAAGACAGGGTAGCCCTGCCAGGCAGTGTTGTTCCCAAATGAGGTAATGTCCACGGCTCTTATCTAGCCTTTATGGAGATTTAATGTCATTTACCATTGGCTCTGACAAACCGGCTGCATAATCTCACCTTTTCTCATGTGTGTTACTTCTATCCGTCTCAGCATTGCAATTAGAAACCTCTGGTTTTTAAAATGATTAAGAAACTGATTCCCACATGTTTTCTTTTGATGCATGTCCTATAATTTGAGTCTTTCTTCCACCGTTCCAGAAAATTCAGAGATCAGCATATTTCTCATTTTCAAGGTATCCTATGGAAATACTCTGAGGTTTGATATATTTATGTAAATATTTTTCAAAGAAGCCAAAACGCGTAATTCAAGAAAAAGTTCCGTGAAAGAATTTGCTTTCTGATTACAAAATGATTGCCTTTGGAAAAAAAAAAAAGTAGCTATTTTGTATTTATTTAGCTGGCTCTGCAAGTCCCGTGGAGATTCTCGTGCCTTTCGATCCCTACCACCTCTATTCCAGGTGCAGGCCTTTTACGGATTTCAAAGGTGGCTTTTACGTGGAGAAGGAATCTAAAAGCTGTAGAAAGGAAAGAGAAAAAGAGCCCTCCCCATCTTAACCGCTTATGCTTTCCTCACAAAGAGCAACCGAGTGATACTGAGCTATTACGACACAGATGAGACACCCAGATGGACGCGACAAAGAGGTGTTCATATGCCTTTGACGTTCTTTTTTCACCCAGAGCACAAACCAATCTTGGTAGGGACAGGAATCCGTTTGACAAACATGAACACGACACCCAACACCCGACGCCCATACCGTTCAGCTCTGTTGTCAAAAAGCCCATCACGTCCCAACACCAAGGAACAAAAGCGACAGCGGCGACCAACCTGGAGTTACGGGGCTTTTACCTTTCCGCGGACTTTCACGCTTTGGGTCACAGGAAAAGTCGATCCGAGATATCAGAGCAGAAGAGCATGCTTTGGTGCTGGGCGGACTGGTGAGACGCAGGCCAGTCCTGTTAGGGCTGTGTGTGTGGGAAACGAGGCTGGGAGGCCCATTCGTACAGAGAGAGCCAAAGAAGCAATGCAAGCCTCACTGCTTCTGACAAAATTTAGCCACGAGTGGATCTGCAGGAAAGAAAATCTGCTGACTGATCCCCGCTCCTCCCTGGACCATCTGAGGCCCCCTTCTAACTCAGCTGCAAAATCTAGACATCTTTGAAAAGCCTGTTCTTTGTTCTCATTAGGGCCAGCTCCTAACCTTCGAAGCGGCAGAACCTGACAGGATCAAGTCATCTCACTTGTATGCGCCTCAGGGTCTCACATTTAAAACCAAGATAATACCCTCCGGTCTTCTCTCCGTCACTGAGGTATAGTGAGGACCAAGGGAGGCGAGCGCTTGAGGGTCTTCCCTGAAGAGACCACTGAAGACCCACAGCGTATACAACATAGACCAGAGGGTCCGTTCTGGGGCCCTTGGGGATCGCCACGCTCTTTTCAGGAGATCTGCAAGATCAAACTCTTTCCAGAACGCCAATAGGCCGCTCCTTCCCTCCTCTATTCTCCTTTTCGAGCAGCACACAGCGGAGTCTGCTGGGGCTACAAGGTGTGTGATGATGTCATCACTCTAATCACACCGATGGGACGTGTGCTTGTGAGTTCTTGTGTTTTAAGATTTTCTGTTTTAGAGTCTAGTTAAGTATCGGTAGACAAAAGCTCTTTGGAATCCTCAATAACGTGCCTGAGGTTAAAGAGGTCCCGAGACCAGCGTAAGACCAGCCAGCCTAGAACGTGGTCCCACTGAAGCGTGCAGTTCCCAGCTGGGTTGACTTCTCACCCACCCTGAGCCTTGCTATGTGCGGTTCTCTCTGCACGAGGGACTCCCCCTCCCTCCTCTGCTTGGCTAATTTTTTCTGCTCTTTACTTAGATGTCACTTTCTCTGGGAAGCTTTCCTTGACTTTCCCCAAACCAGCCAGCTGGCCCTGCTGTGTGCTCCCCTAGCGCGTAGCATGCTACACTCTGATTGCCCAAGTTCAGGCCTTTCTCTGGTCTTTGAGTCCTTTAATGCAACAACCGCTCTGACACACACAGTAGTATGTAGGAGGCATTCCACAACTACTTGCCGAATAGATACAACGGCCAAGGAAGGAAGGCAAGAAGATAAGTCTCTCTTGCATTCATTCTCACCTAGAGGGATTTAGTTACTAAAAATATTAGTGTTCATTATAGAACAGGCTCACTAAAGCTACAGTAATAATAACAATAGTAACTACATATCATATTATATACCCGGTACTATTGTAAGCACTTAATATGCCTTAATTCATTTAAGCTTCACAACATCCCTCCCAGATATACATCACTATTATCCTTACTTCGAAAATGAAGATACAACACTGTAGGTTAAGTATACTGTAATTAAAATTTAAAAACTTAATAACAACAATGAAGAGACAGAAGTGCAGGTAGTAAGTAGTAGATCCGAGATGGACGCCGAGCCTGTCTGGTTCCAGAGTCCCATGCCATTAACCGCTCTAGCCTCTCGTGTCAGCAGCGTAGACCCAAGCTCAGGGCATATACTGAGATCGCAAGGCCATCTCTCAACTTGCTCACAAACCAGACACAAGATTTGATACCGAAATCCCCCTCTAATGCCGACCCACCATGAGTGATCCCAGCAGACACAGGAACAGACCTCACCAGTATGATGCGCTCCCCGGGTAAGAGGCAGGGCTTAAAAAAGACAGTTTCAGGATGAAGTCTATTTCTCGTGCATTTGTTGTACTTTAGTCCTCTCTAGAGGAAATAAAGTGATAAGTATATTTGCATATTTATTAAAAATAAGAAGTCTCTCTTGCAGCACAGAGAAAACAGGAAAGTAGGGATTGACCTTTCCATGTGCTATGGTGTTACACTGCTGGGGAACCTCTCCCTGATGTGTGTAACTCTCCTTCTGTGTCTTGTGCTAACCTCTCTTTCAAGGAATGCACACAGCTTCGCCCCGAACAGGGAGTGGCCCAGAATGTTCTGCAGGCACTTGATGGAAAAGACAAAACTCTAAATGGTTCAGAGAGGTAAGTCCAAACGGGAAAGCATGCTGTACAAAACAGAATTTATTGCAAGATGATCTGACTGAATCACGGTGTGATGCTGTACTTATATTCGTAATGAAAAAAGGCACACCTAGAAGTACCTTTTCTTTCAGCAATAGAAAAAAATTCCCCAGATAAAAGCTTGTGTATCAAATCTTTACTTGATAAGAGTACATGAGAAATCAAACTTTATCCTGTGCTGTTTTTTGTTTTTTTTTTAAGATTTTATTTATTTATCTAACAGAGAGAGAACACAAGCAGGCAGAGAGGCAGGCAGAGGCAGAGAGAGGAGCAGGCTCCCCGCGGAGCAAGGAGCCCGATGTGGGACTCGATCCCAAGACGCCGGGATCACGACCCGAGCCAAAGGCAGCTGCCCAACCAACTGAGCCACCCAGGCGCCCCATCCTGTGCTGTTTGACACAAAGTAACTGTATTTACCTGGAGAAGTGTCCCATGAATATGGTTTTGCCGGAAACACTGGTCAGTGCAGTTGGGGAGTTGGGCCAACAGAGTTCGGATGGTAGTAGGGATTTCATCTACCATAACAAACGGGACCAAGGCACGAGCTGCCATTTCACGGGAGCGGTAGACAGGCGAGCGACCACATCTGGGGAGACAAAAACACAAGACCATTCAATACTCATTTCCGCATCCGTGCCTTTGTATATGCTGATGTTCTATCTAGCTCCAGCTGGGACATCTGAGCTGGGGGAGATAGGAGTTCCTCATTATTCCCAATTTTTTTTAATACTTCCCTTATTCCAATGATTGTATGTGTGGGTTAGTGTTAGCTCTACAGGTGATTTTCCTTTTCACATAAATACCATTAATATCTACGGTTTTATCACAGGGATAAATGCAGATCAGCTTTGGGAATGATTCAATAAACAGGGAGTAGCCAAAATAGCTTCCTTCTCAACAATCAAACCACTATTCAGTGGGCACTCAAAATGAACGAATGATAAGTGCCAAGAGAAATAAAGGTCATTGTGGTCTTCGGGGAGCCTATACTCTGGTTGGCAAGATGAGCAGTACATTTGAGAAGATGACCAAAAGTGCAAGACAGTTCTGGGAAAGTGATAAACAAGTGATTGTCATATTATGGCTACATGAGGATAAGACTATAGGTTGTGGTATCGAGAAGGCTAGAACTCGGGAAAGCAAGCGTGATTCTAAGAAGGTCGAAACCAGGAAGTTGCTTCAGCCAGAAAGAGTGGGATAAAGCAAGGGTAAAAACGCTCAAGACACAGGTAGATGTGGTCTGACTAGTGTAGAGGCTCAGACATAATACTGGGACTTCAGGCTGAGAAGTGGGTCTGGCTAGACTGGGTAGTGCCACAAATGGCAGACGACATGATGTCGAGCTTATTGTCAAGAGAACAAGAGCTGCACCCTCAAGTCACAGAATCCTTGCCTCTAGGCTGACTCGCACCCAAAGAGCTTGAATAAAAGCCAGTTCTTAAATCAGTGAAAGTCACGGACAAGTGGTATTCTACAGAGGTCATTGGAAAGGCAGGTCATCTAAGGGCCTCTTGACATTGTAAACACTCAGAACCTGAGAGTCCACAACCATTTTGTTGAAACTGTGCACTTGAGAGCCTTCCCAGAGATAGTGTTATTTGAGGGGAAGGCCCAATATGGTAGGTCTTGGCTTAAATTCTTATCTAGAACTCTCAAGACCCCATGAACTTTTATCCAATTTAAAAAGTAACTCGGGGCGCCTGGGTGGCTCAGTGGGTTAAAGCCTCTGCCTTCAGCTCAGGTCATGATCTCAGGGTCCTGGGATCGAGCCCCACATCAGGCTCTCTGCTCAGCGGGGAGCCTGCTTCCCCCTCTCTCTCTCTGCCTGCCTCTCTGCCTACTTGTGATCTCTCTCTGTCAAATAAATAAATAAAATCTAAAAAAAAAAAAAAAAAAAAGTAACTCAACCTATAGAAATATCTTAGACTCAGAGACAAGGATGGGGAAGATTAGAAGATAGTAGACTCTGTGGAGGAAAGAGATGGTCTCTTGCTTTGTTTCCAAAATTACTTAGTATTCCAAAAGAATAAGATCTGGGTAAGATCTGGGCCATGGTAGGCTTGGCATGTTGAGGGACAAGCCCTATGACTGAAACGTTTCTAATACCCCAGAGGTATCACTGACATTTATCTTAATATGACAATAAAAGAACAGGCACAATTTCTATACAATTTCTGTTTGGAATGATCCAAACAGAATTTCATCGTGGGGAGTGGTAAGTCAAGCACTGTGTCATTTCCCCCCCTACAAGTCTGTGAGACAGGTCAATCAGCACACACTCTATGGATGGAGAAGAGCTCACCTTACATGATACTATAAGAAGACACTGAGAGCTAATGTTACAGTAGGCAGCTAGAGATTTCCCAGTGGTCTTTGACGAGGTTCTGCCAAATCATCCATTTTCTACTTATTTTTCCTTTAAAATGATTAAATGTTTAATCTTTAATTGGCAAATGCAGTAAAGTGTTTGCTTTGGCTCATGGTGGGGTGGGGGGTCGGCGTGGGGGGAGACTGAGAGAACTTCAGTTGACAGAGAAAATACTCTGAAAATGCTTTGAGATTTAATTAGCAAATGACCTCACTCAGCCCAGTCATTTGTCGGAAGCTTCCCCATCTGTCTGTCCCCTACCCCTCCAACACACAGACTTTGTGTTAGTGTGTGTTTTATGTTACCGAACTGGGCTCTTGTATATAAATGTTTCTTTTCAAATACAAATAACTCTGACATGGTTACAGATGTTTAATTTCTAATTAGCAGTAACTGTACACTAAAGAATGCCCCTCCTTTTGCTCCTGACCTTTAGCAAATGATGATTTCCCAAAGGAATCTGGCATCCACACAGGAGAAAGAATGGAAAGTGGGAAAAGTGCCAGAATTTTCTGTTTTCGGATACCCTGTGCTAGGGTACTTTCCAAATGCACACAACTCTAAGGTTAAAGAGCAAAACAAAATCTCCCCTCAAAAAAGTAATGCAATTACAGAAAAAAGAGAAGCTTACTTTAAAAGTATTATTTAATTATCACTCATTGTGAAATGACGATTAAATGTAATTTTAAACTCCTCTCGATTGCACATTGTTAAAATGGAAGGATAGATTATAGTCAACACACACACACACACACACACACACACACACACACATCCATTAAGCAGAAAACATTTCCAGGTTACTGTTTTGTCAATTACTGGGGGGACAGGGAGGGGTCTGATGAGATTTAGCTATTCTCCAGGTCTATGTGGCCTGGAGTGTGAGGGGATATGAACAGTCTTTTTAGCCCTGAGAAGAATATATCTGAAGCTAAAATCTATCTTTCCCTTGGATAGAATCTCCTGGTTTGATTCAGTAAATGTGCCAAAATCAAGCAGAGATGCTCTTGGGCGACAGAGAGTCTGGTGGCTAGAAAGGATGGAAAATCAGAACACCTGGGTCCATCCTGCTTTTGGACACTGTTTTATGACCTGGACAAGTCACAGTAACCCCTCTGGGTCTCAGTTGAGCCAGCGGTGGTAGCAATAATCGATACTCCGTGTTCTCACCTGATGTCTATGAGAACATTCCAAGGGGAAAAATGCTTTGGAGATACAAAGTTTCCCTAGTGCAACGTGCTGTGTCCGGCACAGGACCAGCAGGTTCTAAGAATCTCAAGCCTCTAAACGGCTTCAATGAGAGAGTTAAGACTGTGGTGTGAATGCCGAACCATTTTTAAGAAGATAAGACAAGAAACTGATGCTATAAAGCAATGCATTTTGGTTTGGTTTGGTTTGAGGCTTTTTTTTTTTTTTTTGGCTCCATTAAAAGTAATGAGGAACTTCTGAAAAGAAGTACGACTGCTTCTGTCTCTCTAAGCCTCAATTTCTTCTGGAAAATAAAGCAAATGGATTTGGGATCTCAAAGGTCATTTCTCCTTTTATTATTGTTTGCAAACCGTGTCCTCAGTAGCCCCAGCTGTGTTCTAGGCCTGAACACCAGGTCCTTCCACAGGATGTGCAGGCCGTGCTGACACCCGAACTTCGAGACCTTTCGCCTCCGTAAACCCTTTCCTCGTTCATTTTAATCTCATCTTTACTGGGCGCCTACTGCACTCTCAGCACTGTGTAACGTGAGAAATGACACATTTGTCAGTGTTAATACTTGTATCCTGCAATCATATAGCCTTGGCAGTTTATAAAACACCTGCACACCCCTATTTCTTTATCATGCAACACTCCTGCAGGACAGGAGGGCATTATAAACCTAAATTAACATATGAAACATACAGCAAAGCTCAGAAAAGCTAAGTGGACCCTCCAGCATACATAAGTAGTAGCACCCGAGCCAGGGCCACCATCCGCGGCTCCAAGATGGAGCCACAGATGGGCTATCCCAAGCTGTGCCTCACACCGGGAAATCGAGGGAGCATAAAAATATCTCCCAGCTACTAAAAACACAAGCTTTACAAGTATGGAGAAAATCCCTAAATGAGCATTTTTTTTTTTTTTGGTTTTTGCTTTTAATATTTGCAGGATCATGAAAACATTTCAGGATCTCATGTACACTGTGGACTCTCTCAAAAAGAGAAATGGATTTACAAACATATACACGCGATTTCCCATATAATTTCAGGGGTTCATGACATGTATCCAAAACCCTTGGGGCAGGGCTTCCCAGACCCTAGGCGAGACTCTCCAGTTGCCCCTTTGCACACAGTGTGACTGTCAGGCGTGTGCTCTGTTGAGAGACAGGGAGACGGAGAGCGGGACTCTGCGCACAGGAAATCACGGGTCCGGAGGGGAGCCAGACAGACGGACCCCACGATCACAGACCAGGAGTACCCACGGAGGCACACACGCGGCTGTGAACAGCACAGGGAAGCTAAGCAGGAGGCGGAGTTGGAACGGCGTTCTGGAGGTCCTGTCCCCGTCACCTTCACATGAGGACAGTGCGCACCACTGGACTTCAGGAAGCCTGGAGAACCCAGAAGAGTTTAGAATACAGTATTCTGAGGAGGCAACAGGTCTTCCGGCTCTTCCCCCTGCTTCACCCTGTTTCCCTAGAGTGGCGCCCGAGCTTCATTCAGGGGTTTCCCTCTTTGAATTTTACCCTCAGAAGCTGTTCCAATTGTCCCGGAAGGTTTCACAGGGAAGTGGCTGGACATCACCCAAACTGCCTCTGCTCACCCGAACTTCCTATATGCGGCATGGAGACATCTACTGAGTGCCTAGCACAAGCACACGCTGGGATAGGTACCAGAAAATCAGAGAGAAAAGCCACACCCAGGCCACAGAAGCCTCTAGGGAATGGGAAAGACGGGCCACTCGGCCAGTGCTTCTCAGGGCCCCAGGAAGTAACCATAGGCTGTTACAGAAGAGCTAAGGGAGACAATGCGGAGAGGAGGGTGGGTGGTCTGGGAGATATAGTCCAGCTGGGATGCTGCGGGGGCCAGCAGAAAGAACATTCCGGTTTGGCCTGTGTCTTTCCCCACATGAACCCAAACTGCCCCTTTGTGCATCCAGACAGAAGGAAGGAAACTGAGGTTTACTGAATGCCCCACTGTGTGTGCAGGGACTGGTCATGTAGTTTAGACACACTATTTCATTTACTTCACTAAATCTTCACTGCAATATCATTGTCATCATCCCTATTTTAAGATGAGGAAAGTGAGGTTTCCCAACATACTTCAGATCATAAAACTAGCAAGTGGCAGATCCTGCATTCCAATTAGGGTCTGTCTCCCTGCAAAATTCAGTCTCTCTCTCTCTCTCTCTCTTGATCTCTCTTTTTAAAGATTTTATTTATTTTCAGAGAGAGAGAGAGAGTGCACAAGCTGGGGGAGCAGCAGGCAGAGGAGAGGGAGAAGCAGGCTCCCCACTGAGCAGGGAGCCCGAAGCAGGGATCAATTCCAGACCCTAGGATCATACCCTGAGCCAAAAGCAGACACTTAACTGACCGAGCCACCCACACTCCCAGCAAAATCCGGTCTTTCTAAGACCTGACGACGCAGTTGCCTCAACATTCTCAGTCTTGGAAAAGCTTTGGAAAAGTTCAACCTAGTCACGCTGCAGTGTGACCAGCTTCTGGAGCCATTAAGTCTCTAACTGGTAGAACGTGAAAAACAACAATAAAGATGATGCTGGTAACAGCTAACACTTCCTGAGCATCTACAGAGGGACAGACTTAAGTGTTAAAAAATGTGTTACATTATTTAATCCTCACAACAAGACAGAATGGCTGAGAGAACATTCTGAGGCAATTCGAGGAAGGTATTTTTGAAAGGACTTCATGAGGTCCAGTGACCTTGTGTGAGTCCCTCATTTCACAAGAATCAGAGTGCAAGTCTTCAGAGAGGTCTCAGAATGACTTCACAGTCCAGCTAATAGCCCCTTCCACTCTTCCTTACTGACATAACCAAGGCTCCCCCAGTTCCTCTGCATTCCCAGACCCAGTTCCAGCCCTCTCCTCACTTGCCACAGGTCAAGTGGTATCTTGTACCAAACAGAAGCCTGTAGACCTCTCTTGCCGATAAAGATGGCCACCACCTTCTCTAGATGCCCCTACCTGACCAAGGGGCTGCCATCTTGGGAGGTGGGCCAAGTTTAAAGAAGCTGTGTGTGACTTAATTCCTAAGTCCCTCACCAGATTTACTCAAGAATGCCGCGCCATCATGGTGTGTTTCTCATACAGCAAGGCCGTCTGCTGTTGGGCAATGGTCATCTATTGATAAAAGGTGCTATAATCCTACCTTGCCGGTTATCTCTGCAGGCTGGGTGAGAAGGCAGAGGCTGAGACCTCAGACTACACTATTTTAAATGAAAAATCTTGCTATAAAGTTGAGCCTTGCATAACATGGTCTTGGACTGCCCGGGTCCACCTATATGCAGATTTTTTTTTTTTTTTCCAAAAATACATTGGAAAAAAAATTGGGGGGAGATTTGTGTCAATTTGAAAAACTTGCAGAGGAGCTATGTCGCCTAGAAATACCTAGAAAAATTTAAGAAAAAGTTAGGCATTATTGTGAGAATAGAGTATACAATATGCGTAACATACAAAATATGGGTCAATCAACTTTGGTATCGATACGAAGCTTCCAGCCAATAGGAGGCTACCAGTTAAGCTTCGAGGGAGTCAAAATATGCAGATTTTCAACCATATGGGGTGGGAGGGTCAGAGCCCCTAACCCCCGAGTTGTCCAAGGGTCAACTGCACATATTCTGTCAAACCAGCCATTGTTTCATCCTTAGCACCTCTGCCCATATAATTTGTTCTCACTGGAATGAACGTCATTTCACCCTCTACACTCAGGGAACCCCTCCTCTTCTGAACTCTGCTCAGGTATCAATTTTTTTGCAAAATCTTACTGCACCTCCTCCAGTCGGAGGCAATCACTTCCTTTCCCATTCCCTGTTTCCTGCAACTGCACATTTAGATCTGTCAGAGCTTGCGGCACATCTCATCTGCCTTCCCCACAATAGCCTCAAGTGTCATGTTGGCTGAACCAAAAGGATCTGGAGAGCAGAAATGAGGTCTTTTTTTTTTTTTTTTTAATTCCAGTATAGTTAACAGAAACAGGGTCTTCATCATTCTGAATACTACAGCACATAGGGCAGGAGCTAAGAACCTATTCTGGAATCCAGAAGACCTTCGTTTAAATCCAGGTCCTACTAGTGTGTGACCTTGGACAGGTTAGTGAACCTCTTAAATTTTTATCTTCTCTAAAATGGGCAAGAGAAATGACCTCACGGCGCTGTTGTGAAGCCTAAATGAGATAAAGCACATCAAAGGCAATGCCTACAAGTTAGTGATGGTCGCGGTAGCTATTATTAAAGCGAACGGGTGGAGTCCCTTTCAAAGGTAAAAGCTTTATCCACATGTACAAAATCTCTGGTGTTCTCTATCTCAAACACTGGCTGAGGACACAGAGCCTTGCTTGTATCAAACAGGCTTCAAGGGCTCCCAAAGGCTACCCTTCCCCCTCCCCGCCAACGGAGCTGGAAAAGACAGATGGAAGACTGAGTTTCTTTGGGGCAACTGGCTAGTTTATGTGAGGCCCACTGCCTTTATTCTTCGGGTCCAGGGCCCACATTTTATTCCAATCCTGCTTCTAATGCTATTTTCCTTTTCATTGGGTATAGTTCCTAGTTTCAAATCTTGCTTTCAGGAAACATGTACGTGTGTGGGAGGGTACGTGTGTGTGCACAAAAGAGAGAAACCCCTAAGGAAAAAAAATAAAAAGGCTGTACCAGAGTTTGAAAAAGCAGACATTTCGGTGTGTCCTGTGACTATTAAGTATGTTTTTGTTGTAAATGTGGTGTTCCTGGACCTCTTCTCCCACATTCTCAGGTGGGTTCAGTGCCCAACAAGGTTGCCAGATTCTCTACTTGTCCTTCCTATACCAATTTTCAGTTCATCAAAGGCCCTACCACCACCTGAACTCCTTGTTCCTTCCCTGCAACTCAAACCACTAGCACTTAAAAGCTGCATTTACTGTAATCTTGCCCTCTGAACAGCTCATGGATTTCTTTACTCAAATATATTTCTTGGAGGGATAATGGGTTCGGGACTTTTGAAGTCTGATTTTTTAAAATCCTTGGTTTGGGCAGTGAGAGAGAAATAAGAGCAGCAGACAGTAGCTAAACTAGAAATTGCACATTGCCAGCTTTCATGGACAAAATATATATGTATCTGCAGGCAGAACGCTTAGTTTAAATGTTTAAATCTACTGGGCAGCTCAAAGCAGTAACTGCTCTTTGCAAATTAACTCACAACAACACAGAAGCGCCTTTTTGAAAAAATGTTTTTATGAAGAAATGCTGACAATAACGAACCACAAGAGAACATCTGAAAACGGCAGCGTGTAACCACCTGGGACAGCCCAACCGCAGAGCTAAGCCATAAGAGACACCTTCTCTGAAGATCACCTCCACTTGGCCTCCAAATTACCAAAGCTTTACGCAGGCTGATCAGTCACACGCTGTTAATCCCCAAGTAGTGAAAATGGCAGCTGCCAAGAGCTGGGGATTAGCCTCCATCACAGTGACACCCCTCCATGTGCCCCTGTAAGAGCTGGGCACAGCACTAGGCTATGTATGTGGCAAAAACGTGGGAGCACCGGGGCACAGCGGCAACGACAATGGCTACTTGCATCCATTGCATCCATACCATTCTTTCTGGTGCTAGGAAATAGAGCGAGGGAATTTTCCAGCAGGGATGGAGGAACGTGTCTAGCGTGGTGCTTACTTCAAAAAGCTTTTTGAATAATGCTCTTCAATTATTTGGGACTACAAACGTGACTTAAGTAAATGAAAGGATGCATGACTGCTGAATGCGAATCCCTGGTTACTTGTTGATATCAAAATATATAGAAGAAGTATGAAAATTCTATTGCATCCGAAATTTCATTTCATTCTTTCATTATTTTTTGCCTCGATAAATTCAATTTGAAACGGAATTTTTCAGATTCCTACCAAATGGTCTAGGCAGTTGGGAAAGAAGGGGTTTCACCCTCTTGAGCAATGAAATGTAGTGTACCTTCACTCAACAATGATTCTTTCCTGACTCTGGGAAAAAAACATGAAAAAGATTTTACAGCAACATAATACAAAGATTTTGGAAGCTCTAGAGATTAAAACGGAATCATTAAATTTCAGTCTTTACCCAGAATTAGTATAGAGGGGAAAAATACAGATATTTAACACAAACAGCACAAAACTTTGCTGAACAATGAAAATAATCAATAGGTTTAGTTTGAAATTTTGGCATAGTCTTCCCTCCCCATGCATGTGTGGGCGTCCTCTCTGACCCAGAATCCGTAAGCCATACCCTGGTCTACTGGTCTCCCCACGGACAGCTGGAAAAGCTCTCTGGATCTAGCCTCAGGGCTCCCGGGCTGGGACAAGCTTTGCGCAGAGCAGGAGCTGAGGGCGGCAGCTCGCGCAGACCGAGGGAAAGAGCTGCACATTCCTCTCAACAGCAAAAGCCCTCACATTGTTTCTACTCTGGCTCCACAAAAGGCTGAGAGATGAGCACATTCAGGCAGCCAGTGAATCTCTAAAGGGGCTGAACATAATACCTGGCCCCAGCCTGTCTTCCTTCTTTCCTTGCAGGTACTAAGTGGCTCAGAGAAAACAGTCCTGAACACACAGGGTCTCTGTGGGATAACAGTCCCTGCTCAAAGGCCAAGTTCTAGAAGCAAATTTCATTACAGTTGAAAGTCACTCCATTAAACTTTACAGCGTGTGGTTCCATATTTACCATGAGTGGTTTCCAGTTCACAAACACAGGACTGGGTGGTCAACTCAATGGACTACACAAAGAATTTACCTTCTTCTTAATCTAATATACATACTTAGGGGGAAGGTTCAGAGAGGAATGTTCTTGGTCTGGTTGAAAAAGTTCTGTTTGTTTTTAGCTTTCCAATGTTTCAGGACCTGTGATAGCACTCTATCGCCACATTAAATACAAATTTCTCATTCTGGCACTCCAAGCACCCTTGATCTAGCCCGAGACTGGCTGAGCAAATCACAGGTGTCAAGTAAATCTTTCTCGAACCAACAGAACCTGACTTTTCAGGTGACTGTATCTGAAAAGATACTAAAATCTCATAAAATCTAAACATCCTGTGAGTCAAGTGAGTGCTCAGCATACACTGATAATTTCTAAATAAACACTTTTAAATGTGAACAGTCTTATTAACGTCTCTTTTGACAAGAACTTGTTAGGTTTCTGAGAGATTCCAATACCCAAGACTAAAACTCAAGAAAGAAAAATAAAGAAGGGAAGGTAGCATCATTGTGTGTCTGCTAGATGTCGGGCAAGATGCTAGGTATTTCTGGATATTTTATCATATTTTTAGTACTCATATAAACCCTTTAAAATAACAATATAATACTCTATAAACATATGTAGGTTTTTGCTCTAGATGGCCTAGTGGGAACATGTACAGAATGATGAGTTACCAAATAAAATGTCACCACAATCAAATAAATTGCATTGTGCCAATTTCTTTCAGTTATGGTAATGGATGTGTAATGCTCTGTAAGCAATTTATCCCACTTAATTCCAATGGTTGGAACTCATATTTGCAGAACCTATACATAATGAATTGGTAGCCTAGGAATGTTTCTTACTGCTCTAAAGTGTTTTCCATAAACAACACCTAAAGCTTTATAATATATTATCTTTTTTAAAAAAAGATTTTTATTTATTTATTTGACAGAGGGAGAGAGAGAGCAAGCGAGCACAAGCAGGGGGGGCAGCAGACAGAGGGAGAAGGAGAAGCAGGCTCCTTACTGAGCAAGGAGTCCCATTCCAGGCTCGATCGCAGGACTGTGGGATCATGACATGAACCATAGGCATATGCTTAACTGACTGAGTCACCCAGGCACCCCTATAATATATTATCTTTAAGAAAGGCAAATTAGTCACCAGGAGGACATAATAACTGACCCAAGGTCATCCGCCAAATTACGGTCTTTGTAGCACAGCTATCAACCAGAAGTTAATGAAGAACCCCATATCAGACTGGGACAGGCTCCCCAAACATTGTGGCAGTGTCCTCTGCTGACCTCGATCGATATTGATCACCTATGGTCAAATCATCTACAGTCACTTAAGGTACAGCATTCATTTAGAGACAAGTTGAGAATGTCCAAGACGAGAAATACTTAACATTTTTAATGACAAGAAGAGACACATACAGGTCAGTACACTGGCTTGGAAAAAAATAATACGCATAATCATCAGCTCTAAGTGACTATTTTGGTGGAGTGAAAGCTGCTGTGAAGTAGAAACACTCACATGGGCCCCTTGGTCTCTCTGGAGTGAGGCTTCTTTTAAAACATCCTCAGAGTAAAATATTAGCATCTAGCAATGTGGCCATGGACAAATTACATAATGTATTTTCACAGCCTCACCTGCAAAAGGAGCTTAGAATAAGTGATCTCTAAGGTTCCCTTCAATAACCAAATCTTATAATTCAATGGACATTTACACATTCCAGGCAGATAGCTATCTTTTTTATTTTAAAATATCTTCACGACCTCTCTTGACTTGTTCCATTGCTTAATCTCACAATAATATTGATGCCAATAATAAAAGTTTTATGTCTAATACTACCCACACTCAATCTTTCTATACTTACAGCCAATTTTCTCTAGTTTGAGCCTCTCTGGAGTTGGGGAACAAATGACCAGTGTTTTCAACACACAGGAAAACCCTTCATTAGCTGTATTGGAATCCTGTCATTAAATCACCCCTTGCTCTTCCCTTCCGCAGGCTAAAACCACCCAACTCCTTTAATCATGTAGAACCTCTTCTCTAGAATCTAGTTAATTATTTTGCCTCTACAAAGAGTTAAATGAATCTTCCCAATACTATCAGCTAAAACAATGATTTGTGCTACTGCTGGATGAGAGAAATTTCAGCATTTCTTTGGATATGATTACTCTCCAGAGATTGCAATTTGTTTTTGCTAAAGCCAATTAATACCCCTGAATGACCCTCGTCTATTTCATAGCAACATTTCCTTTTTTTTTTTTAAGATTTTATTTATTTATTTCACAGACAGAGAGAGAGAGAGATCACAAGTAGGCAGAGAGGTGAGCAGAGAGAGAGGGGGAAGCAGGTTTCCCACTGAGCAGAGAGCCCGATGCGGGGCTGGATCCCAGGACACTGAGATCATGACCTGAGCCGAAGGCAGAGGCCTTAATCCACTGAGCCACCCAGGCGCCCCTTATAGCAACATTTGGAGCTAAAAATCAGAGAGAATGAATTGTAAAAACCATAAAGTACATGGAAAGTTTTGAAAAAATTCCAAGAAATTGCCTATTTTTGGCCTGAAAAAAGAGCACAAAAGAGCAAGGAATACTGAGATGTTAGTAACAGACCCACCCAGGGAAGAATCTTTCCTGCAATGAAGACTGCAATTAGGTAAACTGAGTCATACATCAGCAGGCCTACAGCATCCAAACACCAGCCGTATTTTTAAATAACTTCAGGGAAAGTTTTACGTCCTCCTTTGGTTGCCCCAATGCCTACGTTAGTGTCACAAGTCAAAAGGTACTTAAGTATATGGGACGCCTGGGTGGCTCAGTTGGTTGGGCGGCTGCCTTCGGTTCAGGTCATGATCCCAGCGTCCTGGGATTGAGTCCACATCGGGCTCCTTGCTCGGCAGGGAGCCGGCTCCTCTCTCTGCCTCTGCCTGCCTCTCTGCCTGCTTGTGTTCTCTCTCTGTTAAAATAAATAAAATAAAATCTTTAAAAAAAAAAAAAAGGTACTTAAGTATAATTATACTTTTTCCTGCTGCAACTTAATTTCTTTTTGCTGATCCTATATGCCAGGGGAATATGAATCTATGTCTAAAAGAATAACTTTTGACTTGTGTCCAGAATATATTATGAGTAATAAGAAAACAAACAACCCAATTAAAAAACTGGGTCAAACTCTGAACTCCCATGTCAACAAAGACGATATACGGATGGCAAATAAATACATGTAAAGATGCTCGGCATCCTTAGTCATTAGGGAAGTTCAAACTAAAACCACGATGAGATACTACTACGCACTCACTAGAAAGACTAAAATTAAAGGCTGAGCATAGTAAGAGTTGACTGGGATATGGAACAATTGGAACTCTCATCCTTTGCTGGTGGGGATGTAAAAGGGTACAATCACTTCGGAAAACATTTGACATCAAAAGTGAAACATACGGGGGCGCCTGGGTGGCTCAGTGGGTTGGAGCCTCTGCCTTCAGCTCAGGTCATGATCTCAGGGCCCTGGGATCAAGCCCCCCATCGGGCTCTCTGCTTTCCCCTCTCTCTCTGCCTGCCTCTCTGCCTACTTGTGATCTCTCTCTGTGTGTCAAATAAATAAATAAAATCTTTAAAAAAAAAAAAAGGGAAACATACGCCATCACAACCCACTTATTCCACTCCTAGGTGTTTATGCTAGAGAAATGAAAACATGTCAATGCAAAGACTTGTACGTGAATATTCCTAGCGCCTTTATTTGAAATAGTCACAACTAGACACAGCACAAATGTCCAGCAATGGGTGAGTCTGTAAAAAACTTGTGGTACATCTGTGCGATGAAAGAGTATTCCGTGATAAGAGGGAACAGATACACATAATAACATGGATGACTCTCAAAATTAATACTGCTGAGTAATAAAGCCAGACAAAATAGAAGGCATAATGGAGGATTCCATTTATATGAAGGGAAATTATATGAATGCAAATTAATTTATGGCGATAGAACACGGAAGCGCTATTGCCAGGTGGTGGGAACAGATTACACAGGTGGCTGGAGAAGATTACAAAGAGGACAAGGAAACGGTGACAGGTAATGGGTAAGTTCACTACCTTGACAGCAGTGATGGTTTTCTGGGCGTATACACTTATCAACTAGTACACACTAAACGTGCACTTTATTTTCTATCAATTATACCTCCAGAAGGCTGGTTTTTAAAGAATAACCTCTCACGTACTTTAAAAAAGTTACTATGCTATCCACAGCCCGTCTGGTTTTCCCTTCTCTGCCTCCAGTCCCACGCGTACAAATTCCCAAGTCTGCCCTTCCTTAGATCAAACGGGCGCAGCTATTTCCTTTGAACTTTTATGACCAGAATTAACTTCGCCTTGTGCTCTCTTAAATAATCAAATCAATAAACACTGGAATCCTAACAATTAATCATAGAAGAGTCAAAAAACAAAAACTGGTTTTTTTTTCTGGGACAATGTTCCGAATCAACAAGCTGTTCTAGGACGGGCTTTGCGAGATTAAGTGACTTGCCCAAGCTCAAAACGGGAGTGAATGAACAAGCGGAGATTCAAAGGCTGGAATGTCTGCCTCGGTTGCCTGCGCTAGTTGCAAAAACCAGTGTGCCTCAACTGTTAGACGTTTTTACCACCACAGGACTGAACGGCAGTAACACATGTTAAAAAGAAATTCAATTTCGTTACATGTACGCACCCCTGACAACTCAAACCATTCAACTGAGCAAGGCCAGATTTGCTGGGCCAGCTTTAATAAACACATCTGTATGTAGCAGTAGGATTTTCCATGTGGTTATTAAGGTTAAACAGATTTTCCCCCATCTCGAGTAGATTAAACCTGCTTCCTAATATCTTTTATTTTTGCTTTTTCTGTAGCAAAAAGGCAAATTTCAACTCATCCCAGTTTGAATCATGCCAAATACTGAGAAAACAGAAGCCATGAATACACAATGGAGACCACTGTGCAAAGTTTAAAGATGAAACAAAACTGATCACACACACACACACACACACACCCTACCACTAATTAAAAATGTACTAGAGTTACAACTATACAATTTCAGTGGTGGTGTTATCTTTGTTTGGAAGCAAGGTACACTACTTTACAACTGAAGCCCTCCAGCATTTAATTAGGTTACTAATTATAAGGAGAATCACATTACCTTTAAGTCCTACCCTGGATTGTGACTGAGGCCTAATACATTAATTTCATGGTGACTGTATTTTAAGATGGGGGACATGTCAATAAAGAATTCTGGCCACATCCTCCAACAAGTACACGGGGATTGAAGGTTTGGGCTGTAACACAGTTTGATACATTTACTGGAAAAAAAAAAATAATTCCCACTGCTAATTTTAGTGGCCAAGAGATATTTTATATTGCATTTTAAGCAAAAGTAGCATTCCAAGGAATCTTTACAGAAGGTATATACATGAATATAAAAAGAAACAATTATTAACATTTATTTATTTCCATTTGAATTTAGTAAATTTAGCCTCAAGTCAGTATCATCTTACTTCCTAGTTTCCCTCCTTGCCTATCAAAAACAAAAACAAAACAAAAAAAAAGAAAAAGAAAAAGAAAAAAAGTCAGTACAAATTATGTGAGTCATTCTTCAATCATGCCAAGGATATAACCTTCAACCTAAGATTAAAAATACAGTGCTATGTGTGAAATTCAATACTGTTTAACTTTTGGGTGTTAAGATCTAATAAATACAACATTTCAAAGGCAAATTAAACAATCTGGATCACTTCCATTCATCGTCATGATTTCATCAGTAGATTTCTATGGCTTTGGCGACATTTGCTAATTATTTGGATCCTGGGTAAACTGGTGGAATTTGCTCTCGTTTAGTTTTTAATCTGTATCACCAGTTCGTACAAGGCACCGAAAAGTTCTCCACTCCCTTACATACTTCAAAGCATTTCACTTATTATTTAAATAATTATTCTGACAAAACCATTAGTCAAAAAGAAAGCAAAGAAATTTTATTTTTTAAAGTGGAGATTTGTTTAAGACGCACCAGACTGTTTTGACCACCCATGCATGCTACTTCTGGCAAAATCTTTTCTTTCCTAAAAGAATACTTTTTAAAAAAAATTCCAATTTTTCTTACCTATAAGAAAAGGTCAGGGCTTATTTTTACTGGTTTCACTCAAAATGAGCTTTTATTTAAATTAAAATTTTCTATAAATTTAAATTTACTTTAACTTCTTCCTAGGTTCCTACAATTTCTTGCCTTCTGTATGGAAAATACTAAATCTGAGAAAAGTATTGCTGAAACCTTGATGAATATCTCACAACTTCCTCAAAGGATGGCAGGACCAAGTGCATAAGCACCACTTGCACATGGAAAAAAGAAGTATCTTTTAGTCAGGGATCTGAGTTCGGGATTTCCAGGTTAATAAGAAAAAAAGCTTCAGATTTGGGATAGGGTTCTATTCATATTTCTTTCTTTTTTTCTAACCTGAAATTCCTATTGCAGCTAGGTCACCAGGGAACATGTTTGCAGGGCTTGAGAAGTTTCTTGGTCTAGTAAAAATAAATAAATAAATAAAAATGGCAATAGGGCAGCCCTCAAAAAGAACCCCATCACCAGGAAAGCTGAAAGAACTGGCTGAGTCACAGATCAAGAGCCTTATAACAAAAATGGGTTGGACTGAGGACAGAACCTAACAGGAAAACACAAGGTCAGATGCAAGTTTAATTTGGTGAAGAAACATGCGCTTGACCACTTAATGGCTGCCGGATACCACAGAGGAGGTTAACTTACCTAATACTCCTTCTGGTTGACGAGCATTTCAGCCCACACTTTGAGCATCAGAGCAAGAGACGCTACCATTCTAGCTTTCAAAAGACCTTATTCCCCTCCTTTTGTTTCATTTGTGTAAGGACAGTGGCTATCGTGGTTTAGAATCAATCATTTTCAAGATAGGGCTCTTCCAGTCCCCAAATTTCCCAGTACGTCCATATATGATGGTGGCCGAACAGTTTCTTCACCTTGTGTTTGTTGAGATGTTCGCTGCTCACAGCCTCACGGCTCTTAAAAGGGCGAATAATGCCTTAAATGCAACAACAATTCCATTCAAAATAAAGCAGACCATGCAGCCTGACCCTTTGGTATTTCCAAAGTAATGGAGCTGCCAGGAAGCAAGCATTATTTATTAATTAATTGATTGATTGATTGATTGATTAATGTTTATTGTGATAAAATAAAAATAACATAAAACTTACACATTCTTAAGTGTACAGTTCGGGGGCATTAAGTATGTTTTTCAAGCAGGTTTAGGTCATTTTAGATTCTGGCCTCAATGTCTAGATTCTCATTCACTGGTTGATACTCACGGCTTCACAAAGATAAATGTCATCCTATTTCCAGGTAACTTCTTGGCTAAGAATTCAAAGTCAGAGTTCATTCAACACACTAGGGTTTGCCCACTTGAGGTGAAGAATGAACCACCAAACTCAAGCATTTGTTCATTTCCTTCCAAATGGAGATAGAAACTCTGATATTCTCTTCCCTGCCATTAAACCTTTCGGAAAATAAGGAACCCACTATTCCCTGACCTTTGGGATTTTTGCAAACATTAGACTGCAGTTCAGAACACAGACAAGAAACTGTCCAAAGAAAACATGCCCCCGAACGAACAGGATATAAACAGAGCTGTAACTAGGTAATTAATGGTAGGGCCTTGACTCCCCTCACTTCACTTCTCTGATAACAATCTGGCATTTTATCAGCAGGGTCTTTTATCTGGAAGGATTCACTGTGTTCTGCTGCCTGGAACTATTCTGGGAAGGGACAAAGACAAGCTTTCATCTTGGAAAGGAAATGGAACCACATCTAGAAGGGATAAGGAAGAGTCAAAGCTATAAAAAAAAAAAAAAAAATCTCTAAGTTGTTCCTGGCCAGAAGGGAGAGGTAAATGTAATAGGATGTCTCCTTTCACTGAAAGCACAAGAACAAAATACTGGTGGGGAAAAAGTCACTGCAGTCCTCAACCAGGCCACATGTGTGAGGGTGGCAACTTGCTTTCTGCCTTTGTTCCAAGCTCTGCATCCTCTCTCCCTACCGGCCTTATCCCATCCCTAACACGTCACCCAACCAATGCCTTCCATTTCTCTTCCTGTCAAAACCCGAGAAACTTAAACTAAATCCTACGGTGGTATAACTGACTGAAAATCACTTAAAAGTAATATGCCTCACAGTGGGATTTCCACTTTAGAAGGGATCGAAACCATATACTTAAATAATGAAAATCTACCTATGAAACTTCCAAATTCAGCTCAAAATGAAGAAGGCATCTGAGAAAACTGGGTGGGTAGAAGGCACCGCTTAGGACTTCTGAAATCATTGCAAATAGGTTTCAACTACCCTAGGAGTAAAGCTGGTCCGAGTGAATGACTACAGTGGGGTCAGAATCTGGCCCTGTGACTGGCTGCATTCCTCACGGGAAAATAGACTGCCAGGGAGTTCGTATTAATTAGCAGTAGAAAGCATTCCTTCCACACACGGCCCTTCCACCCAGACCTCAAAACATGTCCTGGACTGGTTGTGGAAGGACTTGGGAAAAGCAGGGCTTTGAATTCCCCAACCTACTTAGAACCGGGAATATTTACCCGGGGTTGAGCCAGGGTGACTGGCGAGTTCCAAGACCCACAGCCTGGGGCTTAGAATCCCAAAGCACAGCTTGCCTTGTGACACCACTGCCCTTCTGGCAGGCTGTGAAGCAATCCCGGGGAAGCAATCCCTTCGTTGTATTCAGGGCGCTTGTGACAGTTCACATAGTGCAGACAAGGGGACAGTGCTAGGACGCCTCTCTGTTGGCCCCTGTTCAACAGGGAAATCTATCAGGACACGGCATTCTAAAGCTGCTCCTTTCGGGACGTGTTCAACCATGCAGCGGAAGGCAAATCCCCCTCTAGCCTTTCCAAGTTTTCCCTAAGTCCAGTTTTTATTCTGGCTATGAATTAAATTCTGATGACTTAAATCATGCAGAAAAAAGAAAAGTGGGCAAAAAGTGACTGAATTATATTAATTATATAGCATTGAAGCTCAGCTAGAAAACAAGAATTACATTTCTTAAGTTTCTCCTCACTAGACTTATGCAGGTTATAATTAGTATTAAATGAATTTTACTTTTCATTTCATCCAAGCTGAAAAGAAGCCGAGCCTTAAACTCTGGCTTTAGAGGAAAGAGATTCTTCTGGAAGAAAAAAAAGAATAAACAGTCAAGCAAAAAGCAAACCCACATTACTTACCCATCACCCAAAAGGACAGCCTTCAGGGACTGACTTGTTTAGCATTCAAAAATATTTTCTACCCACTGCTTTGTAAATTATTTTCTTGTCTGTGTGACACATCATTCTGTAACAATTCAGCTTTTCCTTGGATACCTAGATGTATTTCCATAGTTTCTACCCAAACAGATGGCCTTTTCCTGTACGATTTCAATAATCAAAAAGGAGATGCTTATTTACACAGCAGCACCCTTCATACAAACATATATTTTTGTTAATGCTCTGGACATCGTAGGGACCGAAGAGAAAAATCTCATTCGCGTGGCCCCGCCTCATTTTGGTTTTGTGATTATTTAGAATGAGGCCAAGCCGAAGCTTACCTTTGGGACTGAGAGATTTCATTTAAAGTTAGGAGAAATGCGGCCATCTCTTGGGGACTGGTGGCCAGGAAATGAACATCCCAGGCCAAGAATTCTCTGCTACAAAAGAAAAAAAAAACAACCCAGGGGGCACATCTAGCTCTCAGGGTGCCTCCTAGCGGGTTTTGGCTAGGAGTCTTTGGTTAATGAAGGAGGGAGGTGGGACTGTGCACGTGAAAAATGCAAAAGTAAGAAAGAAGGGCGGGGGGGGGGGGCGGCGGCAGATTTCAACCCACCTCAGTGGCCTCGTGCGGTGGGTTATCAACTACTACAGAGTAACCACATGAGACTGGTATCCCCCATCGGAGCAGTTCCCCAAAGTTCCTATATGCAGTTTGGAGTAACGAAACTTTCATTTCATAATAGGCCGTCGTCTGAACACTTCACTGATTCAGACTGGCCATTTTTCCAGATAAGTTTAGGATTATCACAGAAGAAAACGTTGACAAAAATTTCAACATGTACTGACAGCCTTGCGATTCTGTCGTCTTTCTAAGAGAATAAAAAGAGGCGGATCAAGTAAGCTACTGTGTGTCAAAGTCTTTCATAATTGTCTGCTGTCGTTTTTCTCTTTTTCTTTCAACAACTCTGAAGGTTTGCAAAGTTCTGTGAAGTTTTGCCCATGGAAATGTTAAGAGGGAAACGTTAAGACAGATGAAAAATATATTCTCTAATAGTTTCAAAGTGATGCAGAAGGAGAAGCCCACAAATAATCTCATTAAGGCTTTATGCTCCTCGGGCCTCAAGACACATTTTCTCTTTGCTAAGACGCTAACAACTGTGCGGTGACCCACGATTTCCTATTATAAGGAAAATTTCCTTTATAGGAAATTCTCAGTATTTCAATAGCAAGAATCTCAGGACTTCAGTTGAGCCAGTTTTATTCAGCAACCTGTCACAACCAACTGGGCTTAAGTGTGAGCCTTTTCTTCCTTTTCTACTGATTTCGGATTAGAAAATTCGAGCACTGCCAAGGCAAATGCCCAAGGTGGGTGGAGGGAGGAGAGCTCAAGAAAGCACGGTAAGTCCACATGTTTGTTCTTTAAAATTGCAGGTTAATTGTGGCACGTTGAGAACTAACTTGTCATGGAGCATCACAGATGAGTAGAAAGCCAGATTGCGGTGTTAAGTACTAGTGTAGCTAGGGAGTGGCAAAGAGCCTGGATTCTAGAGCCAGCCTCTCTGGTTCAAATCCCAGCCTTATGACTTCCTAGCAATAGGATCGAGGGCACGTTTCTAAACGTTCTACGGCCCAAACTGTCCTCTCTGTAGGATGGGGATAATAATGTTCTAGCCCTCACAGTGTGGTCATGGGGATTAAATGAGTCAGTACGTATCGAGTCCTAAAACAGTGCCTAGTCCATAGTTAAACATTTGCTCATTATTCTCATTTATCACTAATGTGATGGGAAAAAAATCAGAGCAAAGACAAGGACCAAGAAATAACATACCACAAGGGACACCCCATTACGCCAAAAAATCTTATCTGTCTGGTGCTCCACTGTATTTGCATACAACCGGTGTTTGCAGTAAATTATCTGTTGCGTAAATGAATACACGAATCAATCCTTGTAGACTGACTCCTTCACGAATCACATTTGTACTGTGGACACAGGATGGTTACTCCTTCTGGGCCTTGGCTTTTCCAGCGCCAAGGAAAGGTATCAACATCTGTCACTTGTTATCTCAAACTGATGATCATCAATATGAGAAAAAAAGCAAATCGTTTCAAACTTACTGGAGAGATAGCAAAGAAATCGTTTCAAATTTACTGGAGGAATATTAAAAGTCATTTACTTTTTAAACCAATGTTTCTCTGTTCCTGAGTATGCATGAATGCAGTCAATGAGACCAGGAGGATCCTCCTGATACCTTGAGTCCTGATTCGAACATGTTTCAAGAGGTCCTCTGATTACAGCTGGCCGGGTGGAATCTGATGTTAGATGTTGTGCTTGGCCCTAAGAGATGGATGTCCAAGTCTTAGGGTGCAGAGGAATTACCTAGGGGCTTGTTTTGAAATTGCTGACTTTCAGGTGTCTATGGGACAGGCAGAAGGAGCTGGCCAACAGAACACTGAATCTCTGATTCTGGACAAGTTCTAGATCTAGGACAACACTATATGTGAGGAGGAACTCCAGACAGTGCATGCAAAGTGGTAATGACGAGAGCGGAGGGTAGAGCAAAGAGGCACACCAGTATTTGGGAGGCAGCAGAGGAAGAGGTCCTGCAGGAAGGGGAACCGGTAATGGTCGAAGACAGCCACAGAGGAAAGAGTGCCACAAAGAAGGGAGTGTGCAAGAGAAACTCCAGAGAAAGGTAAAGAAAGATGAGCACTGAAAAGCATCCAGCGACTTCTGGGACTAGGTCACTTCTACTGCGTCTTTGCAGGGGCAGCCGCAGTGAGGTGGTGGAGAAGCATCCAGGCTGCTGTAGTTTAAGGAATGAACACAAGGGGAGGAAGTGGAGCCTGTAAACACGGAAAACCTTTTCCAAGTGTCTGGCTCTAAAACTACAGAACTACGGTAGGAGATAGAGTGGGCACCTCTATGGAGAGTCTAGGCCTCTTGGCCTCTATTCGCTCTTGCAAACGGGAAATGATGAAAGTAAGGGCACTGGGTTTGGGCGATGACACAAAGTAGGCCCTCAGTAAATATATTTAAAGGACAGTTGGACAGGTGATGAGCAGCACTCACAACATAAAGTAGAGGACAAGAGTAAATGGCGAAGAAGGGAATATATGTAACTGGTGTGGAGGGGAGGCAAGATGAGCACTCCAGAGTCTCCATGCTCAAGGCAAATGAGGAAAATAAAATATGAAGGAAAGAGCAAAAGGATATGAGGGTGAATGCATCTTGTGCAGCTGATGTGACTAATGCAGCTTGTTTTAACTAGAAGATTATAAATAGACCGGTAAGGGTCAAGGCCCAGAGGAAAGGGAGGAAAAAAGCTATGCCAGTCAGGGAAAGATATTCTAAACACGCTGGGTCATTATTTTCCCCTGTCCTCATTTTAAGCCTTCTATAATTCATCTTTGTCTTCCTACTCTATTCCCTAATTCGTATTTGCTGCCTAAAGAGAAAGACATACCTTTTTTATCTTAAAATGTTCCTCATGATGTAGGAAAAGACAACTGCCTATCAGTTGGCATTTGGGTCAAAGTCTTCAATTCAGCATTAAAAATGCCTATTGAGCACCTTGGCTACAATTCTTGAGAAAGTAACTAAGACCAAGGAAATAAAATCTCCTTAGGGAAAGAGATCATTAAAATACTTTAAAATTTAAATATTACTATGTTTGTAATAGTTTTCCTACAATGATTATTATTTCCATATGCCTTAAACGTATAACTTGGAGCAAATACTGTCTTTTATTAAAATGAGCATAGAGTCTCTATTGTTGGCTTCTCGTTAGGCAGCAAACCATGTATTTTGTAAATTTCCTGGGTCACCCTTGATTCAAGTGAAAGCAAAGCTCTTTATGATGACTTCCAAGTTATGAATCATAAAACTATCTTTCTCTTGGTAGATCCAACCGTCTACAGAGTAGACAGCCTGACTTTTCTCTCATCTTGCATGAGCTGCTAATCACCATGGGGGATTTCTAAAGGTCCTCAAGATAGCAGACTGAATTCCCTTATTCTTTTCCCCTTGCCACTTGGGAAAGCTTTCTGAACTTCTCCAAGAGCACTGGTGCTCTTCCCCTTGTTTATAGGCCCTTGGTCCTGAGTGTATCTGTCACATAATTCAGTGGTTAAAATTCAGTATGTTTTATCTTACTAGCTAGATTGCAAGTTCTTCCAAGGATGAAGACCTTCTTTCTTCAATTTGCGTCTTACCCAAGACCCAACACTAGGTAGGTATGCAATGGATGTTTAACAACTACTTCGTCAATCTATTAACTGATTGGATTCTAACTTTTAGAGTGAATGGCAGGAATAGGCCATGGATTATCGTCATTGCCAAAAATTCCACCTAAGAATGAAGCTGTTTGCAGATCAAATCACTTGTTCTAACATGACCTGAATTGGCCTGTTGAAGTAACAGATAACACTGAAGAAAAGCTGGTCTGTACAAGTTTTGTTTTTTTAGCTTGCTTTGTCAATGCATTCCATTAAGAGGTGAACCCCTCATTCCTTTTGCTCAAAAACATATTTAGAAGATGGTCTTAAAGAGATCTGGCTCCAGAGATGAAGTTGGCCAGGCCCCTCTCTAGGAACTGGGAGATAAAAATCAGTGACAGGTGACAGAATATCCTTTTATACCAGTTCTCTTTGCAAAAAAGCCACACAATGCAGGAAACATGAATTCACTCCACATGCTGAACCTCAGTTACCCTTGGGTAGAATTTAGACATTCAGAAGGCTGTGAGCACGATGCTTCCCATAAACCACTAGGTAAGCAGAGCCATGGTAGAAAGGAGACAGAGTGTGTAGCTGCCCGAACTGATTTCACCAGCATTGGGAAACAACCTTCCCATCTCTTGCTTTGAGGTCCTCCCCTGTGTAAGACCTCAAACTCCAAAACCAACTTTCACTGCTGTATTAAAAAATGTACGTCTCTGTAACACAACAAACAGCCCCAAGGAAGGTAATGACTAGGGTCATTTATACATCTGTACGAAAGAAGGAGTGGGCGCAGGTTTGGCTTATAGGCAAAGAGGATAATGGAGGTGCTGGAAATCCCCTGAGCAGAACCGAACATGTGCACCTTGATGATCTTGCCCCAAGCCTGACCTGGTATCAGAGGCACACTAGTAAAACCAGAAGTCAGAGTTTCCACACACTGATGGGATGGCAGTTCCCTTCTTTCATCCAACCATAGCTGGCAGATCAGGATGGTGTAGGGACATTCCTAATCTTTAATCCCAATCTCACAGACTCGTGGAATTTAGCAGTAACCACAGGAGGGGTAGAGTTCTGGACCTTTCAGAGGGCCAGGTGGGAACAAGTCCTACATTAACAGCACTGGCAAAAACCTATTCTCAGTTGTCTCTTCTTGTCATGGGGTAGGCTTGGAGACTCCTGTGTTCTCTCTATAGGCATCTCTGTTCAAAGAAGAGCCTTCAGGAAGTTTGGACAACAAAGAGTTATCTATTTTAATCACTTTTCAGAAAAGCATCTCTTTGACTTTTCCCAAAGACTCAGATGTTCCTTGTACTTGTCAGAAAACAAATGTGGTTTCAGCCAACATCTGGAATGGAGAAAAATATAGCAACCACAAAAAAGATAATTAAATTAATAAGGAATGCTTTTCAGACATAACATCCCATAGGCCAAAAAAATGTTTTCAGAACTCTCCAGAACGAAGTTATAGAAGTTGCTTAGAAACCAAACTTAAGTGAATTAACTGCTGAAGGGCACCATGGAACAGACCACTGTGACCCTGTGGGCCTTCCTAAGAATGGCACCCCAACTTCTTTTCGTTGGGTGGCAGAGGAGCCCATAAATAAAAATGTACAAATAACACGTTACAGTTTCAGCAGCAGGCTTATCATTTCCTTCACTGTACATTTGGAGTCTACATCTCGGTGGTTCAGCTGTTCCAAAATAAGACATCTCAAAAAGATGCCCTGCTGGTCATCTCGCTCAACCTCACATGTCCTGCAGAAAGCCCAGCATGTGATCGGTTTTCTTTGAATACTTTCAATGACCAGCAGCTCAGCGCTATGGAAATCTGTCCCAGCCCTTGATGGAGCATGCCTTCACAAAATTCTTCTTTATATTAAAATCTGAAATCTATCTCTCACTTTCCCCTTGGGAGCACAAGAAAGAAATTATGTGCCTTCTGCCATATGGCAGCCTCTCAAGTATGTAAAGACCATTACCATGTTGCCTCTGACTAAGTCTTTTCCAGTCTAACTATCTCCAGATGTTGAGCTTCCTCCTCATCTTGGTTATCTCCTCTGGATAAATATTAGTTTATCAGTGACCCTCTTAAAATGGGAAGCCCAGAGCAGAATAACAGAAGAAGCACAATGCTGTAGGTTGCCCCTGACCAGCAGAGTTCAGGGGGACTACAGTCTTCACTATCTGGAAATAGCAACTGTGTCCCACTGCTTCGACAGGACTCACCAGGAAATGCCATTTCCCAAGACTTTTTTCATAAAAACTGCTAGGGAGCCAGACAGCTTTCATCTTGTATGCACGTAATTTTGACTTTTCTTTAGAAAATCAGAACATGACACGACACATATCTCTACTAAAAGACACCTTGATAATCTCAGCCCATCCATTCAGGCTTCCGAGGCTATTCCACATCTTATTTTTAAATTGTGGACAATATCAGATATATCAGATAACCAAGAGTGTACAGAATATTGTGACAATCAACCACTTGCCCAGAATCTAGCTTTAGAACACGCCACAAATAAAACACCGCCATCCCACATTTCCCCCCAGATTACTGACACGGTTCCAGGCTCACCTGTACCTGAGGCTATAAATTACCTGGGTCCAGGGATTTGCCTTCGTCAGCAGGACAACACGGTGCTCTTTTTTTTTTTTTTTAATCTGCTCCCCTATATCTGGCTTCAGGGCCTTCCTTCCAGTTAACTGGTTGGAACAAGCCAAAGCAGGAGTTTAAAAGGTCTGTTCTCTTTCTATCATCATCAACCCCTTCTCTCTAGAACTTTTCCTAAAAAATAAATCAAAGGGCCTTTTATCTGCTATTTTGTAAGCAGTATTAGCCCCATTATACAGAGTGGCAGCCTGAAGTATCCAGGGGCCCTCCTCTTCATGCCATAAAAATCTGGAAGGCTTGCATACAGATAGTTCAAGGACTTTTAGCAGAAAAATGACATCTTCCTCCTTCCCTCCTTCCATTCTTACCAATCCAGGCTCCTCTCATTCGGCACTAACGCCTGCAGCAGGGTAGCTGCGAGGGGGGCCTCCAGAGCGGTTCGCTGGACAGCAGTCAGGGCAAAGGGCTTCAGAGGCCAGGAAGGACTCCGCTCATAGGCCCAGGAAGCCAGAGGGGACCCAGGCAATATTCAATACTTTATTATTGAATAAATTACTTTATTGTATTATTGCATTTATTCAATAAAGTATTGAATAAAATACTTTTTTATTATATTTATTCAATATTCAATACAGTCATTTGTAATCTGACAGATAAAGAAACAGAGGGTCAGTGAGGTGAAGTCAAAATAAAGGTAAATGTCAGAGCTCAGACTGGAACACGACTCCTAAAAGGCCAGTAAAAACACCCGGCTGAACTTCCTCTCTACATAACCAGTCAGCGGTGGAATAGGAAATGTGGTTCCAACAGTGTGGGACTAGCAGTCCCTACTACCTCACAGATACACAGATCTGCTAAGGCACAAAATGTCTCAATTCACAATTACTTTCATTTCTAGGTTAATAACTCAGTCTCTGTGCCCAAACCTGGGCGAGGCAGGGGAGGGGATCAAAGAACAAAAACAAATCAAAAAAACCCAGAGTGGCTTCTGCATGGAAAGAGGTTAAGGTTTATTTGGAGAGAATAAGCACCAAGCTACAAATTACAGTTATTTATGATACAGCAGTGACAAACGGTAGGATAAGAGGCTAAAGTAACAAATGCTATAGCCTTTCGGAGGCCGAGATGAACCAGGGTTGAAGTGAAGAGAAATGGAGGAGGGTATGTCTTCCTTCCCAGCAGGGTTTCCAACTACTCTCTGCCTGTTTATCTCTCCGTAAGGCAAAGCCGACCCTCTACTTATCTACAAGCATTCTGGGAAGACAGAGCAGATAGAAATGGGCCGTGCAGCCTTGAAGGGGAGGTCCTGGTATTACGATCACAAACGAAGGTAGAAGCCATCTATCGCCTACGCCAAAACCTCAGCTCTACACCATGGAAAACCAGTTCCTTCAACTCCACAACCTGGGCAAGGAGTAATGTGGTAATCCTCGAATTATGTAACTATCAAGGACAGGAAAACAAGGGCCAATATTATTTCTCAATGTCACAGGCTTAAAAGGCCTAACTCAGTTATCATACCTCCTACCCTTCCTCCCTTTTTAAGACTGGTACAATCCAAAGGTCTCATGAAATTTTTTAAATGTACACAACATGTATTTTCCAATTTTTTTTTTGACTCCTGCCTGGATTTTTCAGTATCTCAACTATAAAAGTATCCACAGCATGGGTCCCTATGGGAGATTTCCACTGCCACGTATTTAATTAAGATTGTTTTAATAGCACCTCAATATTTTTCAGAGAAAAGAAGAGCAGATCTCACTGAAAAGTTAAATAAGGTGAACAACGAATGATTTGAGGAAAGACGTACTGAAAGTCATTTGTAACGAAAATAAGCCCCCAAAGGAGAGGGTTGGGAGATCCTTTTAAAAGCACCCAAAAGAATGATTCAAAGGCAGTGGAGGGGTTTCTCCCACAGGTAGTAATCCAATGCTGAGGTCCGCTGTCAGCAACAGCCTTCTGTCTCAGTGGATACCGTTACGGGCACCGTGCTGGTTCCGAGAGGGTAGAGTCTCGTTCAAGAATCACAGCTAGTCAGTGAGTGGCAGAGCTTAGACAGAACCAGGTCTCTTAAACCCAGCACCTTTGTTCTACTCAGGTTCCCACGCGGTGGCCTAGGTTTGGGGCGTATCTGGTTTCCTGCAATTCTTCAATTCAAACTTGAAACTGCCATGTAAAAAGGGAATTCAAAGGTACGTGTAGAGAGAGATTCCAGTCTCTAGAAAGCCCTAGACAAGGAAAGTGTATTTCAGGGAGCCAGCTGGGGTCCCTTTTAAAGCCCGAGTCACTCTGCTTGGTGGCATTTGAACTGAAGGCGTCACATTTGCACGGCAAAGGGCTCGGAATCCGGATCCAGCACAGGGCCAGGCATATAACACACACTGGATTAAAAAAAACTTGTAAACAAAGCACTGTGATGAACATTATCATTTCTGTTCCAAGATGCTGCAACTGCACACACGCACCACTTTGGAGAACCCAAATCAGAACTTCTAAGATTTCAGTCAACAAAGGAGATCAACAGAGATAGAAGTTTCTACTCCCCAATGTTGGATGAGGAACAAAAAGACAAACAATGCTTACAAACATCTTACAGAGAGGAAGGAAATAGCAGGTAAGTATACATAAATCAAAGGGAAATAAAAAGCTGTCACTGGGGCTTTTAATCTTCTGATTGTGTAATTCACTTCAGCACGGTCAGAGCAACCCTCGTGCTACTCCCACCAGCTGAAAAATTTCTATTTAACTAAATTCAGAATATCCAAGAGCCTGATTAGACTCTTCCAAGTACATAAATTAACACTGGCAATGCTACAGAAATAAAGCACCGCCCACCCACTCATGCATACACTCATCTTTTCAGCTATTATCCCAACTCAAAACAGCCCAATCTTTACCATCACTAGCACCACAAATATTGCCTGGAATGACAGGTTTTATAATCAATCTTTCACTTCCTTCATGAAGAATTTTCTCACAAGTAATTTAAATCCAATGTGTATGGTTTTACCAAATTCACTATTTTTATGGTGCATCTGCCCAGAGTGACTGTGAACATTTTAGGGTAGCACAGGGTTGTCCCCGTACTAGGCTGATGAAACCCCAAACCGGGGTTTTGACTGAACTTCAAGTCTAAGATCCTTCCATTGTATCACAGAAGATGGTCAGGCCAGTTAAGCCAGCCTACCTCCATACCTGGTCGCACACCAACCCCGATATCTCAGGCAATGACCCTGCAGAGATGAGCCCAAGAGAATGGCTGCATCCAATCGAGCCATTTTCACTACTGGAAAAGCAAAGCAAGGAGCAGGTTGCCCTGCTGATGGGGACATGACTCCTGTATCCTGAAAACAGCACTCAGGTCCACCAACTCTGGGGATAGGCTCCTCCTCGCTCCAAATTGCATCAATTTCAGGGCCCATGAGGCTACTCAGTGTAGCCACTACTCCTCGCTGCACAAAAGGAAGCTGGTTATTTTGGTGTAATGGAAAGAGTACACCCAACATTCTTGACAGCCCTATGCTCTCAGGTTCATATTCTAGCTCTATAACTGACTCGCTCTCTGAACCTCAATTTCCTCAACAGGAAAGTGGGGGTGATAACACCTCTTCTCTGAGGCGTTGTAAGCAAGATGGCCAATTCAGTCTTGGGCAAATAGTCAAAGCTCAACAAATGTTGGTGTACTTTCCACTAACATCTCTGCTCAGAGTACTTTTTTTGTTTGTTCTCTACATTCCTGGGTCAAAATCTACTTCTTATAAACCCCTGGAATAGCCTAACCAAGTACCAAGTATGACCCTACTACTGTCTAGTTTGTTAAAATCATGTGTGCTATGGGGGGCGGGGAGGGTTCTGATCATATTCAAAATCCCAAATTTAATCCTGGTACTCAAAGTATGATCTACAGACCAGCAGTATCAACATTACCTGGAAGTCTGTTTGAAAGGCAGACCCTTGGGCCCCACTCCACACCTACTGAATCCAAATTTATGAGATTCCCCAAGTGATAGGTTTACCTCCTAAAGTTTGAGAAACACTGTTCTATACCACAAGTAAATTGTGGTATAGAAAAATAAACAGAGGGGACGCCTGGGTGGCTCAGTTGGTTGAGCAGCTGCCTTCGGCTCAGGTCATGATCCCGGCGTCCTGGGATAGAGCCCCGCATCAGGCTCCTTGCTCGAGCAGGAAGCCTGCTCCTCTCTCTGCTTCTGCCTGCCTCTCTGCCTGCTTGTGTTCTCTCTCCGTTAAATAAATAAAATCTTTAAAAAAAAAAAAAAGAAAAATAAACAGAGCCTACTGACACTCTAAGGAATCAATTGTGGCACTTGGGCTGTTGGTGGGATTCTATGAACGTTTATTCGGGTAGAAAGCAACTACTGACCAAGGCATTTTCTCCCTGGAAGGACAGTGTAATGGACCCTTTGTGCCTTTTGAGTTAAAAAAAAACCAACAAAACAACAAAAACGATACACAAAGGACACTGGCTCTATGGCAATATTAAATCTTCTACATTGATGCAATCTTTGTTATATAATAAGGGCTCTGAATATAATTAGTAATTTGAGCATTCTGATTACATGTTGACTCTAAACAGGAAGGGATACTTTCAATGTAGTAATTTCTGGTTTCTAGGATACAACACATAACAGATTGATTAGCAATATGCTTCCACAAATTGAATGGTCTCAACACAGGATGACAAAGTTCTAAAGCATGTCCTTCCGTGAAGCCAAGCATGTGTCTTTCCTTCCCCACCCCATCAACCTTCTGAAGCATTTTTCAGTTCTTTCCAGTTATATGTGAAAGTACAATTTTTAAATGCTCCTGAAAGTAAAATTTACAACCCAAATTCCTAAAATGAATCACCCCATGCTGGATCCAGGAGACCGGTAACTTTGTGTATCAGGAAACAAAAACCCCATCTGAGTGAGTCATCTCTCTGATCAGAGATAACACAGCCCCAGCCAGAGCTCGGCACAGACAAATGGCCGCAGCAATCACATGCCAGCATCTCGTGTTTAATGGTTTCTCACATTAAAATGCATCAGTCAGCTCTGTGAAACCAGGAAGTGGAACCCGGGATGCCACATAAATAACAAACACATTCTCTTGAGTTTGGCGGATCTTAACGTTCTGCTCTATCTCGATTTCTGGTACATAAATAAAAATGAAAGTGCTGCTTTACCGAGATGTAAGCAGAAAGACAAAAGCTAACTACTGTGACTGGGCTTCCGTAATGTTCCATGAGAAAATTGTTAAGACTTCTTAGAGGCCTATTCATTGAGGACTTTGATGGAAAGTGAAAAAGGCGATCCGATCAGAAGTTGGCAAATACCTCAAAAACTGTGACAGAGGAAGTGGCAATTAGCCTCTAGATCAGGACAGCCTGTTATCATCTGATTCCATGTATAATCTGTATGCATGGCTTTTGCTCAGGTGCCCCAGGGTTGAAAGAGAAGATGAGCAGGAAGGGAACTTGTGCCCCGTAGCATGGGCTTGCACCCACTAGCAAACTGCCCCGGAGAGAAGGGGCTTATGTGCTCTTCAACCCTTGGACGGGATATAATGCCAGGACCAAGCCTGCCTCGGGCTGGCTAGGCTCAACACAGGCATAACGCAAATACCCAGGCTATGTTTTTCAACAGCAGGCATCTCCTATCAACATCACACATCTATCAGCAGGCAGAGTGCCAAGGGGACAGGACTTCAACACTGGCTATGGCTATGCGCTTGCGCACCCACGATAGGAGCGCTTTCCTTTGAAACACTGGAGACCAGTTGGAGGCAATGGTAATAAACCCCAGGCCCTTGCTTTCACAAGACCCCTCCCAAAGTAAAAAAAATAATAATAGTAAACAACAACAAAACAAAAAACCAACTACAGTTTCTGTAATAAGAACAAGTTAAAATACCCCATAGCGCCACCAAGCCCACCCCATTATTTCCATGAAGCACACACTACCTCATAATGAAGGGAACGAAAGGCGCCATGCTCAGAGGAGAATAGGTGCCGTCCATGGGGGAAGGGTAGAGTCTCCCCAGCACCAAAAGTAAGAGAAACATGCTTGGATGGCGGTTGAGCTCTCCTGTGTCACTGAAAAAAAAAAAAAAAAAAGTTACTGTACGTAAAAGATTTACAATTTAAGAGGCGAAGTGCTGCCTTCAAACATTTTTCTCATTAAATGATTATGAATACAAAGTGAGACACTTCATGATCGGAAGATCGTTCCCCTTTTCTCGTGTTTTTCCCCTCCATTTCATATATTCCTACTGCGCAAATAAAGAAAAGCTACTGGCAAAGCCAGGGACTGGGCTCCAGCACACGAGTCTCTTCTCAAAGCTAATTGTTAATTCGTGTCTGTGTTTTGATTTGAGCTGTTCATACAGCAGAAAGGAGTCCCACAGTATGAAATGTGAAACTTTCAACAGCCAAAGCTTGAATGGTCACTTCCCGGGGCCAGAAAAGCCTGTCTGTACAAATTACTAATGTGAGGAAATGTATCATCAGCAGAAGTAAAATTCACTGATGTTAATTTTACTTCCCCATTACAGATAATGAGTATAAATTCATAGCAAGTGCAAATATGGCTAGAAGAATAAAAAAGCACATGTTCCAACAGAACAAGACGCCATTCTAAAAATTCCACTATCAGTACAGGATGTGATTGAAAGGACAGTAATAAACTCTTCTATGTGCCCTGAGCAGACGGGAAGCTCTCTGCACGGCTTTATTTTCTGCTTCTAGGGTCAAGCATGCCAGTGCCTTTTATGGTCACAGGTGACCAGACCAGCCAGCTATTGGCTCACTCTTACAATGGTCAACTGTAACAGGCCAGCAAGAAAAAAATGGCTGGTGTCTGTGACAGCAAACTCAGTATGCAAACAGAGATTTTTAAATATCATGGGAAGAAAATGCTTTTCAGAAGCTGTGTTTCTAAGAAGCTAGTTTCTGAAATATGTTCACTGAGAACTGAATTGGAAAAAACAATCTAAAACAGGATTTTAAAAATATAAACTATATCATAAAAACAGGATATCAGGGGCGCCTAGGTGGCTCAGTAAGTTAAGCATCTGACTCTTGGTTTCGCCTCAGGTCATGATCTCAGAGGCCTAAGCGCCCGGCGTCTGGCTCTGTGCGTGGAGCCTGCTTTAAGATTCTCTCTCTCCCTCTCGCTCCCCTCTCCACTTCTCTACAAAAACAAAAACAAAACAGAATTTTATACAACTTTTCAGGTACAAATCTACTGTAGAGAGTCAGGCAACAGGATGTAATAAAGAAGCACTTAAAAAAAATCCATCTAAGTTATAAGGAAGGAGTTTATTAAAAACTGTTGCCTGGAGGGAAAAATCTCAATTAATGAAGTAATTCACTTCCTTGATTTCACTGTGTCCCACCCTATTCTCTTCTTACCTGTCCACAGTATTAGCTACAGCTTCCAACTGTTGGAGAAGAAAGGGATAGAGTTCCGGGAAACGAGAAAAAAATTCGCTGCCTGTCATTCTGTAAGGGGAAGAAAAACAAATAACTATCATTTATTTCCTCTGATCTAATAATAAAGTCTTTTTATTTTATTTTATTTAAAGGAAGATAAGCGAGGTCATTTGCTTGAATATTTAATGAAGAAAAGTTAAGAACAAACCTCATCTTAAAACTTTTAACAATCAGTCAAAACAAAACATTTAACTTTGATTTTGGAAGTGCTCTTAACACATGGAATTTTATCTCAAAGTTTACGATTATGTGTATTTACAAATATTTGATACTAAATTCTGTTGGGGAAGAAATATGTAAATCTGTGCAAATGCCAAGTTTTCCAAAATTGATTGGGACTACGAATATAGTCAACCTCTGGTTGGATAAGGCTGACAGCTTCTGTAGCAGGAGCAAGTCTAGAATAGGTTTCTCCAAGATGGCACCAATGATATTTGGACCAGACCATTTTTTGTTGTGGGAGGCTGTCATATGACCGCAGGATGTTTAGTAGCCTCTGTGGCTTCTACCCATCAAATGCCAGTAATACCTCCTCCCACACCTACATCTCAGGACAATCAAAAATGTCTCTGAAAAATAACATCTCTGGACATTGCCAAATGTATCATGAGGGGGAAAATGGTCCCCAGCTGAAAACCACTGGGCTGGAGTATGGTTATCAGAAGCACAGATTTGCTGTATATGGTTCCGGACACCCAATCTCAGCCGACGCCTGTGAGGGCTACCTTTCTATCTTTATAAACACTGCTCTTGAATTCTGACAAGATCCGTTCAGTTCTTACAAATGCTTATACTCATGTAACCCACTCCTATGAAGACTCACAGAACTTCCATCATCCCAGAAAGTTTCCTCCTGCCCCTTCCCAGTCAACTCTCAACACCCAGAGCAACCCCTGATTTTATTTCTATTACGATTTGGTTTTGCCTATTCTATAATTTCATATAAATGTAATAATACATTACATCATTTTTTGTGTCTGGCTTTTTTCGCTCAGCATAAAGTTTATCCATGTTACTTGATGTACCAGTAGTTCAATTTTTTTTTTTGTTGAGTAGTATTCCATTGTATGAATATGCAAGTTTGTTTATCCATTCTTCTCTTGACAGATATGGGCTGTTTCCATTTGTAGGTTATTATGAATAAAGCTGCTAGGAACATTCCTACACAAGGTTTTTGTGGACAGGTTTTCATTTCTCTTGAATAAGTATCTGAGAATAAAATTTCAGTATGTTTGACATTTTAGGAAACTGACAGTTTCCCAGAATAATGACAGCATTTTATACTCCCATCAATAATAAATGAGAGTTCTAGTGGCTCTGTGTCCTTTCCAACATTTGCTGTTGTCTTTCTCTTTATCCACTTTAGCCAACCATTCTTGTGGTTTTGATTTGCATTTCCTTGATGACTAGTGATGATATTAAACACTCTTTTTGTGCTTCGGTTATTGATACTGCCTTTTGTGAAGTACGTATTCAAAATGTTTGCCTGTTTTCACATTAGGTTGCTTGCTTTCTTTGTCATGTGTATGCATTACATGTACCTTCTTAGTCTGTGGCTTGCCAATTTATTTCCCTAATAATGTCTTCCGATGAGCAGAAGTTTTCAGTCCAATAATTGGATCCATTTTTTTTTCTTTTTATGATTCATGTTTTCTGTGGCTTAAGATATCTTTGCCTATCCCAACATCATAAAGATATTCTGTTTCCTTCTAGAAGTTTTATAGTTTTAGCTTTTATCTTGAGGTCCATGATCCATCTCAAATTAATTTTTGTGTATGGTGTGAGGTAGAAGCAAAGGTTCTCTTTTTCTTTTAAAAATTTATTACTTTTTTAACTGAAGTATAGTTGACACACAATGTTGCATTAGTTTCAGGTGTAAGATTCTTTTTCTTCTACATTGGTGTGTCATAATTTTAATAGGGAGATGCCATAAGAAAAGATATAGTCCTTAAATAGGAGAGATGTGCCAGGGTCATGGATAAGAAGATTCAATATTTTTTTTAAATACTCAATATTATAAAGAGGAAATTCACACCAAATTCAATGCAATTCCAATAAAAATAATAATTTATATATTCAACTACATCAGTTAATATTTTAAAAAATTTTACACACAAAAAAAACGAATAAAAACACAAAATAATACAGGTACAAAGTATTTTTGGCAGAGGAGTATCAAACATTATGAAATAAAAGAAACTAAAAGGATAAACAGATGTGGACCCTGTTTGGATCCTGATTCTAACAAGCCAATTATAAAAAAGAGATTTCTAAGACAATTAGGAAAAGTTGAAAGTTAAGGAATTATTCACTTTGTTACACATGATAATAGCATGGTGTATTTCTTTGTAAACTCTCTTATCAAATCAGTCATGCATCCTGAAGTATTTACAGGAAAAATGACATGATGCCTGTGGCCTCAGGAGGACAAGAAATGGACAAAATAAGATTGGCAAAATGTTGGTAATTCTTGAAGTTGAGTGATGGATATGCTCTTCATTCTTACGTATGTTAAAAATTCCAATAAAAACGTTCTAAAATGAGGGGGCACCTGGGTGGCTCAGTCGTTAGGCGGCTGCCTTCAGCTCAGGTCATGCATGATCCCAGTGTCCTAGGATCGAATCCGGCATCGGGCTCCCTGCTTGGAAGGAAGCCTGCTTCTCCCTCTCCCACTCCCCCTGCTTGTGTTCCCTCTCTTGCTGTGTCTCTCTCTGTCAAATAAATAAAATCTTTAAAAAACAGAACAAAACAAACAAACAAACAAAAAAACGTTCTAAAATGATGGAAGTAAATGTTTTTATTTGCCAAGCCCCAAATGGAGAGAAAATGTATAATGCTGTATATGTATATAACTGTATATATGTATGTACATATGTAATGTATATAACTGAGGATTACGTAATTAGTATGAGAATATATGAAGAACTCCAGTGAAATCACTAAGTTAAAAGACAAACAACTGAATATAAAAATGATTAAAATATAATCCATAGAAAATAAACTTAGCGGCCAATAAACATAAGATGCTCAATCATACTAAGAGACCATTTTATATCAACTGGCAAAGACTGAAAAGTCTGATAATACAAAGTATGGGAACACTTAGACCCCGCTGATGGAAACAAAAATTACTACAACAATTTAAAGAATAATCTGGCATTTTCTTGAAAGCTACAGATGTGTTTAGCCAGTGATTCACAAATGCTCTTTCTAGGTAAATGGCCTAATAAACTCCTGGACATGGGCACTAGAAGGCTTGCGCAACCATATGTAACAGCAGCTATGCATCCATCAGAGTAGAGTGAACAGGGGCGCCCGGGTGGCTCAGTGGGTAAAGCCTCTGCCTTCGGCCCAGGTCATGATCTCAGGGTCCTGGGATCGAGCCCCGCGTCGGGCTCTCTGCTCTGCAGGGAGCCTGCTTCCTCCTCTCTCTCTGCCTGCCTCTCTGCCTACTTGTGATCTCTCTCTGTCAAATAAATAAATAAAATCTTTAAAAAATAAAAATAAAAAAAGAGTAGAGTGAACAAACCCTACACTCACACAATGGCACACTGTAGAGCAGTAAATCTGAATGAACCACAGATGTATCAACACAATTGTATTTCAGGAACATATTAAGTGAAAAATGTGAGTTAAAGAAGAATATAATCCTATGCAAAGTTTATAATAAAGCACCACTAATTTTCATTGCTTAATGAAACCAATTTAACTGATAAAAAATGAAAAGCAAAGAATAAATAAAAATGAAATTGTCAAAAGTAATCAATCACTTCTCCAAGGGGAGAAAAGAAGGGAGATGGGATTAGGAAGGAATATATAAGGGGCTTCTGTTACTTAACCAGGTGGTGGAGCTAAAAATACTTGTTGCATAGTTCCTCTTTATACCTTACACACACTATATAAATTTTCTTTTGTACCTCTTTCACATTCAGTAAAACCAATTTTTTTAAAGAAGAAAAAGTCCTTACTTCCTTTTAAATCACAGATCTATTGAACATTTATTGGATATTTATGCAAATATTAAAAAAAACCCACACACTAGATCTCCCAGTGCCCCTCCGCATAGACAACTACACAAAAGCATCTCAGCTTTCCATGTAAAAAATATGTTTATACAAGTATATACTTTTAGTTTAGCTCCTTTTTCCCCACAAGTATGCATATCATACATATAGTTGTGCCCCTTGATTTTATGTTTCATTTGAACTATATCTGGGAAATCATTCAATATCAGGCACACCATTCTATTTCTTCCCACTTAATGGCTAATCCAGAGTAATGGCTAATCCAGAGTAATCCATTGTATATTGAGTGTAATTGATTTAATCCCAAACGACAGGCCTTTTGGTCATTTCCTTACTGTTTTTTGTAAAAAAAATGACACATAAATTTCCTTACACATTCCTTACACATTTTTTGTAAAAAATGACATGTAAATTTCCTTGTTAATAAACAGCAAACCTGGGCTTTGCAGGTTCAGTGTTTTACAAAACACTGATCACAAAACCATTCCACTACGGATCATTGTTACCTTCTTTAGCATCACTAAGCAAAACTGGTCAAGAACATCAGTTTCCATTTTTAGTGCACTTAAAACTGTATGAATTCAATACTGAAATCTCTGTGTACACTTGCCCATGTAGAATCTATTTATACCACAAAGCCTGGTGGATATGTCTTCTAGAGGAATCAGTATTTCCAGGGGTGTAAGTCACTCCTTAATAGTCTGATATCTCTTGGTGGTGTCAAGAGAGATTAAGTATTCTCTTGCAAGCAGACCATATAATTGCATTACCATGATCTAGAAATTGCCTTGATAAAGGGCTCTGCTGACCACAAATACTACCAGAGAAAAGGGTCGTGGAGCTACCATTCTCAAATTAAAGTCATTGCCTTAATTGAATTGAAACAGCAAATTACCTCACTCAGTTACCTTAGCAGGTATTTACCAACTAGTTTATGTTGCAGAATATATGAAGAAGGTATGTTGCTCGAAGTTAAACATTTGGTGAATGTTTTAAGTAATTGTTTTGTTTTTAATAATTTGGTGGGCTTTGACTACATCTTTAAAAAAAAATTTGTTAAAATTATTGTGTCCATGCTTGATGGTGTAGGACTTTGAAGCATCAACTGTACATCTGTCAGGGTTTAAGAAAATCCCAAATTATTTTCTAAGGAGAATTTTGACCTTGCTTAGGTACTCCAAGCACACAGGTGTTGCCTTTCTATTCTAACGTTCTCAGGCTCCTTGATACTGTTAAGAAAATGTCAACTCTAAGAGACTCTTAACTATAGAGAACAAACCGAGGCTTGATGGAGAGAGGACGGTGGGGGGGGTGGGGTGGGGGATGGGTTAAATGGGTGATGGGTATTAAGGAGAGCACTTGTGATGAGCACTGGTGATCACTGAGTGATCAATTACTAAATTCTACACCTGAAACCAACTTTACCATCTATGTTAATGAACTAGAATTTAAATAAAAACTTGAGATAAAAAAAAGGAAAGGAAAAGAAAAAAAGAAAATGTCAAATCTACATCTGGTCAGGGCTCTGACTCACTGCAAATGGCGAAGAGCTGAGTACTTGCCGGGTTAGCATCATCTTAAATCCACATCAGCCAAGGGCTACTAAAGATTTTGCCAAATTTGTACAGAGTACTGCCTGAAGGAGATCCAATATTAACAATTCTTGCATATCAGAAAACAGAGCCTCAAGAGGTAAGGCACAGGAGGATATCAGAATTATCTAAGGGGCTTATTCAAACTTCACTCACTCCTGATTCTCAACTACAGCAGAAGGCCTACAGTTCATTGGCTGCTAATAGGTTTGGGCTGCCTGTATAGGTCTGGAATCTACAGCTTTATTTTAAAAGGCCAAGATCATGGGACCATTTTAGTCCATATGTGAGTCCTGGAACATGTGAGTCTTACCTGTCATTTCTACTTAAAACGATAGCATGATCATAGTTTTCTCAGGAAAGCAGCAAATATTTTATTTTTTTAAAAGATTATTTATTTATTTATTTGACAGAAAGAGATCACAAGTAGGTAGAGAGGCAGAGAGAGAGGAGGAGAGAGAGGAGGCAGGCTCCTCACTGAGCAGAGAGCCCGATGCGGGGCTCGATCCCAGGACCTGAGATCATGACCTGAGCCGAAGGCAGAGGCTTTAACCCACTGAGCCACCCAGGCGCCCCAAAGCAGCAAATATTTTAAATACCTACCTACTTCATGCTGAGCACTGTGCAAGGTCCCATGGAAGACACTAACAATATGAAATAGTTACTGCTCTTGGAGCTTAACATCTGGTTAGGAGGACAAGGCACATGCATAGACTATAATTAGGTAAGGCAAACCACTTTGAGGGTCAAATAACTAAAGCTTCCAGTAACAGTGGAGTTGGGAAAGATATCACCGGCAGCTGGAGAGGTTAGGGAACAGTGTGTGGGAAACATGGAAACCAAGATGAGTTTTGAAAAAATTGGGTAAGAATGGATTAAAAGGGAGAGAAAATAGCAAGGAGAGGTTGGGTAGTTACAGAAACCAGCTGGATAGATAAACCGCCTGGATGAAAAGAGGGCTTCATGACAAGACAAGATAGAAAAGGCAAGATGGCACACACGTTTTTAGAAATTTCAATGCCAGACTAAGCAGCTTAGCCTGTATCTTACAGGCATTGAAAGTTTCTGAACAGCAAAGAGATGTGCCAAGGGCAGATGAACTGGACTAGAGAGAGGTAGAAATACACTGACCCAATGGACGTTCACTGAATGTACCTTTGCACCTCAACTAGAACATAAATATCTATAGGTAAGGGACCACATTCATACTTCCTTGTATTACTATTTTTTTTTAAAGATCTTATTTATTAATCAGAGAGAGAGAGAGAGAGCACAAGTAGGCAGAGCAGCAGGCAGAGGGAAAGAGAGAATAAGGCTCTCTGCTGAGAAGAGAACCCAAGGTGGGGCTCGATCCCAGAACCCTGGGACCATGACCCGAGCTGAAGGGAGGCGCCCAACCGACTGTATCACTCTTGATACAAATTACAATTCTACATAAATGCTGGCTGAATGATAAAAATTCTGGCCATGAATGAATAAGACTAGTCAGAGGAAAAAAAAACATTCTACTATAGATGACCTCAACCTATGCCTTATGCCTTTTTTCTCTTTTCAGTGATTGGTTCCCACCCAAATGACACCTCATCACCCATCCAGCTTCAATACAATTTCTCCTAATCAAGGATAAAAGGAATTAGAACTAAGATGGTGACAAATTAAAATTTTCTTTTTTTTTTTTAAAGATCTTATTTATTTGACAGAGAGAGAGAGATCACAAGTAGGCAGAGAGACAGGCAGAGGTAGAGGAGGAAGCAGGCTCCCTTGCTGAGCAGAGAGCCCGTGTGGGGCTCGATCCCAGGACCCTGAGATCATGACCTGAGCCGAAGGCAGAGGCTTCAACCCACTGAGCCACCTAGGCGCCCCACAAATTAAAAATTTCTTAAAGTGAATCGTTAGCTGTATCTAAGGACATTCAAAATCCTGATCTGAATTAATAAACTGAATATCCTGCCACGACTTGAAATTTCTTAAATACAAATATATAAAGCTTGTCTCACTGATTTACAAACAGTTCAATTCTAGTTCATCCATATAAGCAAACAGGCTGATATGTCACCTCCACAAATATAGCAAGCCCTGGGGGTAAATTCTCCAGTGACAGGCATTTCAAATCTGTTTATCTATGGGGCCAAAAACTAGCCCTGCAACTTTATGGAAACAAAAGAAGTGATAACCAAAAAGGAAAAACAGAATCTCTGTCAATTCAAGCTTCTAGGAAGACAAAGGAGACCACCAAATACTGTGAATGGGATAAAACAGTAGACAAAGGTGAAAACAAACAAGCCAGGACAGAGAATGAGAATAAAGCAGCTTTAACCTTGGGGACTGTCAGACTCTACAAGAGGTGAGTTGATTCCCGGTCCTGTCAGGTCAGAACGATGTAGGCACAACCCACTGAGAGGCCCTTGGGGGAACACAGAAGTTCCTGGAAGAAATCCACTTGCCCCGCACCAGGAGGGGAAAACGGCTTTGAAGTCCCCTGAAAGGCACTCCTCTGCCTGATCCATTCAGGGTGGGCTCCCCCAGAGCCCAGCCAAGGCCATGAACAAAGTTGGCAGGCAACAGAGGTTGACTGACTGAATGAAAACGCCTGCCCAGTACCGTTTGTTTTATTTTAAAAGCTTTCTCAAAATTTCGCTAGCACGACTTGTTTACTGAGGAAAAACTGGATAATAAAGGACACTCAAAGAAAAATCTCAAGACCACCACAAACTCTCCACCTAAAGATGACTGCTAGTCTGCTCTGATTTCTGTCCATCTACACCTTTTTCCTCCTTATATATTCTTATCTGCTTTTTACACTTAACACTCTATCCAGAACACCGTTCCATATCAGTCTGGACCCATTTGAAGGCAGTAGCCTCAAGGTGGTACACTTTCTGTGCCTCTCCTACATATGAACATATGTCTGGGGCCCTAACCTAGAGACCAGCCCAGAACGCCTCGTCCCCTCATCCTGGCTAGGCCACGCGTGGAAGGCAGTCCCTACCCCAGCCACGTTCGGAGCTTCCCTTGGTCTGCACATTCCACATCCAATCTCGGTAATGCCGAGGTAATGGTAATGCTCTAGTTTGTGAGAGCATCTGAGCTTTCATTGTTTTGACCGTCTTTGAATCCCACCTGCCATCTGTAACAGCCTAGGAAAATCTTCACTTGAATCAAGCTTCTATTTCTCTTAGAGACCCTGTCCTAAGATCTGCCACACATATGGAAATTGAAATGCTTCTGAGCTTAACAGAAGCATCCTGATAAAAAACGACTGTGTAGTGAAAAGAAGCATTCAGTGAACTGTGTTACAAGTAAAAATAAGGTATCCTCCCCGCCCCCCCCCCCCCGATTCCTACACACAGACCCCCTATCATTCTGAATCATCTCAGGAACAGGGATCAAGAGAGTAATGTACAAAGGTATA